>CM072681.1:9513600-9575646 GCA_036884735.1 Huso huso | reverse complement strand
AAACCCCATAGATTATCATTGAGGAGAGGCCTGTTTGTGAACGCTATCCAGTCAAACCCCATAGATTATCATTGAGGAGAGGAGCCTGTTTGTGAACGCTATCGAGTCAAACCCATAGATTATCATTGAGGAGAGGGTCTGAATGCTATCGGAGAACGATTATCACTATCGAGTTATCAAACCCCATAGATTATCATTGAGGAGAGTCTGTTTGTGACGCTATCGAGTCAAACCCCATAGATTATCACTGAGGAGAGGGGTTCGTTTGTGAACGCTATCGAGTCAAACCCCATAGATTATCATTGAGGAGAGGAGTCTGTTTGTGAACACTATCGAGTCAAACCCCATAGATTATCATTGAGGAGAGGGGTCTGTTTGTGAACGCTATCGAGTCAAACCCCATAGATTATCATTGAGGAGAGGGGCCTGTTTGTGAACACTATCGAGTCAAACCCCATAGATTATCATTGAGGAGAGGAGCCTGTTTGTGAACGCTATCGAGTCATAGATTATCATTGAGGAGAGGAGCCTGTTTGTGAACACTATCGAGTCAAACCCCACAGATTATCATTGAGGAGAGGAGCCTGTTTGAACGCTATCGAGTCAAACCCCCATAGATTATCATTGAGGAGAGGAGCCTGTTTGTGAACGCTATCGAGTCAAACCCCATAGATTATCATTGAGGAGAGGCCTGTTTGTGAATGCTATCGAGTCAAACCCCATAGATTATCATTGAGCTGGATAGGGAGCCTGTTTGTGAACGCTATCGAGTCAAACCCCACAGATTATCATTGAGGAGAGGAGCCTGTTTGTGAACACTATCGAGTCAAACCCCACAGATTATCATTGAGGAGAGGAGCCTGTTTGTGAACGCTATCGAGTCAAACCCCATAGATTATCATTGAGGAGAGGAGCCTGTTTGTGAATGCTATCGAGTCAAACCCCATAGATTATCATTGAGCTGGATAGGAGCCTGTTTGTGAACGCTATCGAGTCAAACCCCATAGATTATCAATGAGGAGAGGAGCCTGTTTGTGAACACTATCGAGTCAAACACCATAGATTATCATTGAGGAGAGGAGCCTGTTTGTGAACGCTATCGAGTCAAACCCCATAGATTATCATTGAGCTGGATAGGAGCCTGTTTGTGAATGCTATCGAGTCAAACCCCATAGATTATCATTGAGGAGAGGAGCCTGTTTGTGAACACTATCGAGTCAAACCCCATAGATTATCTTTGAGGAGAGGAGCCTGTTTGTGAATGCTATCGAGTCAAACCCCATAGATTATCATTGAGCTGGATAGGAGCCTGTTTGTGAACGCTATCGAGTCAAACCCCATAGATTATCAATGAGGAGAGGAGCCTGTTTGTGAACGCTGTCGAGTCAAACCCCATAGATTATCATTGAGGAGGGCCTGTTTGTGAACGGCTATCGAGTCAAACCCCATAGATTATCATTGAGGAGAGGAGCCTGTTTGTGAACGCTATCGAGTCAAACCCCATAGATTATCATTGAGGAGAGGAGCCTGTTTGTGAACGCTATCGAGTCAAACCCCATAGATTATCATTGAGGAGAGGAGCCTGTTTTAGAACGCTATCGAGTCAAACCCCATAGATTATCATTGAGGAGAGGAGCCTGTTTGTGAATGCTATCGAGTCAAACCCCATAGATTATCACTGAGGAGGAGTCTGTTTGTGAACGCTATCGAGTCAAACCCAGATTATCATTGAGGAGAGGAGTCTGTTTGTGAACGCTATCGAGTCAAACCCCATAGATTATCATTGAGGAGAGGGGCCTGTTTGTGAACGCTATCGAGTCAAACCCCATAGATTATCATTGAGGAGAGGAGCCTGTTTGTGAACGCTATCGAGTCAAACCCCATAGATTATCATTGAGGAGAGGGGCCTGTTTGTGAACGCTATCGAGTCAAACACCATAGATTATCATTGAGGAGAGGAGCCTGTTTGTGAACGCTATCGAGTCAAACCCCATAGATTATCATTGAGATGGAGAGGAGCCTGTTTGTGAACGCTATCGAGCTTCTGAGGTTAAGACTCAAGCTTGTTCACAGGTCCAGCACTAAACACCCTGTGCAGCTCTAATATTTATGACAAACTAGAATCTTTAATAGTTACAATCAGCACTTTAAACTAGTAGAGCTGAATAACTCTGAGCACTCTGTCAAGCTGCTTGCCTCTCTCACGTAACAGAGACAGAATCACTTTTGTCTCCGCCCCCTCCCTCTCCACTCCTATTGGCTGGGCAGCTATAGAGCTTGCAGCCTAAATACAATGATGTTAATGTAAACATGTAAATCCATAACTAAATGAGAAAATGTTACACTTTCTGGCTCCGGTTTGGGAAATACTAAACCCCCATTTTCAGTGATGATTCAGCATTTGTTTTGGGCACGCCCCTGATTTCTATTGGCTGCTCTGTATGTCAGTCACACTGTCTACTCTTCAGAGGTGTGGAGTGATACACAGCAAACTTCATAACCTTGATAATGTCTGAATTATTATTATTATTATTCAGCAGTAGGCTATAGTAATCCTGTGCTGCACAGTTCATATACTGTGTCCTGCCATTGTCCATACACTGCAACACACACTGAGAGCCATTTCAACCAGCTTCTCTCTATAACCATAACCCATGCACTGCAACACACACTGAGAGCCATTTCAACCAGCTTCTCTATAACCCTAACCATAACCCATGCACTGCTCCACACACTGAGAGCCATTTCAACCAGCTTCTCTATATCCCAACCATAACCCATGCACTGCAACACACACTGAGAGCCATTTCAACCAGCTCTCTCTATAACCCTAACCCATGCACTGCAACACACACTGAGAGCCATTTCAACCAGCTTCTCTCTATAACCCTAACCATAACCCATGCACTGCAACACACACTGAGAGCCATTTCAACCAGCTTCTCTCTATAACCCTAACCCTAACCCATGCACTGCAACACACACTGAGAGCCATTTCAACCAGCTTCTCTCTATAACCCTAACCCTAACCCATGCACTGCAACACACACTGAGAGCCATTTCAAACAGCTTCTCTCTATAACCCTAACCCTAACCCATGCACTGCAACACACACTGAGAGCCATTTCAACCAGCTTCTCTCTATAACCCTAACCCTAACCCATGCACTGCAACACACACTGAGAGCCATTTCAAACAGCTTCTCTCTATAACCCTAACCCTAACCCATGCACTGCAACACACACTGAGAGCCATTTCAACCAGCTTCTCTATAACCCTAACCCTAACCCATGCACTGCAACACACACTGAGAGCCATTTCAACCAGCTTCTCTCTATAACCTAACCCATGCACTACAACACAAATTGAGAGCCATTTCAACCAGCTTCTCTATAACCCTAACCCTAACCCATGCACTGCAACACACACTGAGAGCCATTTCAACCAGCTTCTCTATAACCCTAACCCTAACCCATACACTGCAACACACTAAGAGCCATTTCAACCAGCTTCTCTCTATAACCCTAACCCTAACCCATACACTGCAACACACTGAGAGCCATTTCAACCAGCTTCTCTATAACCCTAACCCTAACCCATGCACTGCAACACACACTGAGAGTCATTTCAACCAGCTTCTAACTGTGATACACAGGCAGGCTGCTGATAATCAGATCACTAGTTCTAACTGTGATACACAGACAGGCTGCTGATAATCAGATCACTAGTTCTAACTCAGATACACAGGCAGGCTGCTGATAATCAGATCACTAGTTCTTAACTGTGATACACAGACAGGCTGCTGATAATCAGATCACTAGTTCTAACTGTGATACACAGACAGGCTGCTGATAATCAGATCACTAGTTCTAACTGATACAGGCAGGTTGCTGATAATCAGATCACTAGTTCTAACTGTGATACACAGGCAGGCTGCTGATAATCAGATCACTAGTTCTAACTGTGATACACAGGCAGGCTGCTGATAATCAGATCACTAGTTCTAACTGTGATACACAGGCAGGCTGCTGATAA
This sequence comes from Huso huso, assembly GCA_036884735.1. NCBI lineage: Eukaryota > Metazoa > Chordata > Actinopteri > Acipenseriformes > Acipenseridae > Huso > Huso huso. Next base: position 9,571,611 of record CM072681.1, on the reverse strand, counting down.
TCAGATCACTAGTTCTAACTGTGATACACAGACAGGCTGCTGATAATCAGATCACTAGTTCTAACTGTGATACACAGGCAGGCTGCTGATAATCAGATCACTAGTTCTAACTGTGATACACAGGCAGGCTGCTGATAATCAGATCACTAGTTCTAACTGTGATACACAGGCAGGCTGCTGATAATCAGATCACTAGTTCTAACTGTGATACACAGGCAGGCTGCTGATAATCAGATCACTAGTTCTAACTGTGATACACAGACAGGCTGCTGATAATCAGATTACTAGTTCTAACTGTGATACACAGCAGGCTGCTGATAATCAGATCACTAGTTCTAACTGTGATACACAGGCAGGCTGCTGATAATCAGATCACTAGTTCTAACTGTGATACACAGACAGGCTGCTGATAATCAGATCACTAGTTCTAACTGTGATACACAGGCAGGCTGCTGATAATCAGATCACTAGTTCTAACTGTGATACACAGACAGGCTGCTGATAATCAGATCACTAGTTCTAACTGTGATACACAGGCAGGCTGCTGATAATCAGATCACTAGTTCTAACTGTGATACACAGGCAGGCTGCTGATAATCAGATTACTAGTTCTAACTGTGATACACAGGCAGGCTGCTGATAATCAGATCACTAGTTCTAACTGTGATACACAGACAGGCTGCTGAGATAATCAGATCACTAGTTCTAACTGTGATACAGGCAGGCTGCTGATAATCAGATCACTAGTTTCTAACTGTGATACACAGGCAGGCTGCTGATAATCAGATTACTAGTTCTAACTGTGATACACAGGCAGGCTGCTGATAATCAGATCACTAGTTCTAACTGTGATACACAGACAGGCTGCTGATAATCAGATCACTAGTTCTAACTGTGATACACAGACAGGCTGCTGATAATCAGATCACTAGTTCTAACTGTGATACACAGGCAGGCTGCTGATAATCAGATCACTAGTTCTAACTGTGATACAGACAGGCTGCTGATAATCAGATCACTAGTTCTAACTGTGATACACAGGCGGGCTGCTGATAATCAGATCACTAGTTCTAACTGTGATACACAGGCAGGCTGCTGATAATCAGATCACTAGTTCTAACTGTGATACACAGGCAGGCTGCTGATAATCAGATCACTGGTTCTAACTGTGATACACAGGCAGGCTGCTGATAATCAGATCACTAGTTCTAACTGTGATACACAGGCAGGCTGCTGATAATCAGATCACTGTGTTCTAACTGATACACAGGCAGGCTGCTGATAATCAGATCACTAGTTCTAACTGTGATACACAGGCAGGCTGCTGATAATCAGATTACTAGTTCTAACTGTGATACAGGCAGGCTGCTGATAATCAGATCACTAGTTCTAACTGTGATACACAGGCAGGCTGCCGATAATCAGATTACTAGTTCTAACTGTGATACACAGTCAGGCTGCTGATAATCAGATCACTAGTTCTAACTGTGATACACAGACAGGCTGCTGATAATCAGATCACTAGTTCTAACTGTGATACAGGCAGGCTGCTGATAATCAGATCACTAGTTCTAACTGTGATACACAGGCAGGCTGCTGATAATCAGATTACTAGTTCTAACTGTGATACACAGGCAGGCTGCTGATAATCAGATCACTAGTTCTAACTGTGATACAGACAGGCTGCTGATAATCAGATCACTAGTTCTAACTGTGATACACAGACAGGCTGCTGATAATCAGATCACTAGTTCTAACTGTGATACACAGGCAGGCTGCTGATAATCAGATCACTAGTTCTAACTGTGATACACAGGCAGGCTGCTGATAATCAGATCACTAGTTCTAACTGTGATACACAGACAGGCTGCTGATAATCAGATCACTAGTTCTAACTGTGATACACAGACAGGCTGCTGATAATCAGATCACTAGTTCTAACTGTGATACACAGGCAGGCTGCTGATAATCAGATCACTAGTTCTAACTGTGATACACAGACAGGCTGCTGATAATCAGATCACTAGTTCTAACTGTGATACACAGACAGGCTGCTGATAATCAGATCACTAGTTCTAACTGTGATACACAGACAGGCTGCTGATAATCAGATCACTAGTTCTAACTGTGATACACAGACAGGCTGCTGATAATCAGATCACTAGTTCTAACTGTGATACACAGGCAGGCTGCTGATAATCAGATCACTAGTTCTAACTGTGATACACAGACAGGCTGCTGATAATCAGATCACTAGTTCTTAACTGTGATACACAGACAGGCTGCTGATAATCAGATCACTAGTTCTAACTGTGATACACAGGCAGGCTGCTGATAATCAGATCACTAGTTCTAACTGTGATACACAGGCAGGCTGCTGATAATCAGATCACTAGTTCTAACTGTGATACACAGGCAGGCTGCTGATAATCAGATCACTAGTTCTAACCGATACACAGACAGGTTGCTGATAATCAGATCACTAGTTCTAACTGTGATACACAGACAGGCTGCTGATAATCAGATCACTAGTTCTAACTGTGATACACAGGCAGGCTGCTGATAATCAGATCACTAGTTCTAACTGTGATACACAGGCAGGCTGCTGATAATCAGATCACTAGTTCTAACTGTGATACACAGACAGGCTGCTGATAATCAGATCACTAGTTCTAACTGTGATACAGACAGACAGGCTGCTGATAATCAGATCACTAGTTCTGGATACACAGGCAGGCTGCTGATAATCAGATCACTAGTTCTAACTGTGATACACAGGCAGGCTGCTGATAATCAGATCACTAGTTCTAACTGTGATACACAGACAGGCTGTTGATAATCAGATCACTAGTTCTAACTGTGATACACAGGCAGGCTGCTGACAATCAGATCACTAGTTCTAACTGTGATACACAGACAGGCTGTTGATAATCAGATCACTAGTTCTAACTGTGATACACAGGCAGGCTGCTGATAATCAGATCACTAGTTCTAACTGTGATACACAGACAGGCTGCTGATAATCAGATCACTAGTTCTAACTGTGATACACAGGCAGGCTGCTGATAATCAGATCACTAGTTCTAACTGTGATACACAGGCAGGCTGCTGATAATCAGATCACTAGTTCTGTGATACACAGGCAGGGGCTGCTGATAATCAGATCACTAGTTCTAACTGTGATACACAGGCAGGCTGCTGATAATCAGATCACTAGTTCTAACTGTGATACACAGACAGGCTGCTGATAATCAGATCACTAGTTCTAACTGTGATACACAGTCAGGCTGCTGATAATCAGATCACTAGTTCTTAACTGTGATACACAGACAGGCTGCTGATAATCAGATCACTAGTTCTAACTGTGATACACAGACAGGCTGCTGATAATCAGATCACTATTTCTAACTGTGATACACAGGCAGGCTGCTGATAATCAGATCACTAGTTCTAACTGTGACACACAGGCAGGCTGCTGATAATCAGATCACTAGTTCTAACTGTGATACACAGGCAGGCTGCTGATAATCAGATCACTAGTTCTGTGATACACAGGCAGGCTGCTGATAATCAGATCACTGGTTCTAACTGTGATACACAGGCAGGCTGCTGATAATCAGATCACTAGTTCTAACTGTGATACAGACAGGCTGCTGATAATCAGATCACTAGTTCTAACTGTGCTACACAGGCAGGCTGCTGATAATCAGATCACTAGTTCTAACTGTGATACACAGGCAGGCTGCTGATAATCAGATCACTAGTTCTAACTGTGATACAGACAGGCTGCTGATAATCAGATCACTAGTTCTAACTGTGATACACAGACAGGTTGCTGATAATCAGATCACTAGTTCTAACTGTGATACACAGGCAGGCTGCTGATAATCAGATCACTAGTTCTAACTGTGAAACACAGACAGACTGTTGATAATCAGATCACTAGTTCTAACTGTGATACACAGACAGGCTGCTGATAATCAGATCACTAGTTCTAACTGTGATACACAGGCAGGCTGCTTGATAATCAGATCACTAGTTCTAACTGTGATACACAGACAGGCTGCTGATAATCAGATCACTAGTTCTAACTGTGACACACAGGCAGGCTGCTGATAATCAGATCACTAGTTCTAACTGTGATACACAGGCAGGCTGCTGATAATCAGATCACTAGTTCTAACTGTGATACAGGGCAGGCTGGTTGATAATCAGATCACTAGTTCTAACTGTGATACACAGACAGGCTGCTGATAATCAGATCACTAGTTCTAACTGTGATACACAGGCAGGCTGCTGATAATCAGATCACTAGTTCTAACTGTGATACACAGACAGGCTGCTGATAATCAGATCACTAGTTCTAACTGTGATACACAGACAGGCTGCTGATAATCAGATCACTAGTTCTAACTGTGATACACAGGCAGGCTGCTGATAATCAGATCACTAGTTCTAACTGTGATACACAGACAGGCTGCTGATAATCAGATCACTAGTTCTAACTGTGAAACACAGACAGGCTGCTGATAATCAGATCACTAGTTCTAACTGTGATACACAGGCAGGCTGCTGATAATCAGATCACTAGTTCTAACTGTGATACACAGACAGGCTGCTGATAATCAGATCACTAGTTCTAACTGTGATACACAGGCAGGCTGCTGATAATCAGATCACTAGTTCTAACTGTGATACACAGACAGGCTGCTGATAATCAGATCACTAGTTCTAACTGTGATACACAGGCAGGCTGCTTGATAATCAGATCACTAGTTCTAACTGTGATACACAGGCAGGCTGCTGATAATCAGATCACTAGTTCTAACTGTGATACACAGACAGGTTGCTGATAATCAGATCACTAGTTCTAACTGTGATACACAGGCAGGCTGCTGATAATCAGATCACTAGTTCTAACTGTGATACACAGACAGGCTGCTGATAATCAGATCACTAGTTCTAACTGTGATACACAGGCAGGCTGCTGATAATCAGATCACTAGTTCTAACTGTGATACACAGACAGGCTGCTGATAATCAGATCACTAGTTCTAACTGTGATACACAGACAGGCTGCTGATAATCAGATCACTAGTTCTAACTGTGATACACAGGCAGGCTGCTGCTACACTGGTGACACTGAAGTGATTGTGATGAAATGTAAATGGGATCCTTTTTATTCTCATGATGTTTTTCACCTGCAAAGCTGCTATGATTTCTATATAAACACATATGAGGCAGTCCGTGTTTAAGATGAAGTTCAGAAGTGTGACCTTGTGCTTGATATTGTCACAGTTTAACATGGAAAGTGACTAAGCAATCAGAGTGCCTCTTTTACGACTGCCTGTATATTTGTTTCAGTTTTTATAGCTCTATTACACTATGAAGTGGGGTATGTTCAGCAGGGCTGGTTCAATGTACAGTACAAAGTGCAGCATTGCTGAAAGTGTTCAAGATTATTCCCTTCTTAGAGCAGCTCAATCGTTCAACAGACAGGTAAATATCTATTCATATTTTTTGGTGTTATTTACGTTATATCAGTCAGTTTCATGTGTAATATATTTCAGAAAGGAGACAGCCACCAATGGAATGAAATGAATGATTTATTGAATTGACAGACAGACCTGCCTGTAAATGATTACGTTGTTATTTGAATTTTCCTCATGGTCTTGCTCATTGGTGCTTGATAGCCGCCCCTGCGCTGCCAAAACTATACTACATTAAATATATGAGTTAGATCAAAACTAATGCCAGTGGGCAGGACAAGCAGCACCGAGGCCACCTTCCCCCTGGACAAGACACGGTGCAAGGAGGAGGCAGGGGAGGAGGGGACCAAACAAACACTGAACGATGAGGGAGGAGGGGACCAAACAAACACTGAACGATGAGGGAGGAGGGGACCAAACAAACACTGAACGATGAGGGAAGAGGGGACCAAACAAACACTGAACGATGAGGGAGGAGGGGACCAAACAAACACTGAACGATGAGGGAAGAGTGGACCAAACAAACACTGAACGATGAGGGAGGAGGGGACCAAACAAACACTGAACGATGAGGAGGAGGGGACCAAAACAAACACTGAACGATGAGGGAGGAGGGGACCAAACAAACAAACACTGAACGATGAGGGAGGAGGGGACCAAACAAACACTGAACGATGAGGGAGGAGGGGACCAAACAAACACTGAACGATGAGGGAGGAGAGGACCAAACAAACACTGAACGATGAGGGCGAAGATGAAAGAGGGTATTTATATAGTTCCATGATTACATATTTGATGAGGGGGCGGTTTCTCCTTTCAGAAATACAACTGCATTTCCAAAGAAATTCCCAACACAAGTAAAAATTCAGAGTAAAAATAAAGAAACTTATTTAGAATGTTGTCTTTCAGTGTATTCAAAAAAACACACTAGGAAGTGTATTTAGTTCTACCTAAATATATGAGAAATTTAATATTTATACCTTTAGAATTGTGCATATCTAGAGAACATTTTTCCTGTTGCGTTGAAACTCACTGAAGACCTTCTTTAGCACAGTTATTGATTGTATCATAATCTCTCGGCAGATGGAGGCTGTTTTTCTGTTTGTCTGTCTGTCACACTGATCCCTAAAAAGGTCCTTCTTTATCACAAATCAAGAGGATCAGAATCTGGGGCTTGTGGAGGCTCCCTGTTTATCTGTCTCCATCAAAGTGTTTGCATGCACTGTCTCTGAGGAGCACTGATTCACTGTGATGAAACTGGACATGATGGAGCACATGTTAAAGAGTATCAGACTGTGTCAGTATATGAAGGCATCTGTCCCTCTGTTTGCTTGTGCACACAGTGGATAAGGGTGTGGTGATTCGAGAGTATCAGACTGTGTCAGTATATGAAGGCATCTGTCCCTCTGTTTGCTTGTGCACACAGTGGATAAGGGTGTGGTGATTCAAGAGTATCAGACTGTGTCAGTATATGAAGGCATCTGTCCCTCTGTTTGCTTGTGCACACAGTGGATAAGGGTGTGGTGATTCACGAGCATCAGACTGTGTCAGTATATATGGAGGCATCTGTCCCTTGATTGGCTCGCAGCACATGCGTGTGTAAATATTTCAGTACAAACCTACATTCTGGTCTGGTCAATGCTTGTATACAGTGTGGATGTTTTATAAGTGTAAGTGAAGCTGAGTGTTTCAGCCACCCAGGAAGGGTTTTGTGTTGAGAAATACAGTAAGGTAGTGTTGTGTGTTATTACCACCTTATTTTCTCAACAGTATGAATCACAGTGGACAGGCATCAGCAGATATCTCAACAGTAAAAAGTCACGTCTGTTGCACACTGTGGAGGTTAACATTGAAGGAAACTGTGTGAATAATACACCCAGGGCCCTATTTAGCAAATATGTGCGCATCCACTATCGCTAGGACAAAAATGACAACACTAGCGAACCACCGCGAAAGCACATGAAATGTGATTCAGCAGTCGGGTCTCATGCGTGGGCTAACGCATATCAAATAGCGAATCATGCGCCCAGCCAATCAAAGCACAGTGGGGAAGTAAGGTTACAACCAATAAGGATTCAACATTCCCTTTAAGAGCATCTGTGCACCTGCGATAGCGAACAGAAGGCATTTTGAAACCAAAAAAAGGAAGGAAGAAGACAAAGGGCAATAAAATGTAAAATGTCCAGCAGCCCAAGTGAGAAGGATGACCAAGCAAGGCTACAGCCTGGACTGGGAGAGTGAATACTGAAGAAATAAAAAAGGAATCTATAAGCACAATTAAGTTACATAAATATTTTTCTGTTTCACTTGCTGAACGAGTGAGCGAGCGACGGAAGGGGGGGGGGTGAAAAATTTAGAATCAGAAGTTTTCCTTAAGTTAGGCATGTATAGCTCACCTTCGAACCATGAGCAACATCGCTTTATTATCAGTGCTTTCCTGTTAAACAATATACTGACACAACAATACAACAATAACTCTTTTTTATTTTATTTTTTTGGTCTGCATGCATAGTTATGTGAACCCCTGTCTATAAGGCTTTGTCTGACTTGCTTGGCACTTGCAGCATCTGCAGCCTCCACCACTGGGGCTTCAAGCTCAGCATCTGCAGCCTCCACCACTGGGGCTTCAAGTTCAGCATCTGCAGCCTCCCCCACTGGGGCTTTAAGTTCAGCATCTGCAGCCTCCCCACTGGGGCTTCAAGTTCAGCATCTGCAGCCTCCACCACTGAGGCTTCAAGTTCAGCATCTGCAGCCTCCACCACTGAGGCTTCAAGTTCAGCATCTGCAGCCTCCACCACTGGGGCTTCAAGTTAGGCATCTGCAGCCTCCACCACTGGGGCTTCAAGTTCAGCATCTGCTTCCCTCAAGCCCTGTAATCTTTCCTCTGTAAGTTCAACATCCATTACGGAGAGATATGTTATGTAAAACACAACAAGCCCGGATGATATTACTACCCTTCTGAGGAGTGTGCTGTAGTGTTCCCCAAGAAACATCCAAACATCGGAATCACATTGGTAGCGTATATAAACGCAGCTGCCACCTGTGAATTAGCGAGGATAAACGAGTCTTGAGTGGCGACAGGATGGTTTGCATACACATTTGTGTTGTAGTTGTTGGCATCACACACTACTTAGGTCAGAATAGGTCCCCTTATGATTTATGTAGATCGGGTCTATTCTGTGTTGGTGCGCGTAGCTGCACATGAGTGCAATCGATGGCTCCCAGGACACCAGGAAACCCATACCCCCCAAGAAAACCCTGCTTTGTATTTTGATGCAGCTCGTGAGAGACAGGGAAATGGATGAATTCTCCTGCCCGCTTTACTGACACTGCAGTTACATCTATAGTCTAATATGACTTGTAAATATTTGGGGATGTCTCCTCCTCCTCCTCCTCCTCCTCCTCCTCCTCCTCTTCTGACCACGTAGGAATCCAGTGTTTCTTTTATTCTCTCTTTTTCTCTCTCTCTTTTCTTTACCTGCTTCCCTGGTAGTTTCAGTGGTATTTATACTCGACCCTTGTATTGTGCACACAGTTTAGACCTGGTTTTCACATGTCAATTGAAACGCAAATGCTGGCACTGCTGATAGTTTGCTAAATTGCTACATTTGTATGTAAATGAGGACATGCCCCTAAAGTTCAGCCCATGTCCAGCGCTAACGCTGACTTGCCGGGTGGGCACTAAATCACGTTTGCTAAATTGGTAATAAAACGGTTTGCCCACACGTGCGCCTGATTCTGGTGCGCTAACTGTCTGCAAAAGTGTTTTGTGATTGCCTTAGAGGTTTGAGAACGTTGCTAAATAGGACCCCAATGTTTAATTTATAAACTATTATGTTTTTATTATATACTGTTATTTTAGTGGCTTCAGAATCGGTACAGCGTCAGTGAATTGAAGAGAAAAAAAACTGCGAATCTGGTAACCATAAATTACATGAACAGTGCGAGAAACTAAAGTTCTGATAAACATTTGGTCAGACACCAAAATCTAAGCTGGACAAAACACAAAAATAGTCAAATATATTCAGTCTTTTCTCAAATTACTTTGTTTAATGCCTACAGTAGGAGAACAGAGCAGAATTATGTACCTAAATACTGCACTCTCTCCTACTGCAGACATTCAACACATGTATTCATTAAATTAGCAAAGAGCTCCCCACGTTCCCCTGCTTCCTTCCACAGCAATATGTAAGAATCTAAAACACGCTGTTAAAAACTGGAGCAATACTTCAACAGCTGCCATCTTTCAAGATACCCTGCAGGATATTGTAAACATCCGGTTCACAGACCATATAAACGAACCGAGTGCATTTGCAAACTGCATTGTGAACACTGTGTGTTCCACCCTTTACAGTTCACTGAAGATACCTACAGTCCCTCAGGACTCACAGTCTCTACTCAGTGAATTATGAACACCCTGTACAGATCACTGAAGATGCCTCCAGTCTCCCAGAACTCACAGTCTCTACTCAGTGAATTATGAACACCCTGTACAGTTCACTGAAGATGCCTACAGTCCCTCAGGACTCACAGTCTCTACTCAGTGAATTATGAACACCCTGTACAGTTCACTGAAGATGCCTACAGTCCCTCAGGACTCACAGTCTCTACTCAGTGAATTATGAACACCCTGTACAGATCACTGAAGATGCCTCCAGTCTCCCAGAACTCACAGTCTCTACTCAGTGAATTATGAACACCCTGTACAGTTCACTGAAGATGCCTACAGTCCCTCAGGACTCACAGTCTCTACTCAGTGAATTATGAACACCCTGTACAGTTCACTGAAGATGCCTGCAGTCCCTCAGGACTCACAGTCTCTACTCAGTGAATTATGAACACCCTGTACAGATCACTGAAGATGCCTCCAGTCTCCCAGAACTCACAGTCTCTACTCAGTGAATTATGAACACCCTGTACAGTTCACTGAAGATGCCTACAGTCCCTCAGGACTCACAGTCTCTACTCAGTGAATTATGAACACCCTGTACAGTTCACTGAAGATGGCACTCACTGTAACTGGGGTGTGAGTTGAAAATCCTGAACTGTCCCAAATTTGCCTCAGATGTGTTTTACAGTATTTTGACATTCAAAAGCCAGTGGCTTTATTTTATATAAAACACAACATATATTATTATTACTGTTATTGTTATTATCAGCAGTAGTAGTCATGTGCAATAGCCTACAATTCACCTGTTATATAATGATGTGAAACGTGATGGATACAGCTCCTATATTTAAAACACTATCTAAGCAAACCACAATCGAGATATGAGGACGCACATCAACGTGTATGGCTTTATTTTATACAAAATTATTATTATTATTATTATTATTATTATTATTATTATTATTATTATAAGTTAATACATAGTATGAAGGGGTTCACTTATTGTATAAGAGATGTCATTTCACACAGTTTGGGTGAGAGGACCGTGAAGCATCTGATTTCACTTGCGTCCGACAGTGCGTAAGCCGACCTCGTTTTGGGGTGAGTTGACTGTGAACCCCCTGAACCTCCCCACAGGCCATTATCTGCCAGTTATGAACCTCCACCTCTGTCATTAACACTTCATTAGATGCATGACTGTGGGGCCGGTACCATATCACACTATCAGTTCAATCAACACTGAGAGTGATATTCCAGCCTAATTCTCCATGCAAAAAAATACATCGCCAATAAGCCATTTTTCCACCATTTTTTCCCCGGGTAGTATTCCCCAATACAAACCCTAAGTCTCCTTACTTGATGGAGGATAATGTATTGGACATAACTGGAGCTCAATAGCAAGACACTTTGAGACATCCAGCTTCTGAGTTCAGCCTTACTAGTAAGGTTGAAATAGCAGCGGTGTCTCCAGGTTTCATAGACACACACAGCAGTGTGTCCTCAGCATAACAGTGAAGATGTGAAGAGTCACACTGTGTTTACCAGTGATCTCACCAGTGGAAGCGTATACAAATACAATACTGGCTGGTTCAGGGTGTAATAGAATACTGGCTGGTTCAGTGTGTAATAGAATACTGACTGGTTCAGGGTGTAATAGAATACTGGCTGGTTCAGTGTGTAATAGAATACTGGCTGGTTCAGGGTGTAATAGAATACTGGCTGGTTCAGTGTGTGATAGAATACTGGCTGGTTCAGTGTGTACTAGAATACTAGCTGGTTCAGTGTGTATTACAATACTAGCTGGTTCAGTGTGTATTACCAGGGAGTAATACAATCGAGAGGTTCTGGGGACAGTGGAGCTCGAGAGCGGAGCTCGAGATGGTATTACCTCTGCTAATACAGTGGCTCTGCTACTATCTTCTCAAGAACATTGCTTCAATCCAGAAATCTGTTGAGTGGATCATCTACTACCTTCTCAAGAACATTGCTACAATCCAGAAATCTGTTGAGTGGATCAGCTACTACCTTCTCAAGAACATTGCTACAATCCAGAAATCTGTTGAGTGGATCAGCTACTACCTTCTCAAGAACATTGCTACAATCCAGAAATCTGTGGAGTGGATCAGCTACTACCTTCTCCCAAGAACATTAGCTAAGAATAGCAGGTTAGAAGCTGGTCTAAAATTACAATCCAAGTTGGATTTTTTGAGTAAAGGCTTAACCAAAGCAGTTTTGAAGGCAGCTGAACATTCAGATAAGAACCATCCTGATGAATGTGATCCCTGATATTAATAATTGGTTAGTGACACACAGCTTTAACTAAGAGATCTTTATCATTGTTGTTTTCCAGGGAAATGAAGATGAGATTCCTGGGGAGGACCTGTCTCATTGTCTTGAGTTTGCTTCCAGCTGTTTCTACACAAGGTGAGAGGGACTGTAGAAATGAAACCAATCCATTGAGATGCTCCCTCTTATTTCCAGGGCCCTGTATATAGCTGTCTGCATCGATGTATGAGCTCACAGACCTTGTCTAGTAGCTCTCAACTATTTATAATATTCTAATATTTCTACTGTTTTGAGAAATGGCCTATTTGTTTGCAATTGCTTTACCTCTTCTTTTCTTTCTCAGATGCATGGACTGTCGTTGGCTCTGATCAGCCTGTCATTGCTGAGCCTGGTGATGATGTCATCCTGCCCTGTCACATTTCACCCAGAGTCAGTGCTGTGGACATGGAAGTGAGGTGGTACAGGGATGCATTTGAAAAACCAGTCCATTTATATCGTTTCCAAAAGAATCTTCTAGGAGCACAGGACAGAGTTTACCAGGACCGCACTGCTCTCTCTCCCTCTGCACTGCAGAGAGGCGATATCTCTCTGCATCTGAGAAACCTCCGGCCCTCTGATAGAGGCGTCTATACCTGCGTAGCTTATGACGGAAGATGGAATGAAGAAGGACAGACTGAAGTGATAGTCGCAGGTCAGTAATGTTTGATACACAAGTTGAACTCACTACTAATGTATCACCAGCTCATGTCTCTTCATTACAAAACTACCCACGACTGTAATATAAATAATCTAGACTTTCAGTATGCAGAAAAAGTGATGTCCATGACATATGCCAACAGTCTGTACAGAACAGTATAGAATACGAATTACCAAGTTACAAAGATGTTAGAGTGACATGCTGTCAGGGATCTGAACAGAAATACAGACTCTCCCTACACCCTCAGAATCTGATATTCTCAATAACCTTCACTTAATAATGTAAATCCAGTTGTCCCGTGTTATACCGCCCCCTTTATAACGCCATCCTCGCATACCACCAGCTATTCTCTCTGAACAAATGTCACCAATATAAAAACAGTGCTATTTGTACCCGTTATATCACACCCCGCTGTCCGCCACCCGCCAGCTTCCCAAGCCAAGCAAACATAAATATAAGCATTGTAGTTTCCCTCATTGTAGCGCCAGCAAAATAATCATGGCCAATTAAAACAACAAAGTCATGCAGTTATCATTTGACTCGCTTTCCTAATTCGTTGTTCACTGAACGTTCATACCAATGTCATCAAAACTCCCGCTCCCAAAGCAAAACAGAAAGTACAACATGGCGAGTCGACCCTACATTTAACACCAGAGCAAAGAAACAAATCTGCATGTATGCATCTGAAAATAAATAAAGCAAGTCAGCAAGACATCGCAAATGTTTTCTCTCCTAAGTGAGGCACATACTGTTAATCGAAGGACAATTAGAGACATTGTAATGGATAAAAACAAATGGCTTACCTTGATGGAACGGGTCGATTTGTTTAACCTGAAAAAGGCTTGATGCAGTCTAAAATGAGTGGCTTTTATAAACCACAGTAAATGTTAAAAAACAAAAGTCCTGGAAGAGGTTTGTTTGTTTATGTGCAGGTTTTGTATAAATGAAGGCTGACTTGAACTAAAGCATCGGTTTAGGAAACAGCAAAATTCTTTTTACTTTTCATTTAAAAAAAGTGTTTGCCTGCACATATTCAATGTTTTTTTTTAACTGCTTAAAAAAGAATGCTGCTGAGCGTAAATTGCTTTGTGAAATAGATGGCATTGTTCAATGGGGGATAGTATTCAGCAGGGTTACAGTCGTGCTACAAACACTGAAGTTCAAATGACCAGTACAGTAAAAAAAAAAAAAAACATACGCTTTTTTGTTTTTCTGGAATTGTTGTTTGGGTGATTTGACACTTTATTTTTATTTTAAATATAAACTGTTCCTCAAAAGTAACCGGGTATGTTTCATACAGATGGGAAAAGATGATAAAACACCACTTACAACGTAGACCTACTGTTGTGTTAAGAACTAGTACTGTAGTTTTAAAAAAGATTCATGTTTTATTAAAATGGCCTGGAGATACTGTAATTGCATAACTAAAAAAATAAAAAAAATTTTTTTTTGTTGACCCTCACTATAACGCCACCCTCACTTATTGCCCGTTTCTGCCCATGGCCCTTACCTGGCGGTATAAAGAGGGCTGACTGTACCAAGTTTTATGCCAGTCAATTGAGCAGTTCTCTGGATATATATAGCAATCTGTGAAGTGTGACGTGCATACAGTACATACGACCACCTCCCCTAGAGCCCCTTCACAGGGCATAATATAATACAGGGGAGCTGGGATACTCACAGGACTGGATATGTCAGCACTGACACAGTAACTCATAATATAATACAGGGGAGCTGGGATCCCCACAGGACTGGATATGTCAGCACTGACACAGTAACTCATAATATAATACAGGGGAGCTGGGATCCCCACAGGACTGGATATGTCAGCACTGACACAGTAACTCATAATATAATACAGGGGAGCTGGGATCCTCACAGGACTGGATATGTCAGCACTGACACAGTAACTCATAATATAATACAGGGGAGCTGGGATCCTCACAGGACTGGATATGTCAGCACTGACACAGTAACTCATAATATAATACAGGGGAGCTGGGATACTCACAGGACTGGATATGTCAGCACTGACACAGTAGTTCAGTCTATAATAGACATATCACACAAGGAGAGAAGACCTGGATGGTGTGTGTGTGTGACTCACTGTCTCTATTCCCTGACAGCTCTGGGGACCCAGCCCTCAATCTCTATGGACTGTACACAAGGAGAGCAGACCCGGCTGATGTGCAGATCAGAGGGGTGGAGCCCTGAACCTGAAGTGATCTGGAGAGACAGGGATGGAAACGATGTGACATCACTGTCCAACACAACACTGCTGAGCGTCAGTCAGGGGTTCCTCAGTGTCAGCAGCTACATCAAAATCAAACCGCAGTCCAACATGTTCTCCTGTCTGGTTAGAAGTAAAACACCCAAACCAGACTGGGAATCCAAACTCCACATATCCAGTGAGTATCACATGTTTGTGGATTGAGCCTGACTGACACTGACCATAGATTACAGTCATCATGATGGGGCATCAACATCTGAATCAAACACATGAACTAGTGGGCCAGTCAATATCTGAATCAAACACATGAACTAGTGGACCAGTCAATATCTGAATCAAACACATGAACTAGTGGGCCAGTCAATATCTGAATCAAATACTTGAACTAGTGACCAGTCAATATCTGAATCAAACACATGAACTAGTGGGCCAGTCAACATCTGAATCAAACACATGAACTAGTGGGCCAGTCAATATCTGAATCAAACACATGAACTAGTGGACCAGTCAATATCTGAATCAAACACATGAACTAGTGGACCAGTCAATATCTGAATCAAACACATGAACTAGTGGACCAGTCAATATCTGAATCAAACACATTTGGGGGTGGTGTTGTGCAGTCCTCTATTTTTAATGTCTGCAGTGTTTGGGGGGGTGTGGCTCAGTGTTGGGAGGGGTGTGTGGAATGCTCACTATGAGGGGGTGTGGCTCAGTGTTGGGAGGGGTGTGTGGAATGCTCACTATGAGGGGGTGTGGCTCAGTGTTGGGAGAGGTGTGTGGAATGCTCACTACGAGGGGTGTGGTCAGTGTTGGGAGGGGTGTGAATGCTCACTATGAGGGGTGTGGCTCAGTGTTGGGAGGGTGTGTGGAATGCTCACTATGAGGGGGTGTGGTCAGTGTTGGGAGGGGTGTGTGGAATGCTCACTATGAGGGGTGTGGTCAGTGTTGGGAGGGGTGTGTGGAATGCTCACTATGAGGGGTGTGTCTCAGTGTTGGGAGGGGTGTGTGTTCCAGTGTGTTGAGCTGCTGTGTTGTTTTCCAGGTGATTTTTTCCCAGGAGTCTCTGGATGGATGGTGGCTTTCTTCTTGACTTTAGCTCTCAGTATTGGAGCCATTCCTCTGCTGGTGATCCAATGGAGAAGAATGGATGGTATGAACTTTATCATTATCATGAGGCATTTCATATAGCTCTGTGCATTTTAAACATGTCAAACAGGTTTACAATAATATGGACTGTTCTGTTTTTCTTCTAGCCATGGAGAGAAAGCTTGAGCCTATGGGTAAGTAAAGCACTTAATGAAGAGATGCTGAAAACCCATTCCAGGTTTCTGCAGCAGTATCTTAAACTACCACACCCATAAATAAAGACATCCTTTGACCGGAAATCCAGCTCATTAGAAATGATTATAAATAATAATAAATATAATTGTTTTTATACATTGCAATTGTTATTTTATTGTTTACAGGACCCTCTTGTAAACAAGACCTGGTTAAATAAATTAATAAATTAAATCTCCTGGTTAAATAAATTAATCTATTCAAATTTAAATTTAAAAAAAAGTTGGGGTGGGGTTTGGACACAAAGGTTTAGGAATATAAATATTTCCTTATGGAGGGATGTTGAAAATTGTAACAGTTTTAGTTTGTATGTTTCATATACTACTCAGATAGTAGATTCATTTTCACATAGACATCCTGTTCATTTAACTGGTTGTGTTTTTCATACTGCAATTGAGTCTGTGCTGGAGCTGAAATAACCACACACTTTTGTCTGATTCATTTTTTTTAGCTGTTCAGCGCCTTCGTGAGGAACTTGGTAAGAACTGTTTTCATAACTTTATTTGTAGAATTACTGTAAATGTTTATATCTAGCTATCTATCTGTCTATCTATCTATTCATCCTGTCTGTCTGTCGCTGTGTCTGTCAGGAGTGCTTGCAGTGCGTGTGCAGAGTGCGGAGCTCAGAGTGAGAGAGGGGTTCTCCTCTGCGTGTGCGGAGCTCAGAGTGAGTGAGGGGTTCTCCTCTGCGTGTGCAGAGTGCGGAGCTCAGAGTGAGAGGGGTTCTCCTCTGCGTCTGCAGAGTGTGGAGCTCAGAGTGAGTGAGGGGTTCTCCTCTGCGTGTGCAGAGTGCGGAGCTCAGAGTGAGTGAGGGGTAAAAAGAAACTGATTAATAGTTGGGTCTTTTATAAATTAACGTCCGTGATGGCCAAAGTCGGGGGCGTCCCTAGCGGATCAAGTCCCAATTGGTATAAAAGAGAAATGGTATAAAAATTGTAGTGAATGTGTCTGTCCCTGTTGAGAAATGTGTGGTCGAACTTGGAAAAGTAATCAGGTGTGAGAATATCAAGTCGGCTTCACGTATGAACAAGTTTGTTGTCGTGTTCCTGAGTAATGAAACAATAGTTTTGGAAATTGACGGAGTGTTAGTGTCTGTTCTGCCTCTTGCGGCTCCTGCTAGGAAAATAACAATTTCTAATATTCCTCCTTTTCTGAAAAACTAACTTACAGTGAGAGAGCTAAGCCGTCATGGAAAAATAATGTCAAGCATTACAATGATTCCTCTGGGTTGTAAATCCCCTGAGTTAAAGCATGTAGTTTCTTTCAGAAGACAGTTATATATGCTTCTGAACGACCTGAATGGAGAGCTAAATGTAGCTTTCAGGTTTCGGGTGGATGGTAGCGAATACATCGTTTTTGCTTCTTCTGAAACAATGAAATGTTTTAAATGTGTCCGTAAAGGGCATATTGTGAAGAACTGCAAGACGACTGTAGGAGAAACTGAAAGCAAGAGGGAAGAAGCCCCTGGGGAGCCAGGCTGATGGACTCTCGGATCACAGCGCTGTAGATAGAAGAGCGGAGCGAGAGACTGAAGAGCTCCAACCTGGTTTGGTTGAGTCTGGTGTGGTCAGAGTTGTCAACAAGTCTCAAGTCAAGTCTCAAGTCAGTGCAGTATTCTTGTCTAGTGTAAAATCTCATATAAAATGAACTTGCTAGCTGTGTACAAAGCTTTAAAAGGATTGAGAGACAAGAGCCTCATTCATTTTAATGTACATCATTAGCTGTTTTATTAAATCAAGTTCTTTGTAAAGCTTTACAGAGGACCCTTTCCAAATTGATCTCTTTAAGGTAAGGCTTGATTTTTCTTCGTTAGCTTTGCTGAAACACAGTGTATTTCGCTGAAGTCAGTATTGAAAACAAAAACATCTGCTCTGGGTCAAAGACCATTGAATTAAAATAGCAAAATAAATAATAATAATAATAAAATAAAATAAAAAAAATACATCAGAATGATGTATTAATTTAGATGGTGGGGCTAAACAGTTATTTTATGGAACTACTTACATCAGTGCAGTGAGTATAATGCCTGTAGGAGTGTAGGCACTTTGGTCTATGATTCAAAACAAACTATTACATTTAAAAAAAATCAAGTTAAACAACATTGTTGCACTTAATCTGGATCTATGAGGGCGCATTATAATGCCTCCATGGCTGAATACTCGTTCGACAGGGGCACTTGTCGCAGGAATGGCTATACTTTCATTGTCACTTGGAACAGCCGGGGGAAATCTTTTTGGTGCTGAAACCAAAACCTTAAACAGTTCCACATTTGTTCTCAACAGGATTTCTTCAGTACTCACTATTTTTGTTACCCAATCTTTTATTATTTTATAAATTTGTTTTACAAAAATGGGCAAAATCAATTCTAAAACCATCAGGACCACGACTCATTGCTCAGTCTGCCACTGCTACTTCTGACTACTGAGTTGATTTTGATTATGCCTAACACTGGCCACAGGTGGAACTTACATTTCATCAACCTTTGTTTCTAACACCCCTGACAGCTTAAAAACTTTAAGTGGTTTTATTTTAATAAACGGGAGGGCATTAAATCTGGTAATAATAGCAATACCTTTCACATGTTTCTTCACTTCCACCTTGATATCATCTGGTGCCAGGACATCGTGTTCGAGCCAGAGTAGGCAAAAAGCTGGATCTAGGAGTGCTGCTACAATGTAGAGAAAGTCTCAGAAGGGAAGACCATCAACATCGTCTGAACACTCTTCCATCTGAACGTTGACAAATACCCCCTTAAACCTCTTCTTTAGAGACTCTTCGAGTATCTTTACCAGGCCACTCCAGTAGTGAACCTGCAAATGCATACTGTGAAGGTGGTGGTTCAATGACAGTATGCATGGCACCACAGCACTGATTGTGACAACTTTCTGTCCCTGAGTTAGGTCTGTTGCATCAAGGAATGGTTCCAGAATGTCAACCAGTTCTTTCAATTGGCTCCATTCCCGTGGGGTGAACACCAACTCCTTATGTCCTTGGTCCTCAGCAAGGTTAAAAAGGCCTTGATGTTCTAAGCTTGTGACTGCCTTCACAAGATGAAGGGTGGAATTCCAGCGGGTCACCACTGCTGCAGATATACTTCGATTAGGTCCGAATTTATTTTCGAATGCTTCTTTGAACACACAGTTTGTATGCAACAGTGTGCAAAGTTTTGATACTTTTGACATGGTGGCATTTATGACCCTTGTTTCCTTCAGTCCATCCCCAATAACAAGCTGCAGGGTATGTGCAAAGCACTGCAAGCATCTTTTGCGACAGTTGCTCTGCAGTGACATGTTCATGTCCATTGCCTCATCGTTGTCAAGTTCCTCCCATATTTCGGCGTCATCCAGGTCTTCACTTGGAGAGATATTGTTGTTGCTCTCGGTACTGCTAGGAAAGCACACAGTAAATGCCTTCCTCATATTTGCTGCTTTATCACTGATGATGTAATCTATCTTGTTTTTGATGATGTAATTATCACACATTGACTCAAACTTTTCACTTATTCGTTCACCAGTGTGTGATCCTGTAAAACGATCACAACTCAGGAGGACAGACTTGAGGCTTAGAGAGTGGCTGCTGATGTCCATGATGTGTGCAGTGATACCAAGAAACCCCCTCATCTTTCTGTCTGTCCAGATATCAACAGTCACTGAGATGCTGTCAGCTTTTTCAAGAAGGGATCTGATGGTCTGTTGCGTTTCTGCTGCCATGTGTGATATTTTTCCTGTTGTATTACCTCGGCTTGGCATTGAAAATTTACTGTCTGCAATGGATAGAAAGTGGCGAAAGCTAGGGTTTTCCACAATGAACAGGGGAAGATTACAGTCTACGATCAAGTCTGTAATAATTGCTTCAGTAATCGCACGCTGACGCGGATGTCCTGTATTGTAAACCTGGATGGGACTTGCCAGAAATGAAGAGATTGTCCTTTGTCCATCATCTGGTTCTCTTAGTGTGGTCTTTGATTTATTGTATTCTGCAAACCTATTAGAGAAGTAAAGAGAAATAAAATATAATTACATTTTTTTACAATAAGATAATAGTTTATTTTTTACATTATTATTGTAATGTTACCTAATAATTTTACATTTACAAAATCTAATTCTATGAATCTGTGGCTTTGCAGGAGCAGAACAGTTTCTCTTGAGTTGTAATTCTGATGCTGTCCTGGTGCTGTGCTGTGACTGAGTTTTGACCATCTTGACACAAACCTGAACTCTTAACATGTGTAGATCTAGCCTCTATTAGTATGGTCTATGGACCTCTATACCTGTCTTGTACAAAAATAGATGAAGAACGGCTTATTACAGAAATATGCGTTACTTACAACAGCACTGAATACAGATGTGCTTAACGGGTATTTCATTTCATTAGTGAAATAAATTTCTAGGGTACGGCGTTTCTCACAGAAATAAAAGCCTCAGAAGTCGGGCCAGTCAGTGAGGGCTGTATTCAGTACAGTTGTACAAAACAAAACATCCTGATATTTGAAAGAAAAAAAATCCTATAAGAATTATGCACTCTTTATAGGGATTGGTGTTTAAACCTTAGGACAGTTGTGCCTGTTTAGTATTGCCTGGATGATCGAGTGAGAGACTACATCAGACTGGGGAAGAAAAGAGAGGAAAAGCAGCGAGCTGTTTCTGTTGTGTAGTTAAAGTGTACTGTACATGATGCCTTCACTTATAAACCCTACAATTGTAAAATATGCAATGATACAAAACAAAAACAATAGGCTACATATTGCGAAATAATGCAATATTATCTCGCAATTATGCAATAATTATTGGGAAATAACGCAATAATTGCGAAATAGAAACAATTATTGCAAAATAATGCAACGTTATCTCGTAATATCACAATACATTATTTTTGTGGCGCCAATACGTTTCCGTAAAATGCCACATGACCTTTAAAATGCTAGAAGAATAACTAGCATCAGACACATACTATGCGTGGTACAGATTAAAATACATGTTTTTAAAAAAACGCTTTTCCCAAAATATCAAGTTTGAGCATTTCTATAAATGTTGTAATCAAGACTGGAATAGCCAAAGCACAATACAATAACACTGAAAGAACCTGGAAAAAATGAAACGGATTGGATCAGATACAGGGGGTTTTACTGACACTTTTATTAACAATAAATAAATAAAGTAATTATCTCAATTTAGTAATTATCTCAATTTTTTGTAATGCCAGGACAGGTTGTAGACTACTTCTAGAAAGAGTTGTATAGATCTAAAGTTTGTGCTGTGAATGTCATGTGTGGAATGTCAGTGTGGAGTAGTGGTTAGGGCTCTGGACTCTTGACCGGAGGGTCGTCGGTTCAATCCCAGGTGGGGGACACTGCTGTTGTACCCTTGAGCAAGGTACTTTACCTAGATTGCTCCAGTAAAAACCCAACTGTATAAATGGGTAATTGTATGTAAAATAATGTGAATTGTAAGTCGCCTAGGATAAGGGCGTCAGCTAAGAAATAAATAATAATAATAATAATATACACATAAATAAGCGGGCCTGCTTGGGGTCTTAACGGATGATCAACTAAACCTGCTTAGTATATTATTCCGCGTATGGTAGAGTCTCATGGTTGGAATGCAGCCCAACGTTAAAGACAATGGCATTGCAGCATAATTTTGGACATTTTTAACATTAAAATTTGGGTTCATTATAGTAAGTAAATCACCATACATCAAAATTCAAATATAAAATATGAAAAATCTATTAAACACAAAAAAACATACTTCTCAGTGTGCAGTATGTAATCCAGCTCTCTTCTTTTCACAGAGTCTGTGAAGCAAGTGGTCCTTAAATCAGGTATGTAGAGTGTGTGTAAATCCACAGCCTGACTCACCCCAGCACAGCCCTGTCGGTTAGTGTGTGCTGCACATCTTCTGAACTGTAGAAAGTACAGGAGGAGTGATTGTAAAATAATGCTCTCTTTATTTATGTGTTCTAGAATGGAAGTGGATCCTCAGCTCAGCAGGTATGTGTCTCTTCAATGGATTCCTTTCACAGTGGAGGGTAAAAGAACAGCGAGGAGCCCCGTCTCACTCACTGTGTTTACATCTATAGTAAAAAGTGACTTCATGTTAGGTTAATGTAAACCCTGCATGCTAAAGGTGCTGGTGACCATGGCATTGACCTCATATGAATGCCACACTGAGTCATGAGATTTCTGCTGTATAGAGACACAACACTTTGAGTAAACTGTCTTAATTTTTGGTAAACAGCTGTATTCTTTGAGTTTCTTTGCTGGAGTCCAGTAACAAGCATCCCTTTGCTGCCACTTTGCTTTTTTTTTACCTCTGGCTATATAATTGATACAGAGAACACACTATAAACACTCACTTTATTATTATTATTATTATTATTATTATTATTATTATTACTATTATTATTATTGGCACGGTGGTTAGCGCTGCTGCCTCACAGCTCCAGGGTCCTGGGTTCGAGTCTGGCCTCAGGGGTCTGTCTGTGTGGAGTTTGTATGTTCTCCCTGTGTTCACGTGGGTTTTCTCTGGGTACTCTAGTTTCCTCCCATAATCCAAAGACATGCTGGCTAGGTGGATTGGCCTCTCTAAATTGCCCCTTAGTTGCTCTGCGATGGACTGGTGTCCCATCCAGGGTGTAGAGTCCCACCTTGCGCCCCTGTGTCTGTCGGGTTAGGCTCCGGCTCACCGCAACCCTCTATATGATTAAGCGGTTATAGATAATGGATGGATTATTATTATTATTATTATTATTATTATTATTATTATTATTATTATTATTACTATTGTCTCCTCTCTTCTTCACAGTTGACAGTTTGACTCTGGACCTCGATGCAGCACACCCCCGGCTCACCCTGCCTGTGGATGGGAAACAAGTGAGAAGGAAAACGCAGGATTATAACAGTTCTCAAAGATTTGATTACAGGCGCTGTGTGCTGGGCAAGGAGGGCTTCACCTCAGGGATACACTACTGGGAGCTGGGGGTGGGAGAGAATACATTCTGGAGATTAGGAGTCAGCAGAGAGTCTGCCCCGAGGAAGGAGGAGTTCACCATGACCTCCCAGCAGGGTTACTGGACTGTGGGGTGGGATAGAGATGAAGATAAAGATGAGTTCATTGCTCTCACTGACCCCCAGACCCCCCTCCCCCTGAGCCTGAAGCCCCAGAAGCTGGGGGTGTATCTGGATTATGAGGAAGGACGGCTCTCCTTTTACAATGTGGAGACCACATCTCACATCTACACTTTCACTGACATGGAGTTCAATCCCAATGAGAAACTCTATCCATTCTTCTGGACTTGGGACGAGAAAACAGACCTTGCACTGGTGTCCCCGGGGAAGATGAATGACAGCTCTTTCTTTCTTCTAGTCTGGAAATGGATTCTTGCTGCATCAGGTACTGGTTCACTTTACTACTTGTTTGCTAGAGGCTGATATGCTTGTTGATTTATTATTCATTTCTATAACTCCTATCTGGTTTGCAGTGTTACAGAACACCCTTCAGTGTTTTCAATAAACACACAGCTAACCATTGCTTTTAACCCTTTGCAGTCCATTTATTAAGTGCGCGTCAGGCGCGTCAGGTCCAATTTATTTTCACACGCGCAGTTAATTTTAGACGCGCTGTTAAAAGTTTTTTTTTTTCACAGTCAAACGGGTTTAAAAGGCACTGCATATCAACAAAGCACTCACTAGGCATCTCCAGCCCCGCCCCACCCTTTTGTTCGCTATCGCTTTCACATATGCTAAGAAATAAATAATAATAATAATAGTCGTACATACCGATCAATCATTTCCTGATCACTCGTTTTATCACCAAACTCCTCAATAATGTGATCCAAGTCATTATTTTATTACTATAACATCTGAAAAAAGCTCTGTAAATGTCTGTGATAGTCTCTGTGCGCTGATTCAGTAACAGGCAGCGTGTTTCCTTATGACCGCCCCTATCCGATGCCAGGGGCATGTATGACTAATCATGAGATACGCCTTTTTTCTTTTTTTTTTTTTTTTTTCGACTTGTCTCGGCTCCTGTCGCTCCCACTCGGCCATTGAATGGTTTTCTCGGCTTTTTCCGGAGAAAAAAACGACTAGAAACCCGTTTTTTGCGTTTTTTTGATGATGTCGGACAGGGTCCCACAATGGACCGGATAGGAATAATTGCAATGTCGGACCAGGTCCAACAATGGACCGCAAAGGGTTAATAATAATAACAACATGGGTCTTGCAGGTTTTATTATTTTATAGAATTGATAAGTTCATGTCATAATAAAAAGTCTGCAGTTGTTACAATAACAACAATGTACAAGTTTAAATTATTACAGAACACGCTTTAGTGTTTATAACACACACTCTTTCCATTGCTGTCTCCTGTGCTAAACGCATTGCTGAGATATCTTTACAACATTATATCAATTGTTTTGATATTTTTATTCACATACATTAACTGAGAAATGAAGGTGATGGCAAAACACAGTGTGAGGATTGTGTCACACCTCCATGTGTACCTGCCTGACTCTTCACACAGTGTGAGGATTGTGTCACACCTCCATGTGTACCTGCCTGACTCTTCACACAGTGTGAGGATTGTGTCACACCTCCATGTGTACCTGCCTGACTCTTCACACAGTGTGAGGATTGTGTCACACCTCCATGTGTACCTGCCTGACTCTTCACACAGTGTGAGGATTGTGTCACACCTCCATGTGTACCTGCCTGACTCTTCCTAGCGACAGCGTGTGGAAGCGACATCGTGGGAGAAGTACAGTCGTGGACAAGTACAGCGCAGTTAGAAGTGACTTCATGTTAGGTTAATGTAAACCCTGCATGCTAAAGGTGCTGGTGACCATGGCATTGACCTCATATGAATGCCACACTGAGTCATGAGATTTCTGCTGTATAGAGACACAACACTTTGAGTAAACTGTCCAGGACCCTGGAGCTGTGAGGCAGCAGCGCTAACCACCGTGCCTTTAAATCTGGAATTACATCTTTAAATCTGGAGTTGCTTTAATCAGAAAACATTGCAGCTTAAAGCCTTGCAGCTGCGTGTATTTTTCTGATAAGCTGAAACCTCGAAGCAGCTGATTCAAATCCCGCGGCGTTCTGGGACACGGGAGGAGCGAGCACGCAGCACAAACACAAACAAACAAAAGGCAGGCAGTCTTCCTAGCGACAGCGTGTGGAAGCGACATCGTGGGAGAAGTACAGTCGTGGACAAGTACAGCGCAGTTAGAAGCAGTTTGAAAGCAGGTTGACAGCTGCAGAAGCTACACTAAACAAAAAAATGGTCTTCAAGCCAGTAATCTGTGACAACTGCATGATGTGGGAAATCCGAGAAAACCCAACAGAGCTCAACCAAGTTTGTGTAAAGTGCCGCACCATCCAGGACTTGCTTCAGCGATTAAGCCTGCTAGAAAAGGAGATGGAGGAAATGAGACAGCAACAGGAGCTTGAGGAGCTGACACACCACAATTCATGGAAGTCTGCACCCCTAGCAGACTGAAAGCCACCAGGGAGATGGAAGAGAGTCGAAACAGCTGGGTTCAAATAGGCAGAAGCAGGGAAAAAAGAAACTTCGTCAAACACAACCACCAGAAATCCAGACATCCAACACATTTGAGCCACTTCAACATTTAGATGACCAAAACCAACATCAAGAGAATGAAAGAAACAACACCCAGCACCCTATAAACAGTGCTGACCAGCCAGCAAAAGAAGGGAGGTCATGATTGTTGGGGACTCCATACTGAGAAACACAGCAAGTTCAGTTCGCAGTTTGGACCCCCTTACTACAACAGTGTGCTGCCTTCCAGGAGCCTCTGTCAAGCACATCACTGAGAACGTGGACAGGCTCCTAGAACGAACTGGAGATGACCCGGTAGTAGTCGTCCACATTGGTACAAACAACATTGGAAGAGACAGGCCAAGATCCCTGCAGAACAAATTCAGAGAGCTAGGAAGGAAATTAAAAGACAAGACCAAAACTGTGGTATTTTCTGGGATACTGCCGGCCTTGCAAAGGACCATATGGACAGCTGGAAATACAAAATCAAAATGCATGGCTGAAATCATGGTGCACACAGGAAGGCTTCACCTTTCTTGAACATTGGAGCACTTTCTACAACAAGGACTATCTATACAGGTGGGACGGACTGCACTTAAACAGAAAGGGAACCAATCTACTCGGAGAAAGGATCCTTCAGGCGGTACAGAGAAGCATTTAAACTAGAAAGGAAGGGGAGAAAACAAAAAAAACAGAAGGGAGACTACATCAAAACAAGGGCAACAACTCAGGTAAGACCACTATTAAATGTATTTATCTTAATGCTAGAAGTCTCAGAAACAAAATGTTAGAACTTGAAGCTACTGCACTAACAAGTAACTACGATGTGATAGGTGTTACAGAAACTTGGTTGTCTGAGAGTGATGGAGACGAATATAATATCAGTGGGTACACACTGTATAGGAAAGACAGGCAGGACAGAAGAGGCGGAGGGGGTAGCGCTATACATAAGAAATAGCCTTGAAGCCCAGGTGTTAAATCAGGACAAAGAAAAACAATGCAGAATCAATATGGGTCAGAATAATGGACACAAATTCAAAGGGCATAATAATAGGAGCATGCTATAGACCGCCAAATTCAGACGCTGAGCAAAATAATCTGTTGTACAATGACATTAGAAATGCGTGTAGAAAAGGAGAAGCCATACTAATGGGGGATTTCAACTTCCCTGTATAAAATGGGAAAACCCAATGGGGGGGCACGACGGACGAAATTGAAATGGTGGAAATGACAAATGACTGCTTCCTAACGCAATTTGTCAAGGCACCGACTAGAGGAGGCATGCCTTGATTTAGTCTTTTCAAATAATGAAGACAGAATAACTAAAACAGAGGTCAGAGAGCCATTGGCAAACTCAGACCACAACATGGTCTCATTTGAAATATTTTTTAAAACCCCAAAAGTAATGACTAAAGCTAGGGTTTACAATTTTAGAAAAGCAAACTATGAAGGTATGAAACGGAGACTAACAGAAGTAGATTGGAGTAAAAATAGAAAACATCCACAGAAAAAGGGTGGCTGTCTTTTAAAAATGTAGTACTAGAGGCACAAAACAATTACATCCCAAAAGTAGACAAATCTAAATCTAAAACAAAATGGCCAAAATGGTTTAATAGATCAATTAAAAAAAATATTCAGCGAAAAAAAGGCACTTTACAGAGCGTTTAAAAGGGACCAAAAACAAAGCACACAGAAAGAGTACTTGGAACTGCAAACACAAGTCAAAAAGGAAGTTAGAAAGGCCAAGAGAGAGATAGAAATCAATATTGCTAAGGGGCTAAAACCAATTCCAAAATGTTTTTCAATATTATAACAACAAGAGAACATTCAAAGAGGAGGTTAAATGTCTAAGAGACACAAATGGCAAAATCATAGATGAAGAAAAAAAATAGCAAATATATTAAATGATTACTTTTCACAGATTTTTACAAAGGAGGACACGGACAACATGCCCCACATGTCGACCTGTTCCTATCCAGTTTTAAATAACTTTAGCATAACAGAGGCAGAAGTGTTAAAGGGACTAGGGAGCTCTTAAAATAAACAAATCCCTGGGCCGGATGAGATCCTCCCAATAGTACTCAAAGAAATGAAAGAAGTTATTTACAAGCCGCTAACCAAGATCATGCAACAGTCTCTTGACACAGGGGTTGTACCGACAGACTGGAAAATAGCAAACGTAATACCGATCCACAAAAGGGAGACAAAACTGAACCAGGTAACTACAGACCAATAAGCCTGACTTCTATTATATGTAAACTTATGGAAACTATAATAAGATCCAAAATGGAAAATTACCTATATGGTAACAATATCCTGGGTGACAGCCAGCATGGTTTTAGGAAAGGAGATCATGTCTAACTAACCTACTTGACTTTTTTGAGGATGCAACATTGAAAATGGACAACTGCAAAGCATACGACATGGTCTATTTAGATTTCCAGAAAGCTTTTGACAAAGTCCGCATAAAAGATTAATTCTCAAACTGAACGCAGTAGGGATTCAAGGAAATGCACGCACATGGATTAGGGAGTGGTTAACAGGTAGAAAACAGAAAGTACTGATTAGAGGAGAAACCTCGAAATGGAGGAGGTAACCAGTGGTGTACCACAGGGATCAGTATTAGGTCCTCTGCTATTCCTAATCTACATTAATGATTTAGACTCTGATATAGTAAGCAAACTCGTTAAATTTGCAGGCGACACAAAAATAGGGAGGAGTGGCAGACACTGTTGAAGCAGCAAAGGTCATTCAAAATGATCTAGACCGCATTCAAAATTGGGCAGACACATGGCAAATGAAATTTAATAGAGAAAAAGTGTAAAGTATTGTATGCGGGCAATAAAATGTTCATTATAAATATCATATGGGAGATAGTGAAATTGAAGAAGGGAACTATGAAAAAGACCTAGGAGTTTATGTTGACTCAGAAATGTCTTCATCTAGACAATGTGGGAAGCTATAAAAAGGCTAACAAGATGCTTGGATATATTGTGAGAAGTGTTGAATTTAAATCAAGGGAAGTAATGTTAAAACTCTACAATGCATTAGTAAGACCTCACCTAGAATATTGTGTTCAGTTCTGGTCACCTCAAAACAAAAGGATATTGCTGCTCTAGAAAGAGTGCAAAGAAGAGCAACCAGAATTATCCGGGTTTAAAAGGCATGTCGTATGCAGACAGGCTAAAAAAATTGAATCTATTCAGTCTTGAACAAAGAAGACTACGCGGCGATCTGATTCAAACATTCAAAATCCTAAAAGGTATAGACAATGTCAACCGGGGACTTTCTTTGACTTGAAAAAAAAAAAAGGACCAGGGTTCATAAATGGAGATTAGATAAAGGGGCATTCAGAACAGAAAATAGGAGGCACTTTTTACACAGAGAATTGTGAGGGTCTGGAACCAACTCCCCAGTAATGTTGTTGAAGCTGACACCCTGGGATCCTTCAAAAGCTGCTTGATGAGATTCTGGGATCAATAAAGCTACTAACAACCAAACGAGCAAGATGGGCTGAATGGCCTCCTCTCGTTTGTAAACTTTCTTATGTTCTTATGTTCTTATGTTCTTCACACAGTGTGAGGATTGTGTCACACCTCCATGTGTACCTGCCTGACTCTTCACACAGTGTGAGGATTGTGTCACACCTCCATGTGTACCTGCCTGACTCTTCACAGTGTGAGGATTGTGTCACACCTCCATGTGTACCTGCCTGACTCTTCACACAGTGTGAGGATTGTGTCACACCTCCATGTGTACCTGCCTGACTCTTCACACAGTGTGAGGATTGTGTCACACCTCCATGTGTACCTGCCTGACTCTTCACAGTGTGAGGATTGTGTCACACCTCCATGTGTACCTGCCTGACTCTTCACACAGTGTGAGGATTGTGTCACACCTCCATGTGTACCTGCCTGACTCTTCACACAGTGTGAGGATGTGTCACACCTCCATGTGTACCTGCCTGACTCTTCACAGTGTGAGGATTGTGTCACACCTCCATGTGTACCTGCCTGACTCTTCACACAGTGTGAGGATTGTGTCACACCTCCATGTGTACCTGCCTGACTCTTCACAGTGTGAGGATTGTGTCACACCTCCATGTGTCCCTGCCTGACTCTTCACACATGTTCTGTTTTAAATAGGGATGTGCATGATGCTGATACAGTGGAGTGATATTCATTAGGATCGTAAATCGTTCTACACACTATGAAGAGTCTGAAAAATAACAACGATGAGATTTTAGTTGTGCAGCTATTTAGTTTTAAATTGAACATTCTGAAATGGTTCATAAAAATGTCATGGATGCTGATAAGCAGGGGTTCACATAACTGGTACGCAGCTACGCACGCTCACCCATAAAAACAAATACGGACTTCCATACCGTCAGTACATTTCTAACAGGAAAGCATTTTTCAAACAGGCAGCGAGGGTGTGTATTATCTGGCTGTTATTCATACCTGCCTTTCTGTTGGTTTTCTATTGAGTCTTATGGTCTCTGAGATCTTTCAATGATCTCTGGGTAACTGAGCTTATTATCACTGATCATAAGTAATTACCAGTCCCCATATTTCACTTTAGGCTGGAGGGTTCCAATTCACTAAAAAAGTCCCGCCCTGCCAGCGCTATCATTGGCTGCTTCAAGATTTAATAAAACAAAATGGAGAGTGATTGGTGGAATCACTCCAGTTCATAACATCAATCATTTCTTTTAATGGACTCTTGAAGCAGCCAATGATAGCAGGGATCTCGGTTTAGCTGTCCACTCAGAGAAGAGGGGTGTAGTTCCGGGGAGTGGCATTGTGAAAGCTCACTGACGCTTCACTTCCCAGACTGAGCGCGGATAAGAGGAGGAGTCGATGCTTTAGAGCCGTTACATTTAAACATGAGTTTAAAAAATACATTTACTTCAGCATTCTACTTAAAATAACATCTTGTTCCCTCAGTTATATCCTTCTATAGATACTGTTGTGCTGTCAAGCTAACGTGTTTAACAGCACTAATACAGTGAAGAAGTGTTTTGTTTCTTGCTTTTGAATCCCCAGGGCTGGAATGTGGTGGTAGGATATTGAAATAAACAGAGAATGTGAGATGATTTGTTAAATTGTAATAACCAGCAATCTGGACTCCTAGTTAAACATTCAGAAACTCTAGTTGTTGTCTCCGACACTGCCATTAACCCTTTAAGGACGTGATGGTGTAACACGATCATACTGAAGTGTCATTCTGGGCCCGTGATCGGGTAAACATGATTAAAACACACTTCGTTTCTTTGACTTGCTGGGACACCATACTTTGCAGTACAGCTTGTTAACGCATATCATTGGATAAGGGAGGGGTTGAACTTCACTGCCTGATTGGTTGTTTATTCATGTGACGTCACTGAGACGGGCGTTTCATTTTTAAAGGACGGAGACACAGCGGCACGCAGAAACAAAACATCACAGGAACTTGTTTAGAGCTAATGTGAAAATGTGAAAACACTGTCAATCTGATGTGTTTGACTGATAGTTATATTAGAACATGTATTCTGTCTCGCGTTTTAATAAATATATTGAAAAGGAGAGGAGAAAGTGTGTTTAGTTATAATGCCCCAGATTGTGAACTCACTGTGAAGTGAAGATCACATGTACACACTGCAGGGGTCCATATCTTACACTTTGACATGCATCTAGAGAACTGCTGATCTGATTGTGATGAAACTTGGTACAGACATTCTTTCTACACATTATTAAGAGTGTCACAATCTGGAGCCTGTCTGCACCTCTCCTCTCATGAGTGTACCCCTCCCTCTATCCTTCTCTCCTCTCCTCTCCTCTTCTCCTCAGTGGGGATGCATATCCCAGTGTATACTGAGGCTGGGCTTCTGATTGTCAGTGTTTTACCCGACTTTTCCATGTGAAGCAGTTTGTGTCTCTCAATCACGACTGAGAAACGTGTTCATAGTAAACTTGATTCATTCTATGAAACAACTAAATGGGCTTTTCAATCAGCCAAGCCTTCATTTTCATTACAAGCAGGACGTGCAAATGAGATCGCGACATGTTAATAAGAGACTCCTCTTTATTAAAGCTAGAATGAACAATACAGTATTTTATGCTGGACTCACTTTATTACAATAAACCAGTGCGTGACTGTACTGACATTAATAAAGAGGAGTCGCTTCTGCTTTGCAATGAAAAAGTAAGACTTACGATTTAAAAGCCCATTTAGAAAAAAAAACGTGAATTCAATCAGTTGTACAGTTGTGATTGAGAAGCATGAATTGCTTAAATTTTTAAGGAGATGAGAAAACTCAGGATGAAAAAACAGAAATCCGAAGCCCTAATTATGTTTATGTGCAAATGCCCCTCCTCTCCCTCCCTCATACCCTCCCCTCTCCCCTCCCTCCTCTCTTCTTCTCTCCTCCCTCTCTCCTCCCCTCTCTATCCTCTCCCTACCTCTCCCCTCTACCTCCCTCTCTCCTCTCTAGCCTATACCTCCCTCTTGCCTCTCTCCTCCACACATCTCTCCTCTCCTCCCTTCTTTCTCCTCCCTCTGCCACCCTCTCCCTTCTCTCTTCTCTTCCTCCCTCTCTCCTCTCCCTCCCTCTCTCCCCTCTCCTCTCCCTCCCTCGCCTTCCTCTCCCCTCTCTCCTATCCTCTCCCCTCTCTCTCTGCTCCCTCCCTCCCTCTCCTCTATCTCTCCACTCCCCTCTGTCTCCTCCCCTCTCTCCCCCCCTGTCTTCTCAATTCAATTCAATTCAAAGGTGCTTTATTTGAATGACAGACATCAGCAGTATTGCCAAAGCAATTACATTACATATCATATGAACAATATAATTACAATAACAACAAAAATAATAACAATGATCATAATTATTATATTAATAATAATTCTAACAAATATAATAATTTGGAAGGTGTCAGTAAGGTTAGTGATTTCAGGAGAGCCAGTTGCTTTATCGAATTCCTCTGTGCTGTTTGGAGCCCATTTATAAGTATGGTTCAGATGGTACAGCTTGCATGGCTGTATTAGTGTGTTACTGGGCTGTCCCGTTCTTTGTAGGAACACAGTAATTTGACTGTGGTCTGACAGAGGTGTTTGTGGCCTGACAGTGAATGCATTAATAAAGGAGGGGTCCAGGTCAGTGATGGCGTAATCAACTACGCTAGTCCCAAGAGCTGAGCAGTATGTGAATCTACCTAAAGAGCCCCCTCTGATCCTGCCATTAATGATGTACAGACCCCAGGCTTGGCAGAGATGCACTAACTGCCTCCCATTTGTGTTCACAATACAATCAGGGTTGTTTCTGTGGATTGAGGTAGGTGTGAGGTACAGAGGGGTTTGTCCAAATACATGGCTGTTACCTTGTGTGCTTCTATAGTCAGGCTCTGTTCCTGTTCTGGTGTTGAAATCCCCACAGAGCAGCACATTTCCCTGGGTCTGGAAATGGCTGATCTCTGTTTGGAGGGTATGAAAATATTCCTCATTGTAGTTTGTAGGGCTGTAAATCTATGTTTAATTGACTACACGTTTAAACCCATTGTTAATCGTTTAACCGGCCATAAATTTAATGTTTCACTCATTTCATATTTTTATATTTTTCTTCCAATATTTTAAGTCGTATTTTAACCTCGGTTTGTTATTCAAAGTGCATACTAATGGTAAACATGAAAGCATAAAGGAGGCCTGTACGTTAGCACTAAAATGTCATCTATTTTAATAGCATGAAAAAACATTCATAATCGATTTTACAACGTACCATTTCACCAGAAGCTCCATAAAAAGCGTGTGTGTATCCAACATCGAAAAAACATTAAAAAAACAACAACTCTATTTAAATTAAACTTAAAACACGGTGACAAGACCACATTTTTTGTTTAATTCACTTGTATATTGTTGGCAGGAAACAAAACATGTCCAGAACCAAAAAACTTTATGTATTTTTTTCATTAAAAATCGAAGCTGTTGTCTGATACAATACTCGTTCCCAGCGTCCCTCCCCTTCACAACGGCGCATGAGCATTCACGTGAAAAAATAAAGACTTCATTTCCCAGCGTCCCTCCCCTTCACAACGGCGCATGAGCATTTACGTGAAAAATAAAGACTTCATTTCCCAGAGTCCCTCCCTTCACAACGGGCGCATGAGCATTCACGTTGAAAAAAATAAAGACTTCATTTCCCAGCGTCCCTCCCCTTCACAGCGGCACATGAGCATTCACATGAAAAAATAAAGACTTCATTTCCCAGAGTCCCTCCCCTTCACAACGGCGCATGAGCATTCACGTGAAAAAATAAAGACTTCATTTCCCAGCGTCCCTCCCCTTCACAGCGGCACATGAGCATTCACATGAAAAAATAAAGACTTCATTTCCCAGCGTCCCTCCCCTTCACAGCGGCACATGAGCATTCACATGAAAAAATAAAGACTTCATTTCCCAGCGTCCCTCCCCTTCACAACGGCGCATGAGCATTCACGTGAAAAAATAGACTTCATTTCCCAGCGTCCCTCTCTTTCACGGTTTCTCGGTTCAGCTCGCTTGAATAATTAAAAGCTGTTCTGTAATTGCAGATGTCCTGTTAAACACACACAATAAAATATGGACAGATAAAAAGGTGTACGCACTTTGTAACAGACGTTTTATTCGCCGTTCTTTTTATAAATAAATAAACAGTAGCTACATGTTTTTCTTTTCCAATGTGTTGCAGTGCTTTACTGAAATCATGTACAGTACTAACACTAGGGCCTTATGGAATTCGTGTTATTTTGTTCTGATTCCCATTTTTTCTGATTTCCGTTTTCACCGTTTTAAAAAAATGTAATTAAGTTAATTTAAATGAACTTCTGCACACATGAACGGGTGAACAACACAAAACCGTAAACCTACAGACTTCTACTTTCCATTTGGTTTATGTTCGTCTTCATTGGATTAAGTATTGTTTTATCTAATTGTATTGAAAAATAGTATTAAGTTTTTTGGGGTTTTTTTTAGTGCAGTGTGGGGCGCTCCAAAGCAAACAGATGGGCGTGTTTCATAACTTTCAGTTTTGAACTTGATCAATTCTATATTGCTGCTATGCTTATGGTTTCACTACCATAAATCTTCTCTGTGTGAACACTGGGATTGTGTTGTTCAAAGTGACGGCTGTAATAGCAGTCTGTGTGAGGAGTGCTTTTTGTCCTGTAATACAGACGTTAAAAATAGTCTGCAACATTGTCTAATTAAGTCCTTAAAAAGGTTTCTATTTATTTTCCATGATTGCATTTATTTAACACACTCGAACGGTGAATTAACTATTTTCACTGATTCAGCCCTCCTCGTTGTTTATCCCTTACAGAATACCTCGCCTCATTTCTAACCCAGCTACAGAAACCGTCCCCCCACCACCCATTCCCACACTTTGAAACCAAAGTTACGCCACTGCCTGTACTGACCATTAGTTTCACATTTTCCCTTCAAATATGTAAATCTCAAGCTTAATGCTCTACTGCCAAATGCATTTTTTTCGTACAGTGCTTAATTCTGCGTTAATATTCTTTTGATTCCGTCCGTGCTCTCGTTAACACGGATTCCATAGAGCCCTATAAGACCTGAAAAAAGGCAATGCGATGGAGATACACAACAACGCAAGAAGAGGGTCTGTCCTTAATTTATGCAAGACGTGTTTAGAGTGATCACGTGGATGAACAGGTCAGGTTTCCTTAAAGGGGAAAACCATAGAAAGGGAAACATATCTGTGGAAAATATGCAAAAATAATTTGATAATATATTTACTGTTAAGTTGCATTTAAACGTACATAACATTTTAAACGAAAATATTTTTAATCCACGTTTACAGTTTAAACGTTTAAATCCTTCCAGCCCTAGTAGTTTGGGGGTTCAGAGGGAGGGGTGTAGGCTGCACACAGGTAAACGTCAGTTTCACCTTGGACTGCGTTTTTGTTTATTTTGAGTCGTGTGTGTGTCTGTCCTTGTTTAATTGAGCTGATGGATTGGGCGAGCTCCCCTCTGTGCCACACTAGTATTCCCCCCGAGTCCCTGCCGTGTGTGACTGTGCTGTGTTTCAGGGAGGGCACTATGATCTCCCTGTAGCCTGAGGGACAGTGAGTGGCACATCTGCACGGCACCACGTCTCTAATAGGATCATAATATCAATATTATTTACACTGAGAACAAACTCAGGGTCTGTGCTCTTCAGCCTGAAGACCGAGGAGTACAGACCCTGGATGTTCAACAGCTGATTGAAGGAGATATCAGCTTTTCTCTTTTTTGTTTTTTAAATTTCTATTATTTATAATAAAACAAAATGCAAATTACAACATTAAGTAAATATGTAGATGTGTCTGTGCAGTGATACTGTGTCTGATACACACACACACACACACACACACACACACACACACACACACACACACACACAGACACATTGTTTATCTTCATATTCATATCACATTCGTTTCTGGTATTTTCCCAGGTAAACTAGGGTTTCCTGTGTCCTACCCGAGTGCTGCGGGTCCCTCAGTCCAGCAGTCTTGAGCAGAGAGTGTTGAGGAGCTGTTATATCTCACCCAGCTCAGTGGTGGCAGGGGCGGCTGGCTGAGCGAGGGTTCCAGCGTAGCTGAGCTGGTGCGCGGAGGGGCTCTGGGTCTGGCTGGTCCTGGCTGGGCTGTGCTGCTCTGGGTTGCAATGGCTCAGGGGTCGGTTGGCCCCTCACTGGTATGTGTCCTGTGGCTCCAGGGGGTCTCCTCACTGGTGTGTGTCCTGTGGCTTCAGGGGATCTCCTCACTGGTGTGTGTCCTGTGGCTCCAGGTGGTCTCCTCACTGGTGTGTGTCCTGTGGCTCCAGGGGGTCTCCTCACTGGTGTGTGTCCTGTGGCTCCAGGGGGTCTCCTCACTGGTGTGTGTCCTGTGGCTCCAGGGGGTCTCCTCACTGGTGTGTGTCCTGTGGCTCCAGGGGGTCTCCTCACTGGTGTGTGTCCTGTGGCTCCAGGGGGTCTCCTCACTGGTTGTATGCTGTGCTGGGGAGGGCTGGCTGGGCTGCGGCCCATGGCTGTATCCTTGAGGGATTTATCAAAGACCCGGACGCCTTCCTGGTTGAGGTGCACTCTGTGATACAGCTGCCAGGGGCTCAGTGTGGGGGGGGTGTGCCACGTGGACGCTGGGCATCAGAGCACAGCCCCGGACGATCTCAGCGTTGATATTACTGGTGATGTGTGTGGGGGGGTGTCTGCTCTGTGGAAATGACAACTCTGGAGTCTGAACTCCTGCGTGGAAAAAAATAAAAATAATAAAACAGGATTCAAAATAAATAAAAGATCATAACAATAAAAGCGTCAGACCGCAAAAAAAGTAGATCTGATGTCTTAATGGACGCAGTTCTTGGTCACAGACCTGCAGCGACCGGCACCGATGTGTTGAATTCAGAGACTTGTCTTCTGGAAAGTATTTCTCCTTTAAATTGTTTAACGCTGACAGGGATCATTTCAAACAGAGACAAATCAAACCTTACAGTGTGTGAACTGCAAGGTCTGCTGCTGCTTCATTAATTGAGTTCCATGTATTTATCAGCAACGCTTTATATTGTGTGGCATAAATTAATATTAAATAGATATGCAATTGATATTAAATGAATGTTAAATTAATATTTAATAAATGTGCACCAGCTGGTTTCTTGCTAAATGTTAACCAAATATCGATTGAAAATGTAATGGCACGTCACGTCCATTTATGTTACGTTTTGTTACCGTTGAAAATATGTAATAATTTCCCCTTATTGAAAATACAGTTAATCTGACTTGAATGTCAATGGAAAGTAACAAGGAATAATTGAATGTAAATTTAATATGCAATTTAACATTCATTTAATATCAGTTTAATATTAATTTATGCCACGCAATATAAAGCATTATCATGTTTTCTAATGAATAAAGTGATCAGTAATCGCGCATATTATTTTGTGGTTACTTTATAAACCAGCCCTTAACATAAAATAAATAAAGAAAGAAATAAGCTCCATATATTGGAAATGTACAAAGTATCTGAAAATCACATTCAATTCGGTCATTTTTTAAAAATACCATCTATTAACATTGCATGTATAAAAACAAGTTGTAAAGAAAAATCTCTTTAATGTTTCGTTTAGATTTTGTTTTTAATAGACCTGCTTTACGAGGCTCGTCTTCATGGAAGGTTTTGGGGTGCTATTCAGCACAGACATGCGCAGTTATATTCTGCGTGCGCGATTCATCCTGTAGTTTAGACGGAAGCTGTCGGGCGCTGCTGCGGACACCAAAAAAAAACTACAGCAAATCAACATGCATTTCTGATTTATTAATAATAATAATAATAATAATAATAATAATAATAAAAAAACGGTTTCCTTTGCGAGACAATTTCTGCAAATGTCTGTGCAGTATTGTGAATTGTGTAATCATGTCTGTGATCGCAGAATTGGGGAATCCTGGTAGGATTGGTGATTAAACCTGTTCGTTTATGATTAAAAATAGTGTAGAGTTGGATGTTCAGATGTACGCAGAATCAAATAAAGTCGGTCAGTAGAACACGTTCTTATGACGTAGTGTTTCATACATGCTGACATTCTGACAATTAAATATAGTTCAATATTGAACACTTGATTCTGTGTGTTTGATGTTTATAAATAACGGTTAAATTAACGTTGGGGAGGGGGGCTCATCTTCCTCTTCCTCCCCCACTGGTTAAGGTCATGTGATCGCTCTGCTTCAGATGTAAACAGTGTGTTCAGTATTAATACAATTACAATATGTCGAGTCCGCTTCCAAAGAATACGTTTTGCAAAGTATAAAGAACACAACAGGCAGCTGCAGGAGTTTGAATGCGTTTGTACCGCGGGCTCAGCTTTGAGGAGCTGGAATGGGTTTGTACCGCGGGCTCAGCTTTGAGGAGCTGGAATGGGTTTGTACCGCGGGCTCAGCTTTGAGGAGTGGAATGGGTTTGTACCGCGGGCTCAGCTTTGAGGAGCTGGAATGGGTTTGTACCGCGGGCTCAGCTTTGAGGAGCTGGAATGGGTTTGTACCGCGGGCTCAGCTTTGAGGAGCTGGAATGGGTTTGTTCTTTTGTAGAAACGTTTTCATACTAACTCCTGTACTTGATAACATTCATTTAAAAATTCAATTGATGCCTCTGATGAATACGTGTTTGTGACTAATTAGCTATTAACATTTAAAACATTGAGTACTCTGATGTGTGTTTCAATATTAACTAAATCAAGTTATTAATCAAACTCATACATCGTGTTACATACCGGTAACTGATTTATTAAAATGTTTGGATATGCTGCTATTTTATTGAGTTCTGGCTCGTTCACAGTTTTTCAGATTTCTCTGCAGATGGATTTCTTTTCGGGATTTCAGTTTTATTTTTGGTTAAGTGGCGCAGCTTCACTCCGCAGGTTTATTTATTTATTTATTTTTTTCTTGGGGAAGGGTTGCAAGTTGTATTTCGTTGTACAGAAAAAAGTAACCTGTCTTGTGGCTCGCGTTTCCTCTCCTGTTATCGCAGCTCTCGTTTCCCTCTCTGTTGTGCGGCTGTCGTTTCCCTCTCTGTTGTGCGGCTGTCGTTTCCCTCTCTGTTGTGCGGCTCGTTTCCCTCTCTGTTGTGCGGCTCTCGTTTCCCTCTCTGTTGTGTATTATCGTTTCCCTCTCTCTGTTGTCTAGGAGCCCAGCCCTCCCTCTCTTGTTCAGGATTTCCCTCTCTTAAGGTGTTGTGTTTTCCCTCTCTCTGTTTTCGACTTTCTCTCTGTTGTCTGTTGGCGACTCAGCGTTTCCTCTCTGTTATTAAACAACGTTTCCCTCTCTGTTGTTCATGGTTTCGTTTTCCTCTCTGTTGTGGGTTCTCGTTTCCCTCTCTGTTGTTAGCTCTGGTTTTCCCTCTCTGTTGTCCCCTCTCTGTTGTGGGGCTCTCGTTTCCCTCTCTGTTGTTGTTGTCCATTTCCCTCTCTGTTGTAGGCTCTCGTTTCCCTCTCTGTTGTGCGGCTCTCGTTTCCCTCTCTGTTCTGCTTGTCAGCGTTTCCCTCTCTGTTGTCGCATTTCGTTTCCCTCTCTGTTGTCTGACTCGCGTTCCCTCTCTGTTGTGCGGCTCGCGTTTCCCTCTCTGTTGTCAAACTTGCGTTTCCCTCTCTGTTGTCTTGGCTCTCGTTTCCCTCTCTGTTGTCGGCTCTCGTTCCCTCTCTGTTGTTCGTGACTCGTTTCCCTCTCTGTTCTTGTGGCTCCGTTTCCCCTCTCTTGTTGTGCGGGTCGGCGTTTCCCTCTCTTTGCATTTGTGCTCTCGTTTCCCTCTCTGTTGTCCAGCGGTAAGCGTTTCCCTCTCTGTTGTCCATGGCTCGTTTCCCTCTCTGTTGTCTTGGTTTTCCCTCTCTGTTGTTCGCGGCTCGCGTTTCCCTCTCTGTTGTCTGCTCGTTTCCCTCTCTGTTGTGTGGGCTCTGGTTTCCCTCTCTGTTGTCCCCTGGTCGCGTTTCCCTCTCTGTTGTCCAGGACTCGTTTCCCTCTCTGTTGTCTTGGCTCGTTTTTCCTCTCTGTTGTCAAACTCGTTTCCCTCTCTGTTGGCTGGTTCTCGTTTCCCTCTCTGTTGCGTTTCCCTCTGTTCTTGTGGTTCTCAGTGTTTCCCTCTCTGTTGTCTTGGGTTCATTTTCCCTCTCTGTTGTGCGG
This sequence comes from Huso huso, assembly GCA_036884735.1. Taxonomy (NCBI): domain Eukaryota; kingdom Metazoa; phylum Chordata; class Actinopteri; order Acipenseriformes; family Acipenseridae; genus Huso; species Huso huso. The sequence continues at coordinate 9,530,950 of CM072681.1, read as the reverse complement.
CTCCGTTCCCTCTCTGTTGTGCGGCTCTGGTTTCCCTCTCTGTTGTCGTCGCGTTTCCCTCTCTCTGTTGTCTTGGCGTTTCCCTCTCTGTTGTCTTGTGACTCGCGTTTCCCTCTGTTGTCTTGGCTCTCGTTTCCCTCTCGGTTATGCGGCTCTCGTTTCCCTCTCTGTTGTTCAGGGACTCAGGTTTCCCTCTCTGTTGCTTGGCTCCGTTTCCCTCTCTGTTCTTGCTCGGCGTTTCCCTCTCTGTTCGTGGCTGGCATTTCCCTCTGTTGTTCATGACTCAGCATTTCCCTCTCTGTTCTTGGCCTGTTTCCCTCTCTGTTGTCCCATACTCTCGTTTTCCCTCTCTGTTGTCCATGGCCTTCGTTCCCTCTGTTCTTTTGGCTTCGCGTTTCCCTCTCTGTTGTGGCTTGCTTTTTTCCCTCTCTGTTGTCCTCATATGGCGTTCCCTCTGTTCATGTGGTCTGTTTCCCCACTGTTCTGGCTAAGAGCCTCCCTCTGTTGATGGGTTCTGCTTTCCCCTCCTCTGTTCATGCTGGTTTCCCTCTGTTATTAAGCAAGGTTTCCCTCTCTGTTTGATGGTTCGCGTTTCCCTCTCTGGTCTGTTTCCCTCTGTTGTCTTGTGATGCGTTTCCTCTCTGTTAGGCTCATATTTCCCTCTCTGTTGGTTGGGTCTGTTGTTTCCCCCTCTGTTTAGGCTGGCCTCCCTCTCTGTTTTGTAGTGGTTTCCCTCTCTGTTGTCTTGTGGTCTGGTTCCCTCTCTCTGTTGTTGTGGTCGCGTTTCCCTCTCTGTTGTAGGCTCTCGTTTTCCTCTCTGTTGTGGTCTCGTTTCCCCTCTGTTCGTGGCTCTGCTTCCCCTCTCTGTTGCGTGGCTCTCGTTTCCCTCTCTGTTGTGGGCTCTGGTTTCCTCTCTGTTGTGTGGCTCTCGTTTCTGTTCTCTGTTCTATTTTCCCTCTGTTGTCGTGGCTCGCGTTTCCCCTCTCTCTGTTGCCTTGACTCGCGTTCCCTCTCTCTGTTGTCATTTCCCGTTTCCCTCTCTGTTGTCTTGGACTCCTCGTTTCCCTCTCTGTTGCGTGGCTCGCGTTTCCCTCTCTGTTGCGCGGCTCGTGTTTCCTAGTAAATATTATTATTATTATTTCAAGATTCATTTTAATTGATCTTCATACCTTCATACCCTACCTCACTCAATTCTACTACTAATAATATGAATACTACTACTACTACGACTACTAATAGTAATACATTTAATAATAATATTTACTGCTGCTGCTAATAATAAAAATAATAATAATAATAATAAAACTGCTAGTAATAATAATAATAATAATAATAATAATAATAATAATGTCTTCTCTCTGCTCCACAGTTGATGTGACTCTGGACCCTGATACAGCACAGCCCTATCTCATCCTGTCTGCGGAGGGGAAACGAGTGAGAGTGGGAGAGACATGGCAGGATCTCCCTGACACTAGAGAGAGATTTGATTACAGGCACTGTGTGCTGGGCAGGGAGGGCTTCACCTCGGGGAGACGCTACTGGCAGGTGCAGGTGGGGGAGAATACACGGTGGAGATTAGGAGTCAGCAGAGATTCTGCCGAGAGGAAGGGGGAGTTCAGCATGATCCCCCAGCAGGGTTACTGGACTGTGACGTGGTGGAATGGAGATGAGTTCACTGCTCTCACTGACCCCCCCGGACCCCCCCCCGGAGCCTGAAGCCCCAGTTTTCTGGGGTGTATCTGGATTATGAGGAAGGGCAGCTCTCCTTTTTGCAATGTGGAGACCAGATCTCACATCTACACTTTCACTGACATGGATTTCAAACCCAATGAGAAACTATATCCATTCTTCTATACTTCCTGTTTAACAGACCTTGTACTGTTGTCCCCTGACCCTGTCAGCGCTGCAGAGTAAACACATTGCTGAACCAGGAAACTATTCAAACAGCTCAGACAATCTCCTCTTCACTTTCACTGATGCTCTCTCTGCACTCTTCTGGGCTGATGAGAAGAAATCCTCTCTTCCACCCTCTTACCCTGAGCCCTCCTCTTTATTTCTCTACACCCCTTTCCTACTCTCCCTTCCTGTCTCCCTCTCTTTACCTCCACCTCTCTCCATCTCCTTCTGTCTCTTTCTCTCCCTCCCTTCTCCTCTGCCTCCCCTATGGCTCTCCCCTTCTTTCTCTCTCTCCCATCCCTCTGATATGTTAATCCCTCTCTACTCTCCCTCTCTCATCTCTCCTCTCCCTCTCTCCACCCTGCCCTCTCTACTCTCCCTCTCTCCACCCTGCCTTCTCTACTCTCCCTCTCTCCACCCTGCCCTCTCTACTCTCCCTCTCTCCACCCTGCCCTCTCCACTCTCCTGCTCTCCACCCTGCCTTCTCTACTCCTCTCCCTCCCTGCCCTCTCTACTCTCCCTCTCTTCTCCATCCTCTCTACTCTCCCTCTCTCCACCCTGCCCTCTCTACTCTCCCTCTCTCCACCCTCTCTCCACCCTGACAGCTGGGGTTGTACTACAGATCCACACCGCTGGTGAGAGAGGGGAGGGGGAGAGGGAGGGAGGGGGAGACAGCTGGGGCTGTACTACAGATCCACACCGCTGGGGAGGGAGGGAGGGAGGGAGGGAGGGGGAGACAGCTGGGGCTGTCCTACAGATCCACACAGCTGGTGAGAGAGGGGAGGGGGAGACAGCTGGGGCTGCACTACAGATCCACACCGCTGGTGAGAGAGGGGAGGGGGAGAGGGAGGGAGGGGAGACAGCTGGGGCTGTACTACAGATCCACACCGCTGGTGAGAGAGGGGAGGGGGAGAGGGAGGGGGATTGAACGCCCTGTACACACTCCAGTTAGTTTACATATCCCCACCTCCTCCTCAAAGCACAGAGTTACTTCCAGTCTGATTTATAAATACTGAAAGAAACATAACAGATTCAGTTCAAATGTGTTTAAATTGTCATTTTTATTCAGCATACATAGTAAATATGTTCACCTTGTATTTAAAACATCTGGGAGATTTTACAAAAAAAAAACTCAAAATATAATCCATTTGTGCCCATTGTTTTTTATTTTATTTTAGTTTCTATGATGAGGGTTACACAGACCACTGAAACCAATTTCAGTTCTTATTAAAATAATTCTACTGCAGCTCAAAAAAGAATTCCCTCAGTGTTACCGGTCCATCACTTCCATTCGCTCCACAGCTCTCACATGTGCAGCTTTTGAAAGATGTTGCAGCAAAACATGGATTCTCATTTGAACACCTCTGGTGCTACCCTGGGGTAATCTCTGTTTTCACAAGCCAGGCTTTCAAAAGCTTACTAGAATGGAAACTTTTCATTTTACAATGCGATATATGCTACAGTGCTACACCCTGTTAAAGAAATCTCCGTTTGCAAGCCATGGTTTCAGTTAGGGTTGCACTTCCTTGTTCACCTGGAGTGTGAAATTGTCCCCGCCCCTTCGCTGGTTTCTTCCCTGTCATTAACCAATCAGCTGCTGTTCCCCCTGCTGACTGGCATGCCGTCAGCCAATAACATGACCCAGAAGACACTGCAGAGGTGAAGTGAGGCGGGGAGTCCAGCAGCCTTCCCGAGTGCGAGGCACAGAAACAGAACTTCCTTTAATCCAGTGATCATGTCAAATCCAGGTCTGCGAGAACATCTTTCAAAAACTGGACATCTGAGAGCTAATGCAACTTCCAAGCAGGTCATCTTTATCAAATTATTTTGTTAAGCTATAAATCACTTAAAGAAAAAGAATGAATTTCCACACACTTTAATTTTCCAACAGTGTAGATTTTTATTTAAAGCTATTCAAAGACGTCTTCACGGTTTTTTTTTTAATTTGTAAAAAGCACCTTTTGGAATGTAAAATTCAGATTGCAAAAGCAGTGGCTCAGTGTGTGAGGTTTACTGGTCCCAGTTTAATGAGCGCACTGGTCTAGTAGACGTAACTGGCAGTGAAGAGAGACTGGGAGGCAGCCTTGTCTTTCTGTCCGCTCTGAACGTAAGATCCAGTCGACGCCAATCCGTTAATCTGAAGAAAAAAATAAACCAAAATCAGTAACACACACAGAAAGACAGACAGACACTGACAGGGTGAAAAACCCTCCTCTGTAAAGAAGTGTATTTTTGTGATGGATTTTGAGTCCATGACTTGTTTTGTACCGGTGTCACTGAATATCTGTTCCCCCAGGAACCAATATTTCGCCTTTCAAATATTTGTTCCCCCCCCTTATTTTTTTCTAACAGCCATCCTTCTTTGCATAGAAGTCTAGATCGTTGCCCTTTCAACTAAACCCTAACCCTAAACTTGTACCCCCAGTCCCCTCGGACAGGTCCAGTCTCCCCTGCATGAGAACAGCCTGCAAGCAGGGTTAGAAACTCCCTGCCGCCCGAGGTGAATTAGATCTGATGAGGACTAGTTTGATGTCTGTGTCTCAGACATACTTAAAACAAATGTACACATACAGTCTCACGTTCAGTCTTGCATTAAAAATTAAAATGCAGGGAAGTCAATTTTCTAACGGGGTGTAGCTTAGAAAACAGTCACTCGGAACTGAAACCTCCCTTCATCGCCCCTGCAATGCCAAACCCACTTAATGATGTTTTAGGTTTGTGTTCTCCCTCTGCGCGGGATGCAAAGTTTATCGTTTGAATTTACTGAAACACGTTGCATCTTTTGAAGTGTAAAGTCATTTTACAGTAATGTGTTGATTTATACCGGGACTGAAGATGTCATTAGCAAAGGGGGCCGGCTGTACTAACGAGGTCAAACAATAGGCCATTTACTAAACATTTTAAAACTAATAAACAAACAATTACCTTAGTGAACATTATCGTAGTATGTTGCTTAAAACATAACACAATATATTCATAATAAAGTTGAGTTCTTATCTATAAACAGAAACACGTTTAAATCTTGGGACTCGCTGTCTGTAGCTTGGTGTTGTTTACATTATCATCAGCATGATTGGAAGCTGAAATTACTTTTTAAAAACACACTTTTCTTATACCAATACAATAGGCCTGCTGGTGAGTGATAATCAGTTTGTTTGAAAGCCAGGCTTTAATCACTGATAACAGGAGCACAGGCGGTGAGCGCTCCGGGGCTCAAGCACCAATGAGGGGAAATAAGGTCCCGCACAGTGCAAATAAATCAGCAGTTCTGTCCAATTATAGTGTGAATTCTTCACAAGCAGAACTGTTATTGCAGCGTTTAAAAATACAAAATCCATTTATACAAAGTCTCCCAGCTTTTGAAAGATCTGCGATTCCCCTCGTTTCTTTTTGTATTTTATGCTCTCATTAGTATCTAAACCTAGTAGATTCAGCGTCCACCCAGACAGCAGAATAGTTCTGGCCCAGAACCAGCCCAGATCAGTAAACCAGATGTGGGCTGGTGTCAATTCACAGAACGGGCCAAATCCGGTATCCAGTACCACAGCATGTTGGAAATGGACCAGCGGCAAACTCTAATTCAGCAGGCATGCAGGTAAAGTGGTTCTTTACAGTAAATGTAATGATTGCATGTAAAAGGTGTAAGTGTGTGCACTACTTCAATAAAACACACAGAACTGGGTCAGTGTCAGTTTGTATTACGGCCCTGAATCAGGACAAAGGCACTGGCCTGATCATGGGCCACAGCATGCCGGAACCGGACCAGCGGCAAACTCGATTACAGCCTCAAATATCTGAGTTTCAAGAACAGTGATCTTAGGAAGGCTTTTCTTAATGAAAAGCCACTACAGTACCTTTAGGACTTTTTCAAGTATTCAAGAAATGAAAGTATAAAAGACACATGTAGTGAATAAACAACACAATTTATTTACAATCACGTGGTGGAAATAAATCTATGAACAAGGAACATATAGGATTTATTATGAATATATCTATGAACAAGGAACATGTAGGAGGCTGTGTGGTCCAGTGGTTAAAGAAAAGGGCTTGTAACCAGGAGGTCCCCGGTTCAAATCCCACCTCAGCCACTGACTCATTGTGTGACCCTGAGCAAGTCACTTCACCTCCTTGTGCTCCGTCTTTCGGGTGAGACGTAGTTGTAAGTGACTCTGCAGCTGATGCATAGATCACACACCCTAGTCTCTGTAAGTCGCCTTGGATAAAGGCATCTGCTAAATAAACAAATAATAATAATATAAAATGCATTCAATTAAGAGAATGAAAAAAGAAACTGATGCCAGAGAAAAGGTTTCGCTTCGAAACTCAGGCTGTTCCTCCGAACAGCACCTCCAGAGAAATAAAAAGAATAAAACGAATACATCAAAAATATAAAGTTAAAAAAAGAAAACATCCCTGGGGGGGAGACGACATGGTTAAACGGGAGGTTTTCAACATTTTCCAACAATAAATACAACAGAATACTATTTTAACCCAGCTGGGATTAAAATAATTAATTGTATCCCTGTCCAGCTACTTACCTCAAATGACTGAAGCTGGTTAAAAACGAGAGCTGAGAACGGTTAGACCCGGGAAGGGCGAAATTTAGTTGCAGGCTTTCACGCGCTTAGGCCGTGACGGGTATAACTCCCAAAACGGGTTGAAATAACATTAAAAACACGGCTAAAAAAACTCAGCGACTGTAAATATATGTACTGCTTTCAGGGAAAAGGACCAAGAAAAAAAAAGGAATAAAGCATAATGGAGGAGTAATAAAAAACTGTAACTTTGAGTTCTTAAAAAAAAATCCTGCTTTAATACCTCTGACTTTGTAATTAATTTGTTTTTCCGTCACTCCCCAATTTTCTCTGCTCACTTTCATTATTCTTACGAGTGATTATACATAGATAGAAAATAAAACAAAAACGTACATTGTTAGTTTTGTTTTTGTCTAGCAATTTGTGGCACACCTCTTTTAATTTACAGTATGTTGTTTTGTTCGCTTAACTGGCACCGGCAGACAACAGGAGGCAGTTCTGGGAGCAGGAAGTACTTGCAAAAAAACAGAGATCGCAAAGGATTGTGGCAATAATCATGCCATTGTGGAGAGCCTAATGATAGTATTATCATCACCTTGCAATGCCAGTATTACACTATGTAACACAATTTTTGTTCCTGGGTAGTGTTATTTCCTAATTGCTTATGCCTCAAAAAGTATAGAAATGGCTATTATTCCCAAAAACTTTACTTTTGTGACCAGGACAGTGATATTTTGAAATTTACCTATTTCAATGAGAAACGGGCAAATTTGTGCCTTTTCGTTCACATAAAGTCAGAAAAAACAACATATGAATCCAATTAACATGTATTTATACTAAGTAATACAAAAATGACTACAAAGATTTATAAGTGAGTAGTTTTTCGATATTTATGATTATACTGTAAATCACTTTCACGAATCAGCCCCCCAAATGTAGTCTCCCCATCATGTTCTTGTTATACTGTCCTTGAGCGGCGTTCAAAGTCCAGTATATCCTGGTGGAAGCGCCGCTTGTTCCTCCGGGAGTACGCCCCCATGTTCTCCTTGAATTTATCAAGATGAGCATCAGGATATGGACTTTGAGGACATCCTACAACCCATTATTGCCGAGTTCTTCACCAGAGTCTCAACCAGCTCCACATAGTTTTCGCCCAGGATTGCCCAGGAAGCCCCGAACCACTGCGACAGCTGTTCCAAGCCGCTTTCTCCTTACTAGTGAGCTTGGGGAATTCATTGCACTCCAGGATCTTTTTTATCTGCGTCCCGGACGAAGACACCGGCTTGACCTTTGCCTCAGACAGTTTAGGGAAGAAGTCTTGAAGGTACTTGAAGGCTGCCGACTCCTTTATCTGAGCTCTGACAAATTGTTTCATAAGGCCCAATTTGATGCAGTGGTATCAGAACCTTCCGGGGTCCACCAGTGGCCCCCATTGACGTTGTTCCTCCCCACAGAGAACTCGTCCGCTGTCGCCAGTCCCGCCTGTGGTAGTGGGCATTTTTCCCTTGTCCCAAAGGCAAAGATAGCAGGAAACTTGGTAAAACCGCTTTGAGACCCATCAGAATGCCACCATTTTGAAGTCTCCTATGACCTCCCAGCTGTACTCATTATACTTCAAGGCGTCCAGCAAGGTCTTGATGTTGTTGTAATCCTCTTTGAGGTGCACCGAGGGAGCCAGGAAGAGACGGGTACTTGTTACCATTATGGAGCAGCACGGCTTTGAGGCTCCTGGATGAGCTATCAATGAAGAGGCGCCACTCATTCTGGTTACAGGCGATTCGATTGCCTCGAACAGACTGGTCACATTGTGGCAGAAGCAGAGCCCATCTTGACGGGTGAAGAAGCTGGAAAAAGGTTGGTGACGCTTCCTCTGATCTGCGACTTGCACACTTTCATCCAACAAGTTCCACTGCTTGAGCCTAGACGCTGTGCTCGACATTGGACTTGGTGAGACTAAGATCTCTAACAAGTCGTTGAGGTCTTTTGGTTGGGGTAGTATGGGTTTCTCTCTCAGCTCCACCTCTGAAATTGTCATCTGGATCTACAATGTCTTCCTCGCTCTCTGACTTGCTGCTCTCTTCTAAAGACGGCTGCTCTCTCTGAGGAGGGGTACGGGAGCTCATGGCAGTGTGGCACCGTGGCGGATGAAGGAATGTCCGATACGTGATAGCAGGTGCATTCTTGCCAGTCCAACGTTTGGAAGGGTCCACCATGCAGAAGTAGCAGTTGCTTGAGTGGTCAGTGGTTCCTGCCAAATTCTTGGGATAGCTTAACTTCATGGCTCTCTTTTCCCCTCTGTACCATCCTACAAAAAATACATTTATTTCCATGACTAATGTGTAAGAGATTCTCGCAACATTTTTCATATATGATATATTTTTTTCAATAACATTGAAAATTGTAAAACATTTTAAAATTAAAAAACTTTTACAATTTTAAAATTTTAACAAATTTTTATAACATAAAATTCAGAGCAACAATTGTCCATCTTACCTTCCAGAAGTTTTTTTTGCAGTGCTCGCAGGTGAAATGAGGTGCCCAGGGTTTGTCTTTGATCCTTGACAGGGCATGCCGAATATGCCTTATAGTCCTCACACATCTTAGCAGATGCTTCCCACGGAGTACTTTTTTTCGCTTTGTCTTGATAAATTGGCCACAGACAGCAGCAAATGCGCCTGCCGGATGCTTGCAGCCTCTGATGCCATCTCAGAAAAAATGCAGATATGTGTCCACTTAGGCAGCTGGAACTAAACTGAACTGGTGGGCTTAAGGCCCCTGTATTTATACTACTATTTATATTACTGGAAAGTTCTATAAAGTTCTAGAAGTTATTCCAAGTTTACTCAGCACTGAATCTATCTGGAATGTTCTGGAAAATAGGTAAATTTCAAAATATCACTGTCCTGGTCACAAAAGCAAAGTTTGTGAAGAATAATAGCCATTTTCTATGCTTTTTGAGGCATAAGCAATTAGGAAATAACACTTACTACCCAGGAACCAAAAAAAAAAAAAAATTGTTACACGGTGTAATGAGTACAGAAGCCTGGCTGATGGCTCAAGGCGTTATCACCACCCCAAGCATGGTATACCATGGGAACCACATGCCCAACGTGGTTTATACTTACTTATACTGAAACAGTACTATACTTAATATATTAACTAAACTGTTGTCATTTAAAAGTGAGTAAGTAGATTTAACAAAAATGCAGAGTCATTTTATTCAATCAATAATAGGTTTATTGAACTACATGCAGGAAATCAGGTCCCAAGTACAGAACAAGCAGATTCAAAGTTTTACAGTTTCCATGATTATTAATACCCTGGCACAGGGTGGTTCCCTCCTGTTTCCAGACACTTAACCAATGGTAAAGGGACAACATCCATTACTCATTTTTTGTCTGTGTGTGTGTGTTTTTGTTGTTGTGTAAAAGATACAACTACATAGCATGTGCTGAAGTAGTTCTAAGAATTGCTTGTCAGCAGGAGATTACTATTTCCAACTTGTTATTTTTGAATGTTAGCTAGCTATGTTGGGTTTTATCTTGGCTGTTTCAGTTTTCCCAGCTGTCAGCCGTTCGTCAAAGAAGTTCTGTTGGCCTGACACCAAACTTGTGGACTTGGCTATCTTCTTGTTTTTCAAGAATATGCAAATTTAGTTTGCTTTCCCTCACCGCCCCACTTCCCTACTAATCTTTCTGAACTAATGAGGTAAGAGATTTGTGTGTTTAGTTTCATTTCATACAGCATTTCTGCTGTAGCACCCAAACAAAACAGAATATTATTTGCTGTTATTTTGCATGTTACAACTAAACCATTTCAAGTTTGGGGTTATTAGGTATAAATGCAGAAAATTACACAATTGTCTGACATCCCCTGACAGGGAGAGTTAATGGAGGAATGAGAACAATAAGGAAAGGATTTAGCCTTACTCACGGCGAACCTTTCCTTCTCTAGAGGATGGGTGGCTGCAGTGGCAGCGAACCTGTAAGGTTAGGACTGAGCTTCCCCTGCCCACCAAAGGATGGACCCTGTTCCCTGCAACAGTGCCACCAATGCAAAAAAGAAAATAAGGATGTTAGTGTTAGTATTTAGTAAACAGATGGAAAATGGGACCTCCCGCTGGAGTGGAGAGGAAAATCCCCTTGTGGGAGGAAACCTCTGGTGGTCCAGGCAGAGAAGGCCCCACCTTGGCATGCTAGCAATAGTTTGTTTAGCTGAAAAGATATCAGGAAAGAAGAGGGATGTATGTTCAAATGTTGAAGAAGACTAACGCCCCATACTTTTAATTAGATGCTGATTGTTATTGACTTTAGCCACTGATGAAGCTGCACCTATTCTGAAAGGATACGTGGTATGGAATTGAGGAGGCCCTGCTTTTAGAGATGAGAGGACAGATGGGGATGAAAAGCAGCTCCTAGAGATGACAGTATGGTTGGGAGTTATTAAACAGGGTCGAAAGGGAGCAGAAGGTGGGGTGACAAGACAGAGAAGAATATGCACACAGGGGAGTTGAGCTTTTTACGAATGGCACAAACTGTTCTCGGCGGAAATGATCTGTCTTGAGGAAGAGAAGGAAGTCTTTGCGTGGGACAATGAAGGAGAGAATAAAATTCAAGTTAAATGCGATGAAGAGCAGGTGGCTGAGCGAGGGCAGTAGCTTACATAACCTGTGCAGATGCCAAGAGGTTGAGCAGAGAAGGGTTTAGTTGAGAATCAGGTTTGAAAGAAGGAACCAAGGGAAATGGATGTGGGCAGAGGAACCAGGCATCAGACTTGGGAATCTTGGACGAATGATAATGGATGGGAAAGCTGAAATGTCCACGAAAAGGAGAGAAGATGATGATGGTGCTGGTCTGAAATCCTAGATGAGGGAGAGGATACATTCAAACTTGAGAAGGCAGGCAAGCTTCGAGCTTTTAGAGTTCCCGGAGGAAAGATGCAGATTGTCTTTATGGGACAGGAAATGACAAATGTAGTCCTGCGGCTCTGTCACACCCAGCTTTGGCATAGATCTTTGTGCTATAAATCACTGGGACCTTTGGCAGGCCCAGCGCTGTGGGTAAATACCCTTTATGGACTCACAGTCAGTTACAATGTTGTTAGAGCAGACCACAGTCAAGTCTCTTTATTTAAAGAAAGGAGTGATTCGATTTAAAGATATTCTGATTGTCAAACCAAATATTCTAAAGTAATGAAAACAGAATACTTGATTCAATAATTTAAAGTCTTAAAACTGCCAAGCTATATTTCTGGGACCTAAACAAAGGTATAGTTTAAATAAATGGAAAAGTTATTAAGACTTGATTCTAAAAGAACCCTGAATTAGAAGTACATTTTCTATTTAATTGAAATATTAGAATGTTGTATTTAAAAGAAGCAAGACAATAAAACACAAATATATAGACTGTAACTCTAACAGTAAACTTACTAAAGGAATACAAACTAATGTTGTAATTCCTTACTCAATTGCTTGTGGTACAGGCATGCTTGAAGATGATTCATAGGTGTTGGCTGATGAAGCAGGGATTTTTCTGATGGTCACGATTTAAAAGCCAAGATCCTCTCTATAATAGGCCATCTTGTTAATATTAATGAACGAATTACCGGATAACAGAAGATAGAGTTTATCTATAATAATAATTTTTCATATATAACAAATGAATTAGACCTGTCAGGAAGAGATGGAATGGAAAAAGTGTATCACGTTGTTAGATATTGGTTTGAAATAATGAGTATTGAAAATGCTTTCTTATAGTGTTTCATATTAATCAAATTCAAAATTGGCAAAAAGCAGAGGTTGTCTTAAAACCTGCTTTGACTGATTTTGTATGAACAGTGAAGGGGTCAGGCTTATTCAGTCAATGTGCACTATGGCACTTCTGGTATAATGCTAGCCTGTATTTAGATATAAATAACTGCACCTTCCGTTATAATGAAGTAACTTAATTAGAAATACATCTTATAATGCCATTTGGGAAGTTAAACTGTTGAAAGCACATAAAAAAAAAGTTTATTATAACAGAAGTATGGCATTGACAATATTGTAAATATATTGTTAAGACACATTTAAAATAATGTCTATTTAATTTAATCAATTTAATAATTAGTTCTGTTTTTCCAATCAAACAAAAAGTATTTTAGACATTACAATATCAATTAAAACCAAAGAATATACATGTTTAGTTTATATAAAGGCATTACTGCAGTAATAAACAGAGGTATTTATTTACAGGGAAATGGAAGAATTTCAGAATTTAAAAGTGAAAGAATTAAATGTTTTGTCTCAAACACACAGTAGAATTCCTGGAAGGGCATTAGACCTTCAAAAAATAAAACTTAGTCTTTGGCACTTATAGCAGGATTCGTGTTGGCTCTTGAAAGGGGATTTGCCACCTTGAATGATAACCAACGAAGGTGCTTTAAGAAAGACAGAGTATGTATCTCATTATATTATAAGAAAATAATGAGAGCTGAGTATAAAATTAGACAAAGCGTTTATTATCTGAAAGATACCGGTCCAGGTGTCTTGAATCGGCCAAAATGACTTCATGTGAATTTGAAAAGTGCTTACAGTGGATTTTATCACCTAAATATACTGTGGGACTGTGTATTGTTCTTTTCGTGGTTTAAGTCCTGATAGATTTCAGTTTGTCTCTATTGGGGAGGATGCATCTGAAAGTTCTTTTGTGGTGTCCTCAGGGCCATCTTGGGTCCACTGTTGTTCTCACTGTATTGACTCCAGCTTGTCCAAACTCACGGAGTGCCATCAATGTGATGTTCCCTTTGAATCCACAATCGCAAAAAGCAAGTAAACCACTGCATAATAGGGAAGTGTTCATCGCTTGGTAAGAAAACTTACCAAAAGCCCCTGAAAAGCAGGATTTTTTCACTGGAGAGTCCAAACCAAACACTAGTGACCCACATTAGTTAATTAGGGTCTCACTGGGGATGTTAGTTTAAATAGAAAACTGCTGTTTAAAATGACAACAGATTATGTGCACTGCATGCTATAAGCAAGTATATTTAAAAAAAGATTCGTTTATGTCTTGAATTCTTTTGAATTGTCATCACAACAGAATTTTATTTTTGTTGAATTTCATTTTGCATGTGTGTGTATATATAGCTATTAATGGGTGAAGATCGGAGTTTAACATGAAAACAAAGTTTGTTGAACTGTCACTTAGCCTAGCTTCCTTCAAGATCTCTGTCTTCAATAGGGAAGCAGCTTATTGGTTAATGACATGAAAGAATGTGTTGAGGGGAGTTGATTTTCCCCCAGGTCACCAAGGAAGTGCAATACCATCTGAAAGTCCCAGATATCATGTTTTAAAATACAAAATGCACTTTTTATGTAACAAAGTGTGGGGCAAAGTAATGATGAATGTATCTTCTGGCCCTGATTTGTACAATTTAACCTTGGATTCTAAGGGAAGTGAATACAGGCAATGGACCCTGAACTATATTTCAAGATGCAATATAGGCAGGATTCAAGATTTAACAGACTTGATTAGGCACCTGAATAAGTGGGGAAGAGGATCCGCAACACTATTTTAGAAAAGGGAAACACTTGAAATAAACATGAACAATGGTATAAAGTGGTTTTGTCAGTGATGCTAATTAATGTAAATTGTTGCCAACAGGAATTCAATGAGTTTTACACTCTTCATGTAACTGCCCTTAGGACGGGGGTTGAATTTTAATTTTTTTTTTTTTTAACCTTTATTAAACCAGGAAAGACCTGTGGGATTAAAACTTTAAACCTTAAATTTAAATAAGAACGCCCAATCCAGACAAGTTAATCAGATTCCAAGAAATGAAACCCGTCTCACTGGTTCTTTTCCTATTATCATTTTCAGATCAAGCCATGCACAAGAAAGATTTCTGCTTTCTGGAAGAAATATTTTAAATCAGGAAAGTTTAAACTGTAAAGGTATATAAATAATGGATGATTGAAACTGTTATTAATCTATGAGCCATGAGATCCTCTCCCAAAATAATGCTTGGCAGCAGGATTACTGCTCCTGATTGTTTAGTTTTTCAGGGTGTACATTCGAGCCCCCTTGTGTTTTCATTATCTGACTTAAAGAGCAGACATGGAGTTTTCAGTCCTCACATGCTGCTGCAGCTGTTTAAGCACCATACCCGCAATTGTAATCCTTCATTGTAGTCATTCTGACAAGTTTTTACACGTAAAGTTTTCAAAATGGCTTTTGAGAGAGTAGATTTTGTGTAGCATAAGTCGTGTGATCTTTCCTGAAATGCAAAACCCTACAATGTTCCACACACAATGGTTCAGCATGTGGGTTGTTATTATTGTGTGTCTCCTTGTGTCGGAAACAAGTAAGATTAGAGAAGTTGTTTAGGATATTTTGTGATTACATGACTTTATGCTGCACAAAAAACTGCTCATGAGAGACCATTTTGAGAACTTTAGAGATTGTCAGAATGTTAACAGTGTTGCAGGTATGGTACTTAAACAGCTGTAGCAGCATGGGGGACTGATAACTATATTTTTAAAACTGGCACTGGACCCGGTCCAGACCGGGTTCTGGCTACCTGGTTGACACAGGATGTCGACACGGTTTGCGAGACGATAGCAAGAGGATTATAAATACAATTAGATTACATATCTTTTTCTTGGTTGTTAGGTGGCTTATTGATCTCAGAATCTCATCAAGCAGCTTGAAGGATCCTAGGGTGTCAGTTTAAATAACATTACTGGGGGAGTTGGTTCCAGACCTCACGATTCTCTGTATAAAAAAGTGCTTCCTATTTTCGTTCTGAATGCCCTTTATCTAATTCTCTCCATTTGGACCCCTGGTTCTTGTTTTTTTTTCAGGCTGAAAAAGTCCCCTTGGCCGAGCATGTCAATACCTTTAGAATTTTGAATGCTTGAATCAGATCGCTGCATAGTCTTCTTTGTTCAAGACTGAATAGATTTAGCTTGTCTGCATACGACATGCCTTTTTAAACCCGGATAATTCTGGTCGCCTTTCTTGCACTAATGCATTGTAGTTTTAACATTACTCCTGATTTAAATTCAATACTTTTCACTATATATCCAAGCATCTTGTTGGCCTATTTTATAGTTTCCCATGTTGTTCAGATGAAGACATTTCTGAGTCAACATAATGAGTTTGGACTAGATTTTTTTTCATAGATTCTTTCTTCAATTTCAGTATCTCCTATATGGTACCTATGAGGACATTTTTATTGCCTGGTGCAGTACTCCACTTTTCTCTATTAAATATAATTTGCCATGTGTCTGCCCAGTTCCTGAATGCTGTCTAGATCATTTTGAATGACCTTGCTGCTGCAAATAGTGTTTGCCACTCCTCCTATTTTTGTGTCGTCTGCAAATTTAACAAGTTTGCTTACTATACCAGAATCTAAGTCATTATCGTCAGATTAGTAATAGCATTGATTGTTAATTATTCAATCTACCCCCCTAGTTACTTGTATGATGGTGGTGGAAAACCTCAGCACCATTTATCATTGTTAGTTTTGTGTGACTGTCAGCTGGTAATTAGTGAATTAGCTGACAGTCACACAGATTTAATTAAACTCGTGCAGAATGTGGTTTAATAGGATGAGCGAGAGAGAAAACAATAACTAGGTATTCTGGTTTGCAACAGCATATCGCCTTGTTAATATTTGTGTTGATTTTGGCCATTGTGCCGCTTTGTTTTGTTTTCTGTTCATTTGTTTGATTTAATAAAGCATGAGTGCAAATCCTGTTTCTTCTTCCTGGTCTGATGTCACCCCACCAGCCGTCCCATCACAATGCACACACAAATCACACATTAACACATACAAATCACACATTAACACACACAAATCACACATTAACACACACAAATCACACATTAACATACAAATCACACATTAACACATACAACTACACATTAACACACACAACTCACACATTAACACACACAAATCACACATTAACACATACAAATCACACATTAACACACACACAACTACACATTAAACACATACAAATCACAGACACACATACAAATCACACATTAACACATACAAATCACACATTAACACACACACAAATCACATTAACACACACACAAATCACACATTAACACATTAAATCAATAATATTAACATACAACTCACATATTAACACATACAATCACACAAATCACATTAACACATACAAATCACATTACAAATTCACATTAACACATACAAATCACACATTAACACATACAAATCACACATTAACACACACAAATCACACATTAACACACACAAATCATTAACACATACAAATCACACATTAACACATACAAATCACACATTAACACACACACAACTCACATTAACACACAAATCAATAATAACACATACAAATCACACATTAACACATACAAATCATTAACACATACAAATCACATTATCAATAATAATAAATCATTAACATTAACACATACAACCAATAACATTAACAATAAATCACTAATAATAACACATAAATCACACACATTAACACAACCACCAATATCAATAAATCACACACACACATACAACCACATTAACACATAAATCACACATTAACACATACAAATCACACATTAACACACACAAATCACACATTAACACACACACAAATCACACATTAACACATACAAATCACACATTAACACATACAAATCACACACATTAACACATACAAATCACACATTAACAATAATACAAATCACAATATTAACACATACAAATCACACATTAACACACCAAATCACACATTAACACACAAATCACACATTAACACACATACAAATCACACATTAACACATACAACACATTAACACACACAAATCAATAATATTAACACATTACAAATCACACATTAACACATACAACCACACATTAACACATACAAACATACAAATCACACA
>CM072681.1:9433310-9513100 GCA_036884735.1 Huso huso | reverse complement strand
CCTCATGACAAGCTCGCCTCTAGAGGTGGTTTTATTTTTTACCCTCTATGACAAGCCTGCCCACAGGAGGTGGTTTTTTTTTTACTCGCATGACAAGCTCGCTTTTTACGCTCACAGTAGGTGGTTTTATTTTTTACTTGCATGACAAGCCTTCTCTCTAGAGGTGGTTTCTTTTTACTTGCATGACAAGCTCTCTCCCTAGAGGTGGTTTTATTTTTACCGCATGTCAAGCTCGCTCTGTAGGTTTTATTTTTTTTGACTCATGACAAGCTCGCTCTCTAAAGGTGGTTTTATTTTTTTACTCGCATGACAAGCTCGCTCTCTAGAGGTGGTTTTATTTTTTTTGCATGACAAGCTCTCCCCTAGAGGTGGTTTTATTTTTAGTTAGAGCATGTCAAGCTCGCTCACAGGAGGTGGTTTTTATTTTTTACCGCATGACAAGCTCGCTAGAGGTGGTTTTATTTTTACTCGCATGACAAGCTCGCTCTAGAGGTGGTTTTATTTTTACTCTCATGACAAGCTCGCCTCTCTAGAGGTGGTTTTATTTTTTTACCTCATGACAAGCTCGCTCTCTAGAGATGGTTTTTATTTTTTTTTACCGCATGACAAGCTCGCTCACAGGAGGTGGTTTTATTTTTACTTTCGCATGACAAGCTTTTATTTTTACGCTCACAGTAGGTGGTTTTATTTTTTACTCGCATGACAAGCTCGCTCACAGGAGGTGGTTTTATTTTTTACTCGCATGACAAGCTCGCTCGCTCACAGTAGGTGGTTTTATTTTTTACTCGCATGACAAGCTCGCTCTCTAGAGGTGGTTTTATTTTTTACTTGCATGACAAGCTCTCTCCCTAGAGGTGGTTTTATTTTTTTTACCGCATGTCAAGCCCGCCTCTAGAGGTGGTTTTATTTTTGACCGCATGACAAGCTAAGCCTCTAAAGGTGGTTTTATTTTTACTTTCATGACAAGCTCGCCTCTCTAGAGGTGGTTTTATTTTTTACCGCATGTCAAGCTGGTCGCTCTCTAGAGGTGGTTTTATTTTTAGTCGCATGTCAAGCTTCGCTCTCAGGAGGTGGTTTTATTTTTTTGCTGCTAGAGGTGG
This sequence comes from Huso huso, assembly GCA_036884735.1. Lineage (NCBI taxonomy): Eukaryota > Metazoa > Chordata > Actinopteri > Acipenseriformes > Acipenseridae > Huso > Huso huso. The sequence goes on along the minus strand of CM072681.1, from coordinate 9,512,000 downwards.
TTTTATTTTTTACCGCATGACAAGCCTCGCTCTCTAGAGGTGGTTTTATTTTTTTACCTCATGACAAGCTCGCCTCTAGAGGTGGTTTTATTTTTTACCGCATGACAAGCTCGCTCACAGGAGGTGGTTTTATTTTTTACCGCATGACAAGCTCACTCGCTAGAGGTGGTTTTATTTTTACTCGCATGACAAGCTCGCCTCTAGAGGTGGTTTTATTTTTTACTCTCATGACAAGCTCGCTCTCAGAGGTGGTTTTATTTTTACCGCATGACAAGCCTCACACAGGAGGTGGTTTATTTTTTACTCGCATGACAAGCTCGCTCTCTAGAGGTGGTTTTATTTTTACCGCATGTCAAGCTCGCCTCTAGAGGTGGTTTATTTTTTTTAGTCGCATGTCAAGCTCGCTCACAGGAGGTGGTTTTATTTTTACCGCATGACAAGCTCACTCTCTAGAGGTGGTTTTATTTTTTACCGCATGACAAGCTCGCCCCAGGAGGTGGTTTTATTTTTTACCGCATGTCAAGCTCGCTCTCTAGAGGTGGTTTTATTTTTACCGCATGACAAGCTCGCTCCCGTAGAGGTGGTTTTATTTTTACTCTCATGACAAGCTCGCTTCTAGAGGTGGTTTTATTTTTTTACCTCATGACAAGCTCGCCTCTAGAGGTGGTTTTATTTTTACCGCATGACAAGCTCGCTCACAGGAGGTGGTTTTATTTTTACTCGCATGACAAGCTCGCTCGCTCCAGTAGGTGGTTTTATTTTTACCGCATGACAAGCTCGCCTCTCTAGAGGTGGTTTTATTTTTACTTGCATGACAAGCCTCTCCCAGAGGTGGTTTTATTTTTTACCGCATGTCAAGCCTCGCTCTGTAGAGGTGGTTTTATTTTTGACCGCATGACAAGTCTCGCTCTCTAAAGGTGGTTTTATTTTTACCGCATGACAAGCCTGCTCTCTAGAGGTGGTTTTATTTTTTACTTGCATGACAAGCTCTCTCCCTAGAGGTGGTTTTATTTTTTAGTCGCATGTCAAGCTCGCTCACAGGAGGTGGTTTTATTTTTTACTCGCATGACAAGCTCGCCGCTAGAGGTGGTTTTATTTTTTTACCGCATGACAAGCTCGCTCTCTAGAGGTGGTTTTTTTTTTTTACCTCATGACAAGCTCGCCTCTAGAGGTGGTTTTTATTTTTACCTCATGACAAGCTCGCTCTCTGAGATGGTTTTATTTTTACTCAAATGACAAGCTCACTCACAGGAGGTGGTTTTATTTTTTTATCGATGACAAGCCCGCCGCTCACAGTAGGTGGTTTTTTTTTTTACCGCATGACAAGCTCGCTCTCTAGAGGTGGTTTTATTTTTACTTGCATGACAAGCTCTCTCCCCCAGAGGTGGTTTTATTTTTTTACTTGCATGTCAAGCTCGCTCTCAGAGGTGGTTTTATTTTTTGACACACATGACAAGCTCGCTCTCTAAAGGTGGTTTTATTTTTTACTGCATGACAAGCTCCGCTCTCTAGAGGTGGTTTTATTTTTTACTCGCATGTCAAGCTCGCTCTCTAGAGGTGGTTTTATTTTTTAGTCGCATGTCAAGCTCGCTCACAGGAGGTGGTTTTATTTTTTGCTCGCTAGAGGTGGTTTTATTTTTTACTCGCATGACAAGCTCGCTCTCTAGAGGTGGTTTTATTTTTTACCTCATGACAAGCTCGCCTCTAGAGGTGGTTTTATTTTTACCGCATGACAAGCTTCGCTCACAGGAGGTGGTTTTTTTTTACCGCATGACAAGCTCGCTCGCTAGAGGTGGTTTTATTTTTACTGGCATGACAAGCTCGCTCTCTAGAGGTGGTTTTTTTTTTACCTCATGACAAGCTCGCTCTCTAGAGGTGGTTTTATTTTTACCGCATGACAAGCTCGCTCACAGGAGGTGGTTTTATTTTTTACTCGCATGACAAGCTCGCTCTCTAGAGGTGGTTTTATTTTTTACTCGCATGTCAAGCTCGCTCTCTAGAGGTGGTTTTATTTTTTAGTCGCATGTCAAGCTCGCTCACAGGAGGTGGTTTTATTTTTTACTCGCATGACAAGCTCACTCTCTAGAGGTGGTTTTATTTTTTACTCGCATGACAAGCTCGCTCCCAGGAGGTGGTTTTATTTTTTACTCGCATGTCAAGCTCGCTCTCTAGAGGTGGTTTTATTTTTTACTCGCATGACAAGCTCGCTCCGTAGAGGTGGTTTTATTTTTTACTCTCATGACAAGCTCGCTCTCTAGAGGTGGTTTTATTTTTACTCGCATGACAAGCTCGCTCACAGGAGGTGGTTTTTTTTTTACCGCATGACAAGCTCGCTCGCTAGAGGTGGTTTTATTTTTTTACTTGCATGACAAGCTCTCTCCCCTAGAGGTGGTTTTATTTTTACCGCATGTCAAGCCTCGCTCTGTAGAGGTGGTTTTATTTTGACTCGCATGACAAGCTAAACTCTCTAAAGGTGGTTTTATTTTTTTACCGCATGACAAGCCTCGGCTCTCTAGAGGTGGTTTTATTTTTTACCGCATGTCAAGCTCCGCTCTCTAGAGGTGGTTTTATTTTTAGTCGCATGTCAAGCTAAACACAGGAGGTGGTTTTTTATTTTTTTTACCGCATGACAAGCTCGCCTCACAGGAGGTGGTTTTATTTTTACTCAGATGACAAGCCATTTCGCTCACAGTAGGTGGTTTTTTATTTTTTTACCGCATGACAAGCTCGCTCTCTAGAGGTGGTTTTATTTTTACCGCATGTCAAGCTCGCTCTAGAGGTGGTTTTATTTTTTAGCCCGCATGTCAAGCCCGCCTCACAGGAGGTGGTTTTATTTTTTTACTCGCATGACAAGCTCACCTCTAGAGGTGGTTTTATTTTTTACCGCATGACAAGCTCGCTCCCAGGAGGTGGTTTTATTTTTACCGCATGTCAAGCTCACTCTCTAGAGGTGGTTTTATTTTTTACCGCATGACAAGCCTCATTCCGAGGTGGTTTTATTTTTTACTTGCATGACAAGCTCATTTCGCAGGAGGTGGTTTTATTTTTTTACCGCATGACAAGCTCGCTCTCTAGAGGTGGTTTTTTTTTTACCGCATGACAAGCTCGCCGCTGGAGGTGGTTTTATTTTTTTTACTCATGACAAGCTCGCTCTCTAGAGGTGGTTTTATTTTTTACTCCATCACAAGCTCTCTCCCAGAGGTGGTTTTATTTTTTACTTCCATGACAAGCTCGCTCGCTAGAGGTGGTTTTATTTTTTTTTACCGCATGACAAGCTCGCCTCTAGAGGTGGTTTTATTTTTTACTCTCATGACAAGCTCGCCATCTAGAGGTGGTTTTATTTTTACCGCATGACAAGCCTGCTCACAGGAGGTGGTTTTATTTTTTACCGCATGACAAGCTAAGCCGCAGGAGGTGGTTTTATTTTTTTTACCGCATGTCAAGCCCGGGCTCTCTAGAGGTGGTTTTATTTTTTAGTCGCATGTCAAGCTCGCTCACAGGAGGTGGTTTTATTTTTTACTCGCATGACAAGCTCACTCTCTAGAGGTGGTTTTATTTTTTACTCGCATGACAAGCTCGCCCTCTAGAGGTGGTTTTATTTTTTACTCTCATGACAAGCTTTCTAGAGATGGTTTTAATTTTTACTCGCATGACAAGCTCACTCACAGGAGGTGGTTTTATTTTTTACTTCCATGACAAGCTCGCTCGCTAGAGGTGGTTTTATTTTTTTTACTAGCATGACAAGCTCGCTCTCTAGAGGTGGTTTTATTTTTTACCTCATGACAAGCCTCGCTCTCTAGAGGTGGTTTTATTTTTTTTGGCGCATGACAAGCTCGCCACAGGAGGTGGTTTTATTTTTTTTACCGCATGACAAGCTCGCTCGCTCTCTAGAGGTGGTTTTATTTTTTACTCGCATGACAAGCTCGCTCACAGGAGGTGGTTTTATTTTTACTCGCATGACAAGCTCGCTCCCTAGAGGTGGTTTTATTTTTACCGCATGACAAGCCCGCCTCCCAAGAGGTGGTTTTATTTTTTACCGCATGACAAGCCTCGCTCTCTAGAGGTGGTTTTATTTTTACCGCATGACAAGCTCGTCCCAAGAGGTGGTTTTATTTTTACCGCATGACAAGCTCGGCCTCTCTAGAGGTGGTTTTATTTTTACCGCATGATGAAGCTCGCTCCCAGAGGTGGTTTTATTTTTTACCGCATGACAAGCCCGCCCCCAAGAGGTGGTTTTATTTTTTTACCGCATGTCAAGCCTTCACAGGGAGGTGGTTTTATTTTTTACCGCATGACAAGCCTCGCTCTCTAGAGGTGGTTTTATATTTTACTCGCATGACAAGCTCGGCTCTCTAGAGGTGGTTTTATTTTTACCGCATGACAAGCTCGCCCCCAGACGTGGTTTTATTTTTACCGCATGACAAGCTCGCCTTCTAGAGGTGGTTTTATTTTACCGCATGACAAGCCTCGCTCTAGAGGTGGTTTTATTTTTACCGCATGACAAGCTCGCTCTCTAGAGGTGGTTTTTATTTTTACTAGCATGACAAGCCTCGCTCTCTAGAGGTGGTTTTATTTTTACTCATATATTTTTACTCGCATGTCAAGCTTGCTCTAGAGGTGGTTTATTTTTACCGCTTGACAAGCCGCTCTCTAGAGGTGGTTTTATTTTTTACCGCATGACAAGCTTGCTCGCCTCTCTAGAGGTGGTTTTATTTTTTACTCGCATGTCAAGCCGCTCACAGGAGGTGGTTTTATTTTTACCGCATGACAAGCCCGCTCCCAGGAGGTGGTTTTTATATTTTACCGCATGTCAAGCTCACTCTCTAGAGGTGGTTTCATTTTTACCGCAGGACAAGCTCGCTCTCTAGAGGTGGTTTTATTTTTTACTCGCATATTTTTTTACTTTCATGTCAAGCTTGCTCTCTAGAGGTGGTTTTAATTTTTACTCGCATGACAAGCCTCGCTCTCTAGAGGTGGTTTTATTTTTACCGCATGACAAGCTCGCTCTAGAGGTGGTTTTATTTTTACCGCATGACAAGCTCGCTCCCCTAGAGGTGGTTTTATTTTTACCGCATGACAAGCTCGCCTCCCAAGAGGTGGTTTTATTTTTTTACATGACAAGCTCGCTCTCTAGAGGTGGTTTTATTTTTTTCCGCATGACAAGCCTCGCTCCCCTAGAGGTGGTTTTATTTTTACCCGCATGACAAGCCGCCCCAAGAGGTGGTTTTATTTTTACCGCATGACAAGCTCGCTCTCTAGAGGTGGTTTTATTTTTTTACCGCATGACAAGGTCGCCCCAAGAGGTGGTTTATTTTTTTACTCGCATGACAAGCTCGCTCTCTAGAGGTGGTTTTATTTTTTACCGCATGACAAGCTCGCCCCCTAGAGGTGGTTTTATTTTTACCGCATGACAAGCTCGCTCCCAAGAGGTGGTTTTATTTTTACCGCATGACAAGCTCGCCTCTCAGAGGTGGTTTTATTTTTTACCGCATGACAAGCCTCGCTTACAGGAGGTGGTTTTATTTTTACCGATGACAAGCCTCGCTCTCTAGAGGTGGTTTTATATTTTACCGCATGACAAGCCCGCCTCTCTAGAGGTGGTTTTATTTTTACCGCATGACAAGCTTCGCCCCCTAGAGGTGGTTTTCTTTTTACCGCATGACAAGCTCGCTCTCTAGAGGTGGTTTTATATTTTACCGCATGACAAGCTCGCTCTCTAGAGGTGGTTTTATTTTTTTACCGCATGACAAGCTCGCCTCTGAGGTGGTTTTATTTTTACTCGCATGACAAGCTCGCTTCTAGAGGTGGTTTTATTTTTTACCGCATGATGACGCCTCCCCAGAGGTGGTTTTATTTTTTACCCGCATGACAAGCCTGCCCCAAGAGGTGGTTTTATTTTTTTACCGCATGACAAGCTAAACTCTCTAGAGGTGGTTTTATTTTTTACCGCATGACAAGCTCGCTCCCAGAGGTGGTTTTATTTTTTACCGCATGACAAGCTCGCTCCCAAGAGGTGGTTTTATTTTTACCGCATGACAAGCTCGCCTCTCTAGGTGGTTTTATTTTTTACCGCATGACAAGGTCGCCTCCCAAGAGGTGGTTTTATTTTTACCGCATGACAAGCTCGCCTCTAGAGGTGGTTTTATTTTTACTCGATGACAAGCCTCGCTCCTAGAGGTGGTTTATTTTTTACCGCATGACAAGCTAAACCCCAAGAGGTGGTTTTATTTTTACCGCATGACAAGCTCGCTCTCTAGAGGTGGTTTTATTTTTACTGCATGACAAGCTCGCTTACAGGAGGTGGTTTTATTTTTACCGCATGACAAGCTCGCTCTCTAGAGGTGGTTTTATATTTTACCGCATGACAAGCTCAAGCTCTAGAGGTGGTTTTATTTTTACCGCATGACAAGCTCGCCCCCTAGAGGTGGTTTTTTTTTACCGCATGACAAGCTCCGCTCTAGAGGTGGTTTTATATTTTACCGCATGACAAGCTCGCCTCTCTAGAGGTGGTTTTATTTTTACCGCATGACAAGCCCGCCTCTAGAGGTGGTTTTATTTTTACCGCATGACAAGCTAAACCTCTAGAGGTGGTTTTATTTTTTTACGCATGACAAGCCTGCTCTCTAGAGGTGGTTTTCTTTTTTACTAGATATTTTTTACTCGCATGTCGTTTGCTCTCTAGAGGTGGTTTTATTTTTACCGCCTGACAAGCTCGCCTCTAGAGGTGGTTTTATTTTTTACCGCATGAGAAGCTTGCCCGCCTCTAGAGGTGGTTTTATTTTTTACCGCATGTCAAGCTCGCTCACAGGAGGTGGTTTTATTTTTTACCGCATGACAAGCTTGCTCTCTAGAGGTGGTTTTATATTTTACCGCATGACAAGCTCGCCTTTAGAGGTGGTTTTATTTTTTACTCGCATATTTTTTACTCGCATGTCAAGCTTGCTCTCTCGAGGTGGTTTTATATTTTACTCGCATGACAAGCTCGCCTCTAGAGGTGGTTTTATTTTTTACCGCATGACAAGCCTCGCCCCCAGAGGTGGTTTTATTTTTTACCGCATGACAAGCTCGCTCCCAAGAGGTGGTTTTTTTTTACTCGCATGACAAGTTCGGCTCTCTAGAGGTGGTTTTTTTTTTACGCATGACAAGCTCGCCCCAAGAGGTGGTTTTATTTTTTACCGCATGACAAGCTCGCTCTCTAGAGGTGGTTTATTTTTTACCGCATGACAAGCTCGCCCCCAAGAGGTGGTTTTATTTTTACCGCATGACAAGCTCGCCTCTAGAGGTGGTTTTATTTTTTTACTTTCATGACAAGCTCGCCTCCCCAGAGGTGGTTTTATTTTTTACTGCATGACAAGCTCGCTCGCTCTCTAGAGGTGGTTTTATTTTTTACTCGCATGACAAGCTCGCTCGCAGGAGGTGGTTTTATTTTTTACTCTCAGCGACATTTTACTCGACACTTCCATGGAAATCGTAACGAGTGTATTTCTGGTCCTAGCGCCCTTCCTCGTCATTCCAGTGACGTCACATTGTTTAATGCGCATGCTCTGATGATACGCAATTTGTCAAGGCACCGACTAGAGGGGAGGCATGCCTTGATTTAGTCTTTTCAAATAATGAAGACAGAATAACTAAAACAGAGTTCAGAGAGCCATTGGCAAACTCACACCACAACATGTTCTCATTTGAAATATTTTTTAAAACCCCAAAAGTAATGACTAAAGCTAAGGTTTACAATTTTAGAAAAGCAAACTATGAAGGTATGAAACAGAGACTAACAGAAGATGATTGGAGCAAAATAGAAAAAACATCCACAGAAAAAGGATGGCTGTTTTTTAAAAATGTAGTACTAGAGGTGCCAAACAATTACATCGCAAAATTAGACAAATCTAAATCTAAAACAAAATGGTCAAAATGGTTTAATAGATCAATTAAAAAAAAAATATTCAGCGAAAAAAGGCACTTTACAGAGCGTTTAAAAGGGACCAAAAACAAAGTACACAGAAAGAGTACTTGGAACTGCAAACACAAGTCAAAAAGGAAGTTAGAAAGGCCAAGAGAGAGATAGAAATCAATATTGCTAAGGGGCTAAAACCAATTCCAAAATGTTTTCCAATATTATAACAGCAAGAGAACATTCAAAGAGGAGGTTAAATGTCTAAGAGACACAAATGGCAAAATCATAGATGAAGAAAAAAATAGCAAATATATTAAATGATTACTTTTCACAGGTTTTTACAAAGGAGGACACGGACAACATGTCCCACATGTCAACCTGTTCCTATACAATTTTAAATAACTTTAGCATAACAGAGGCAGAAGTGTTAAAGGGACTAGGAGATCTTAAAATAAACAAATCCCCTGGGCCGGATGAGATCCTCTCAATAGTACTCAAAGAAATGAAAGAAGTTATTTACAAACCGCTAACCAAGATCATGCAACAGTCTCTTGACACAGGAGTTGTACCAACAGACTGGAAAATAGCAAACGTAATACCGATCCACAAAAAGGGAGACAAAACCGAACCAGGTAACTACAGACCAATAAGCCTGACTTCTATTATATGTAAACTTATGGAAACTATAATAAGATCCAAAATGGAAAATTACCTATATGGTAACAATATCCTGGGAGACAGTCAGCATGGTTTTAGGAAAGGGAGATCGTGTCCAACTAACGTGCTTGACTTTTTTGAGGATGCAACATTGACAATGGATAACTGCAAAGCATACGACATGGTATATTTAGATTTCCAGAAAGCTTTTGACAAAGTCCTGCATAAAAGATTAATTCTCAAACTGAACGCAGTAGGGATTCAAGGAAATGCATGCACATGGATTAGAGAGTGGTTAACATGTAGAAAACAGAAAGTACTGATTAAAGGAGAACCCTCAAAATGGAGCGAGGTAACCAGTGGTGTACCACAGGGATCAGTATTAGGTTCTCTACTATTCCTAATCTACATTAATGATTTAGATTCTGGTATAGTAAGCAAACTTGTTAAATTTGCAGACGACACAAAAAATAGGAGGAGTGGCAAACACTGTTGCAGCAGCAAAGGTCATTCAAAATGATCTAGACAGCATTCAGAACTGGGCAGACACATGGCAAATGACATTTAATAGAGAAAAGTGTAAAGTATTGCGTGCAGGCAATAAAAATGTGCATTATAAATATCATACTGAAATTGAAGAAGGGAACTATGAAAAAAGACCTAGAGTTTATGTTGACTCAGAAATATCTTCATCTAGACAATGTGGGGAAGCTATAAAAAGACCAACAAGATGCTCGGTTATATTGTGAGAAGTGTTGAATTTAAATCAAGGAAGTAATGTTAAAACTTTACAATGCATTAGTAAGACCTAGAATATTGTGTTCAGTTCTGGTCACCTCATTATTAAAAAGGATATTGCTACTCTAGAAAGAGTGCAAAGAAGAGCAACCAGAATTATCCTGGGTTTAAAAAGGCATGTCGTATGCAGACAGGCTAAAATAATTGAATCTATTCAGTCTTGAACAAAGAAGACTACGCGGTGATCTGATTCAAACATTCAAAATCCTAAAAGGTATAGACAATGTCGACCCAGGGACTTTTTTGACCTGAAAAAAAGAAACAAGGAGCAGGGGTCACAAATGGAGATTAGATAAAGGCATTCAAAACAGAATATAGGAGGCACTTTTTTTACACAGAGAATTGTGAGGGTGTGAAACAACTCCCAGTAATGTTGTTGAAGCTGACACCCTGGGATCCTTCAAGAAGCTGCTTGATGAGATTCTGGGATCAATAAGCTATTAACAACCAAACGAGCAAGATGGGCTGAATGGCCTCCTCTCGTTTGTAAACTTTCTTATGTTCTTATAAAAACAAGTTGGCAGACGTGCAGCAAATAAGAAACACAATTATTTTTACAATTACTGAACTAATATGATGATGTCCCTGCACTTGATTTGTTTATGTTTTAAGTTCAAAGTTTCTACCCATTTATTTAAATTAAATAAAAATACCAAAAATAGTCTATTAAAAAATGCTATTATGTTTAATAAAATCCTGGCCAAAAAAAAAAAAAAAAAACAAGCCAAGAACATAAAAGCAAGAAACGTTTTAGCACTAATCTATTTATCTATCTATATATATATATATATATATATATATATATATATATATATATATATATATATATATATATATATATATATATATATATATATATATATATATATATATATAAAAATGTAAAAGAAATTGACCTGTTTATTTTATGTTAGACTACTGATAAAACTTCATTTCCTAGTGTGTGAGTTGTTTGAATGTGTATTATGTTATTAAACTGTACTTTTGAAATCATGAATTTGTTTTCTACGAACAAGCAGTCTGCTCCCTGACTATTTTAGGGAATTCTTCTGAATCATATGATACGGTAATTCAAATCATGTGATGAATACTATCCATATATGGACTGTATCGGGGGTTTCCCCAATATAAACCAATCAATTAAGTTTTTTTTTTTTTTTTTTTTACTGTGTCACTGCCAAAAATGCACTGATTTGCCTGACAATCACACAAGCAAATCCTATTGAATGCGTCACCTTTTGCTAAAGATATTAATTTAAAATAAATTACTCTGTAACACCCCCCACCCCCACTGCAATTTGTAGATGAGAGAACTGTCAACATTATTTTGTATCATTTTGGATGTACGCTATAAGAAAATCATTTTCGAATTTGTTAATCTTTTTATTCTTTATTCAGTAATTATTTTCTCCCATTTTTAAAGTTGGCTTTTGATTGGCTGATTTGGCGCCACTGAAACCAAGTTCCAATATATATATACACACACACACATACACACACATACAGTGTACACACACACATACTTTTTAAATGGCTTTATACAACTGTTTTTTGTTCTTTCTGCTGATGCACTGTGCTACACAACATTGGAAGACTTCTAACAAAAGAGCAGGAATAGAATAAGCAACCTTTAAACTAGTGGGAAAATATGTGAAGACAATGCTGCAGGTTTTATACCTTTACCTTTGTAAGCACCTTTTACGCATGCAACACTTATTTACATCATTTTTGACACTCACTGCAGGTTCAGTTTTGCCATACAGGATGCACATTTTATTGCTGGTTTTGTGAGCTGCATATGTGGAACAGGGCCAAGGTTCATTGATTTTTTTATTTTTTAAGAGCTTAACTCAGTAGAATATAGTCACTAGACTAGCGAGCGAGTAAAAACAATGTATGGAAAATCATCTAGCAAGTATATTTCTTGCAAATAACCTGAAAACATAGCGGCACATGCAAATTAGGCTATGACATCATGAAACGTCATGGGGAATTCCCTTTGACTCGCTAGAATTTGCAGTGGATGGACCATTTTTTCGCCCTTATGTTGTTACTATTTTTGTAGCAATTTTGCAGCGTAACTTACAAACTCGCTCAATAAATGGATGGAAAGCGCACTTATGTTCCTTAACTTCTTTGTTGACTAAATTATTTACCATCCCTCGCCCCTACACACACTCACCCCTCTCTCTCTGTACCTTCAAGACTCTGCAGCTTCTTTGCAATATATTTGCAATATATCCTGTAACCTCAGGACTCTCCTTTTTACCCCCATCTCTATTCTCTCCCCCTCTCTCTGCAATAACCAACACTAACAATGCTCTCTCCCCTCCCTCTCTGTACCTTGACGACTCTGTTCAGCTCCTTTGCCAGCTCCATGATGGAGTGTCGACACTCTTCCAGGCTCCATTCACCAACCTCTTGATGTCTGGCCTTTCTATCAGACCCCTGTGGAATGAGTGAATAATTACAAACCTTCAGGATGGGTTCAGATCTTCATTATTCTACTGTAGATGCTCACATGCAGATTACTAAAATAGATTCATATACAAAACTACTGTGGGTTAATAACAGCATAAATATCATTTGAAGAAAAAATTATTTATTGATGATATACATCATGACACTTAACTACACCTACCCTTCTCATCTCTCTCTCTATCCCAATTCTCTTTCACTCAAAATCTGTCTCATCCACCTGTCATTTAACAATACTGTACCTTGAAAACTCTCCTCAGCAAACCAGGAATCTGCAAAAGAAAAGTTTGTTCATTTAATTACTATAATATGAAAACAAGTATATACAGTACATTAAAAGTCTGATTTTAACATTCACTTGGAACCAATCAGTCATAAAATGAGTTTCATAGGGAGCTGTAATCTGGTTCAGCATCGAATGGGCATTTAACTCTATTGTGCGCAAAAAATACATTTTAGACAGAAATTCACAGAACAGCATTCAGGCTGGTTTAGCTTTACTTTGTTCATTCATCCACAGCTGCTCCTCACCTCACACAGCTGCTCCTCACCTCACACAGCTGCTCCTCATCTCACACAGCTGCTCCTCACCTCACACAGCTGCTCCTCATCTCACACAGCTGCTCCTCACCTCACACAGCTGTTCCTCATCTCACACAGCTGCTCCTGACCTCACACAGCTGCTCCTCATCTCACACAGCTGCTCCTCATCTCACACAGCTGCTCCTCATCTCACACAGCTGCTCCTCATCTCACACAGCTGCTCCTGACCTCACAGCTGCTCCTCATCTCACACAGCTGCTCCTCATCTCACACAGATGCTCCTCATCTCACACAGCTGCTCCTGACCTCACACAGCTAAGTCACAGTTCACTCCCATTCTGTGTGCTGCACAGGGTCTTCAAACACACACTGAAGTGCTGGTATAGAGAGAGTGCACTCGCCTGCAGTCGGCCTGCAGTGTCAGCTTTAAACTGCAAGCATGGACAAGATAGAGAAACACTGCACTGCAAAGAGGGGGATAAAAGAAACTGCTGGTGATTAAAGATGAAAGGCCGTATTCATAAAGCATGTTTACCTCTTAAATGTGTTAAAGTAAAATTGATTGGTACACATAGTTAGGCTTCCAAGCCATAGGCTAGGAAGCCTATTGTTTCTGTAAGGATTATTATTATTATTCTTTCTGCAGAAACAAAAAATCGGGTTTGTAGGTAGGTGGCTACGTGCAGAGAACAGGTTAGGCATCCAATCTTTAAGTCACATGGTTTGGCAGCCATATTGGATTTTGCAAAATTTTTTAAACGCCTATGCTTGGAAACCGCTTACTCTAGAGTTCTGAAAATTGCTATACATGTTGAGGGATAGTCCTTGATTAACTGTTGTTAATATGAAGCTGATTGGTTATGTGGTTTGGCAACCACATCGATTAATGTCATAAAAATGTCGAATTCTCAAAATTCAAACATCTTCTTCTCTGAAACCGCTTATCCGATTGAAACAAAAATTGGAATAAAACATCTCAGTATGGTCATCTGTTACGCTTGTTCAAGGGAAGTTGCTACTGTGAAAATCATGGCGTCCATGCTGCATGACATCATCAACACACGCAACTGGCTATAAAACCGCCTATGCTGCACCAAAATGCACGAAATTTCACACAGATGTAGAGGACTATGGGATGTTGTGCCATGGTCAATATGGCGGCCTTAGGTCACATGGTGTGGCAGCCATCTTAGATGTAATGATATTGTTTGTGCAATTTTCAAATGTCTTGTTCTCATCAACGGTAAACATTACAACTGTGAAAAAAATTGTACATAGTGCGCTCATGTCCACGATTGATTCTACTAAAGGAAAAATTGATCGGTCACATGGTGTGGCAGCTATGTTGGATTTTGCGTAAAACACTTAAACAACAATTCCTAATGAGCCTTTTGGCTTATTGACTTGAATCATGACTATACGTTATCTTTGTACTGTCCTCTAAAAAGTTACTCAGCAAAAGTTTCTACATCAACAAACATGACCGCCATGAGCAAATCAATATGGGCACTGATGCCAATTTGCCCACTTTTTACCCTGAAATGACACATTCCCACCACTGGGGACAGCTTACCATGGCAATTGAGCCAAAAAAAAATCTTTCAGGCAGCCATGTTTTTGGGTGGTGTCTGTCAAGAACCATTTCACTAAGTGATGTACCTTAAAACACAGTAATTACACTGGAAAGGCTGGCGTTACAAAACTGTACACACTGTCTCTCACACACACTAAGTATTACAAAAAATTACTGAGCTCGTAGTACAAAAGAATGTGTTAACCCATTTTTTTTTTTTAAACACGACTGCACAGAAGGTACTGGGGAACATCTTAAAGCACAACACACTGAAACAATTACATGTTTACTACAGTTTGCTTAAAATCGTCATTTTACCACTGAACTGCGGTCAAACACAGTCACAAATCGTTTACATTTAAATATGTATTTTTGCTGAACAAACACATAGACAAAATGCTTCACAATAAACGTTTCTATAAAATACCGTTGAAACTGTAAAGATCGCTTACTTATTCATGGAGAAAACCCCGAAAAAGCAGACATTTTGTATAATTCAAGCTACCGTGTCTGTAATCCATTTTAAAGATGCTTGTGAGAAAGGGGGGCGCGACTTTGGAACCCTCGTTTACATTTAAATATGTATTTTTGCTAAACAAACACTTAGACAAAATGCTTCATAATCGCTACCTCTATAAAATACCGCTATGATGTAGAGGACTATGGGATGTTGTGCCATTGTCAATATGGCAGCCATTGGTCACATGGTGTGGCAGCCATCTTAGATTTAATGAAAATTTTGCCCAATTTGCAAAAATGCTGTTATCATGAACGGTAAATAGCACAGCCGTGAAAAAATGTCTACATAGTGCGATTACCAATGCACATAAAATTTACGATGACTGCTTGGAAGCCGTAAAGTTGCTGTAAGAATTTTTTTATTATTATTATTTTTATTATTATTATTATTATTCTACCAAAACATGCTAAAAACCTCATGAAATTCGGTACACTGGTAGATGCCTATGGATGATAGTCAGTGATATTCAGCAAATTTGCGCAAGTCACATGGTTCGGCAGTCATATTGGATTTTGCGGAATTTGTTAAAATGCCTATGTATCGGAAACCGCTTACTGCAGAGTTCTGAAAATTGCTGTACATGTTGAGGGGTAGTCCATGATTAACTGTTGTTAATATGAAGCTGATTGGTTCTGTGGTTTGGCAACCACATCGATTAATGACATAAAATTACCATAAAAATATAAAATCATCAAAATTCAAACATCTTCTTCTCTGTAACCGCTTATCCGATTGAAACAAAAATTGGAATAAAACATCTCAGTATGGTCATCTGTTACGCTTGTTCAAGGGAAGTTGCTACTGTGAAAAGCGTCCACGCTGCATGACATCATCAACACACGCAACTGGCTATAAAACTGTGTATAACTTCTTATCGGCTGCACCAAAACGCACAAAATCTGACACGGATGTTGAGGACTATGGGATGTTGTGTCGTGGTCAATATGGCGGCTTTTGGTCACATGGTGTGGCAGCCTTCTTGGATTTAATGAAAAGTTTGGACAATATTCAAAAGTCTTCTTCTCATGAATGGTAAATAGTACAGCTGTGAAAAGTTTTGTACATAGTGCACTCATGTCCACGATTGATTCTACTTAAGGAAAAATGGATCGGTCACATGGTGTGGCAGCTATGTTGGATTTTGCGTAAAACACTTAAATGACAACTCCTCATGAGCCCTTTGGCCGATTGATGTGAATCTTGGGTATACGTTACCTTTGTACTGTCCTCTAAAGAAATTAGTCAGGAAAAGTTCCTACATCAACAAACATGACCGCCATGAGCCAATCAATATGGGTGACATGCCAGTTTTGTCAATTTTTCACCCTGAAATGACACATTCCCACCACTAGGGGCAGCTGTTTACATGGAAAACTTAGCAAGGTAAGAAAAAAAATTCCTAAAGCAGCCATTTTTCGCTGGTGTTTAACAACAGTTTTACTAACACATGTAACTTAAAAAAACAGTAATTACAGTGGAAAGGATTATATTTAGACGTACACATAGTATAGTATACAGACACATACCGTAAACTAAGAAAACATTTTTTTTAAAAACTGTTGCAGATGCATCTACGCGAAAAAAAAAAAAAATACCTGCACTATGCTTTTTAAACTAACACAATCGAAACGATTAAATGCATAAAACATCAGCTTTACAAGTCACATGAATATAGTTTGCTTAAAAATCGTTATATAATTATTTTTACAACTGAGCTGTGGTCAAACAGTCACAAATCCTGAATCTGTTGAAACGAAACCGCGTGTGTAATCAATTTAAAAGATGCATGTGGGGGGGGCAACTTTGGGCCTCTATATTTCATTGAAATATTTATTTTTGGTAATCAGATGTATAGACAGAACGCTTCACAATTGCTTACTCTATAAAATAACGTTGTAACTGTAAAGATTGCATAGTTATTCATGGAGAATCCCCAAAAAAAGCGGACATTTTACAATAATTCGAGCTTACCAGCTTCTCAGCGGTAATGCTGTTTGTTTACTTAATTTACTTATAACCTCGTGGACATGCAGGCAATACCGATACACACACAAAGAATTTGAAAAAAAATTATCGTCTTCTCGGGCTGTACACAAATGTTCTGTAATCACATTTTTTTTTACAACGCTGTCGTAGCTGAACAGAAGCCAACAAAAACAAATAAATGCACTACTCGTTTTACTGATATGGCGTCTGGTTTTTTTTTTGGTTTTTATTTCATAACTACAGTGATAGTTATAATTATTAAGACTAAACTGATAAAACAACAATCGCAAATTCTGAATATGTGGCAACGAAGCCAGTCGTTACACTATTATCACTTTCTGTTGCTTTACGAATGCACATTAAATGATAGTGGCATTAAAATATTCAAGAACCAGTACTGTCTCTCTGGGTTCTGTTCCAGCTTCTTCTCTGCTCTGTCCTGTTTATAATTCCTCGCCATAGGGTTCGAGTGGTGTTAAAATATACAGGAACCAATACATGCTGTAGACTATTTTATATTGCAAAATTAAGAATAGGTCACCACAAGCACACACACATGCACACAAACTCAAACAGAGCGATTTCGAATTTAGAACAATGTTAGTCTCTTATATGCATTATTTTCAAAGTATATGACTGCATACTATTTAGAATTTTGTGTGCATCCAAATAAAATATAAATTGGCTACTAACCAATAATTCCAATATTTGTGCCAAAATTAACACAGCACAGTTGTGATGATAAGTCTTCATCTATAATAACAAATGCGCTTAAATTTTACGATAACTGCTTGGAAGCCGTAAAGTTGCTCGCAACACTAGTTAATATAGAGTTTGTATGTTTTCACTTTTGTTTTATTATTTGCTTGTTTCTGTCAACTCATATGTTTGAACCCAGTCAACAACTCTATAAATAAAGGGGTCATCCCACTGGACTGAAATTGAGAATGTTGTTCCTATATTTAAAAAAGGGAGATCAATTTGACCCTGGGAACTACAGACCTATAAGTTTAACATCAATCATATGTAAAATCATGGAAACTATAATAAGGACCAACATGCAGGAATATTTATATAGTATCAACATTATAGGAGACAGCCAGCATGGCTTTAGGAAGGGTAGATCTTGTTTAACTAATTTCTTTCAGCAGGAGACTACTAGAGTGGACAAGGATAGTGTGTATGGCATCATCTACTTAGATTTTCAAAAAGCATTTGACAAAGTACAGCACGAAAGACTAAATTTAAAGATTAAATCAGTAGGAATAAATGGTAAAGTAGCAGCATGGATTCATAACTGGTTACAAGACAGAAAGCGGAGAGTTATAATTAGAGGCCAGACATCAAACTGGAGTAACATAACAAGTGGGGCACCACAGGGATCAGTACTGGGACCATTGCTAATCCCAATCTATATAAATGAAATGGACCAAGACATAAATCAGTAAGATGTGCAAATATGCAGACGACACAAAACTGCCAACTCCCAATCAGAAACTTCAATAATACAAAGAGATTTAGACAGGATTCAAGCTTGGCACCAAAGTGAGCGAGCATCAGTGAGCTAAATGTTCATATGATTTCACTGTTTAAAGTTAAATGCCTGGTAAACACTTTATGAATACGGCCCTAAGCTTTCTCTGAACCAGCAGGTCTGCCCGTGTCTGAATACAAATTATATGTGGTAACAGTCAACCGGAATTTGATTGATTACATTGTTCTTTAAATAGTGTGATTGAAAAACTGGATTTTTGCATATATTGTGGATTTCAAAATGTTTAAATCATAGACTTTACCATGGGAAACTAGAATCTCTTCTAATGATTAGTGTGACCATACCTTAGGGTTGCTTAATCTAGGCTTCTCGATACTGTTGGACTTGGCATCACGTGCAGGGGTTACACCCTTGTAGTCACGGCCGAAACTGCCAAAACTCTGAGAAACACTGACGATTCCTGATGCACCTGTAACTGTGGATACAGAGAGGGAGTGAGGGACTGAGGATTCCTGATGCACCTGTAACTGTGGAGACAGAGAGGGAGTGAGGGACTGAGGATTCCTGATGCAGCTGTAACTGTGGAGACAGAGAGGATTGAGAGACTGAGGATTCCTGATGCACCTGTAACTGTGGAGACAGAGAGGGGAGTGAGACTGAGGATTCCTGATGCACCTGTAACTGTGGAGACAGAGAGGGAGTGAGGGACTGAGGATTCCAGATGCACCTGTAACTGTGGAGACAGAGAGGGAGTGAGAGACTGAGGATTCCTGATGTACCTGTAACTGTGGAGACAGAGAGGGAGTGAGGGACTGAGGATTCCTGATGCACCTGTAACTGTGGAGACAGAGAGGGAGTGAGAAACTGAGGATTCCTGATGTACCTGTAACTGTGGAGACAGAGGGGAGTGAGGGACTGAGGATTCCTGATGTACCTGTAACTGTGGAGACAGAGAGGGAGTGAGAAACTGAGGATTCCTGATGCACCTGTAACTGTGGAGACAGAGAGAGAGTGAGGGACTGAGGATTCCTGATGCACCTGTAACTGTGGAGACAGAGAGGGAGTGAGAAACTGAGGATTCCTGATGTACCTGTAACTGTGGAGACAGAGTGGGAGTGAGGGACTGAGGATTCCTGATGTACCTGTAACTGTGGAGACAGAGAGGGAGTGAGAAACTGAGGATTCCTGATGCACCTGTAACTGTGGAGACAGAGAGAGAGTGAGAGACTGAGGATTCCTGATGCAGCTGTAACTGTGGAGACAGAGAGGGAGTGAGGGACTGAGGATTCCTGATGCAGCTGTAACTGTGGAGACAGAGAGGGAGTGAGGGACTGAGGATTCCTGATGCACCTGTAACTGTGGAGACAGAGAGGGAGTGAGGGACTGAGGATTCCTGATGCACCTGTAGCTGTGGAGACAGAGAGGGAGTGAGGGACTGAGGATTCCTGATGCACCTGTAACTGTGGAGACAGAGAGGGAGTGAGAGACTGAGGATTCCTGATGTACCTGTAACTGTGGAGACAGAGAGGGAGTGAGAGACTGAGGATTCCTGATGCACCTGTAACTGTGGAGACAGAGAGGGAGTGAGGGACTGAGGATTCCTGATGCAGCTGTAACTGTGGAGACAGAGAGGGAGTGAGGGACTGAGGATTCCTGATGCAGCTTTAACTGTGGAGACAGAGAGGGATTGAGAGACTGAGGATTCCTGATGCACCTGTAACTGTGGAGACAGAGAGGGAGTGAGAGACTGAGGATTCCTGATGCACCTGTAACTGTGGAGACAGAGGGGAGGAGGGACTGAGGATTCCTGATGCACCTGTAACTGTGGGAGACAGAGAGGGAGTGAGGGACTGAGGATTCCTGATGCACCTGTAACTGTGGAGACAGAGAGGGAGTGAGAGACTGAGGATTCCTGATGGACCTGTAACTGTGGAGACAGAGGGGAGGAGGGACTGAGGATTCCTGATGCACCTGTAACTGTGGAGACAGAGAGGGAGTGAGAGACTGAGGATTCCTGATGCACCTGTAACTGTGGAGACAGAGAGGGAGTGAGGGACTGAGGATTCCTGATGCACCTGTAACTGTGGGAGACAGAGAGGGGAGTGAGGGACTGAGGATTCCTGATGCACCTGTAACTGTGGAGACAGAGAGGGAGTGAGGGACTGAGGATTCCTGATGCTCCTGTAACTGTGCAGACAGAGAGGGAGTGATGGACTGAGGATTCCTGATGCACCTGAAACTGGAGACAAAGAGGGTATGAGAGAGGAGAGAAAGGGAGGGGCTGTCAGAGAGAGAAGAGAGAAAGGGAGGGAGGGATTGTCAGAGATAGAAGAGAGAAAGGGAGGGAGTGAGGGACTGTCAGAGAGAGAGGAGAGATGCAGTGATGTAGGTAGAGACAGTGTAGGAGAGGTAACATTCATATTAGAAACAGTAACTGTGGAGACAGAGGCAGTGATGTAGGTAGAGACAGTGCAGGAGAGGTAACATTCATATTAGAAACAGTAACTGTGGAGACAGAGGCAGTGATGTAGGTAGAGACAGTGCAGGAGAGGTAACATTCATATTAGAAACAGTAACTGTGGAGACAGAGGCAGTGATGTAGGTAGAGACAGTGTAGGAGAGGTAACATTCATATTAGAAACAGTAACTGTGGAGACAGAGGCAGTGATGTAGGTAGAGACAGTGTAGAGAGGTAACATTCATATTAGAAACAGTAACTGTGGAGACAGAGGCAGTGATGTGGGTAGAGACAGTGCAGGAGAGGTAACATTCATATTAGAAACAGTAACTGTGGAGACAGAGGCAGTGATGTAGGTAGAGACAGTGTAGGAGAGGTAACATTCATATTAGAAACAGTAACTGTGGAGACAGAGGCAGTGATGTAGGTAGAGACAGTGTAGGAGAGGTAACATTCATATTCGAAACAGGGCTGTATTCATCAGGCATGTTCATTTCTCAGGTGCTTGTGAAATATTGAGCTGTGCTTAAAACAAGTGGTTATTTTCCGTCACATATTCATGAAGCATGTTGATCTCTACATGCATCCAGATCTGCTCTTCATTTTAGATGCAGATAATCAAGATAGAATGTGTTAAACAAGGGCAGGGCTTGTTTGAGTCTTCATCTTCAGCTCTTTATGAGTGAAAACAAATACTTAGTGACAACTTTATTATAGTTTAAATAAGCACTTCAAATGTAAAATTATATCAATAACTTGTGTTTTTCAGATTGCAGGTTTGTGGAGTTCAGAATTGTAAATATCAGTGTTACTGTCGTGCGATTCAGATTGCAGGTTTGTGGAGTTCAGAATTGTAAATATCAGTGTTACTGTCGTGCGTTTCAGATTGCAGGTTTGTGGAGTTCAGAATTGTAAATATCAGTGTTACTGTCGTGTGTTGCAGATTGCAGGTTTGTGGAGTTCAGAATTGTAAATATCAGTGTTACTGTCGTGTGTTGCAGATTGCAGGTTTGTGGAGTTCAGAATTGTAAATATCAGTGTTACTGTCGTGCGTTTCAGATTGCAGGTTTGTGGAGTTCAGAATTGTAAATATCAGTGTTACTGTCGTGCATTTCATGTAAACTGACCCCAGATCAGTCGCTGTGGAACAATCACTCCAAGCCAGTGTATCTGTCTAGATAGTTTCAGCACACATGCCCTGTCAGAATAGTTTAGGGGGTGGAACCACTGTATCAACATTCCTATCAGTGTGGAGTACTGGTTAGGGCTCTGGACTCTTGACTGGAGGGTTGTGGGTTCAATCCCCAGTGGGGGACACTGCTGTTGTACCCTTGAGCAAGGTACTTTACCTAGATTGCTCCAGTAAAAACCCAACTGTATAAATGGGTAATTGTATGTAAAAATAATGTGATATCTGTATAATGTGAAATAATGTATAATGTGATATCTTGTAACAATTGTAAGTCGCCCTGGATAAGGGCGTCTGCTAAGAAATAAATAATAATAATAATAATAACTCAGAGACCGAACTGCATCGTGTATCTGTGGATGAATATTGAACTGTGAAAAAGAGCCAGTGGTTAATATGGTGGTGATGGCTGGTGATGTCCTGATACCTGCTGCACAGGGAGAGTGAATCTACAGTGTGAAGGTTTTACTGTAGTGAAGTGAGAGCCAGTGGTTAATATGGTGGTGATGGCTGGTGATGTCCTGATACCTGCTGCACAGGGAGAGTGAATCTACAGTGTGGAGGTTTTACTGTAGTGAAGTGAGAGCCAGTGGTTAATATGGTGGTGATGGCTGGTGATGTCCTGATACCTGCTGCACAGGGAGAGTGAATCTACAGTGTGAAGGTTTTACTGTAGTGAAGTGAGAGCCAGTGGTTAACATGGTGGTGATGGCTGGTGATGTCCTGATACCTGCTGCACAGGGAGTGAATCTACAGTGTGAAGGTTTTACTGTAGTGAAGTGAGAGCCAGTGGTTAACATGGTGGTGATGGCTGGTGATGTCCTGATACCTGCTGCACAGGGAGAGTGAATCTACAGTGTGAAGGTTTTACTGTAGTGAAGTGAGAGCCAGTGGTTAATATGGTGGTGATGTCCTGATACCTGCTGCACAGGGAGAGTGAATCTACAGTGTGGAGGTTTTACTGTAGTGAAGTGAGAGCCAGTGGTTAATATGGTGGTGATGTCCTGATACCTGCTGCACAGAGAGAGTGAATCTACAGTGTGAAGGTTTTACTGTAGTGAAGTGAGAGCCAGTGGTTAATATGGTGGTGATGTCCTGATACCTGCTGCACAGGGAGAGTGAATCTACAGTGTGGAAGTTTTACTGTAGTGAAGTGAGAGCCAGTGGTTAATATGGTGGTGATGGCTGGTGATGTCCTGATACCTGCTGCACAGGGAGAGTGAATCTATAGTGTGGAGGTTTTACTGTAGTGAAGTGAGAGCCAGTGGTTAATATGCTGGTGATGGCTGGTGATGTCCTGATACCTGCTGCACAGGGAGAGTGAATCTATAGTGTGGAGGTTTTACTGTAGTGAAGTGAGAGCCAGTGGTTAATATGGTGGTGATGTCCTGATACCTGCTGCACAGGGAGAGTGAATCTACAGTGTGGAGGTTTTACTGTAGTGAAGTGAGAGCCAGTGGTTAATATGGTGGTGATGTCCTGATACCTGCTGCACAGGGAGAGTGAATCTACAGTGTGGAAGTTTTACTGTAGTGAAGTGAGAGCCAGTGGTTAATATGGTGGTGATGGCTGGTGATGTCCTGATACCTGCTGCACAGGAGAGTGAATCTATAGTGTGGAGGTTTTACTGTAGTGAAGTGAGAGCCAGTGGTTAATATGGTGGTGATGTCCTGATACCTGCTGCACAGGGAGAGTGAATCTACAGTGTGGAGGTTTTACTGTAGTGAAGTGAGAGCCAGTGGTTAATATGGTGGTGATGTCCTGATACCTGCTGCACAGGGAGAGTGAATCTACAGTGTGGAGGTTTTACTGTAGTGAAGTGAGAGCCAGTGGTTAATATGGTGGTGATGTCCTGATACCTGCTGCACAAGGAGAGTGAATCTACAGTGTGGAGGTTTTACTGTAGTGAAGTGAGAGCCAGTGGTTAATATGGTGGTGATGCCTGGTGATGTCCTGATACCTGCTGCACAGGGAGAGTGAATCTACAGTGTGAAGGTTTTACTGTAGTGAAGTGAGAGCCCGTGGTTAATATGGTGGTGATGTCCTGATACCTGCTGCACAAGGAGAGTGAATCTACAGTGTGGAGGCAGGATTAATGGGCTTTTATCACAGTCAAAAACAAACCAAACAACCTACAAGAAAGGGACTGTCGAGAAAGTTGTTTTGCTAATCACAGGTAAATTATTGCTTTTAAGATTTGGATGTTTTCATTCTTACCTGTTTCCACGTCTGCAGTTTCCTTTTCCATCTTCTGTACTGATCATCCACACTGATTAGACACAAAGACAGTGATATCAGGAATAATGTCCAGCCAACTGTGCAGAGCTTATATAAGAGATATTTTAATTAGGGCTTGTGTTTTAAACTCACTTTTTATATACTGTATGAAATTATTGTTCTCGGTTACAGGGCTCGACATTAAAGGTGGCTATTGCTGTGAGTGCCCTTAAAATGTATGTCTATCCACGGCAACTACGGCAGCAGTGCCCATTCAGCTACAGCAACTAGAGAGATGCCTGTAACCTAACCTAAACCTAACCTCTACACCTACCCCTAAACCTAACTTCTACCCCTAAACCTAACCCTACACCTAAATGTCACTATCAAACTCACTATTATTTCAACACTGTTTCTTTTGCACCCTCTAGTGGCCTCTACTGACTACTACATCTGACGCTCACCGCCTTCAACTGAAAGGTAATGCACAGTAATGTGTTCAGCTATATTTTCATGAATAAATTCATAATTTCTGTATTTTCCTCACTTTATTTGTCTTAAAATGACTTACAAAAATTTAACAAGCAAATATTTGGCAGATTTTTCTATTTCTGAGTGTGTGAGTTAAGTGAACCGTAACCCGGAATCTCTCAAACTGACCATTTTAAGACGGTGACAGCAGAGCACAATTACATACTTGAGACTGTAATTAAGAAGTGCACTCCTCAAAAAAAAAAAAAACATTCAGCGAATTAAAAATGAAATGTACTGCAGCTGGATTGCAGTAGAAAAACTGCCATTCATTAAACTTAGCTTTCAGATTGTGATAATGGAAAAGAATGGTTTGGAAATATCTAAAATATACGTTACTGTGTTTGCTGTGGTGTATTTGGATCAGTGTTGCTTGCTAGCACTATTTAATATTGAAATAACAGAACGAACTCACTGAAACTGAAACCTGTTTTTTATTGAAACAATACATGGTTACATGTACAGTAAAAAAAAAAAAAAGAGAGAGAGAGCTACCTGTGTTACATGCTCTCACACCAGGACTCCACTAACTAACACTGAGCATGCGAGCTGCAGCTATTCTCCATATTACAACTGGACACGATTAGAGGGGCTGTCACCAAGTCCATACACAACACATACACAAAACATCTCAAATATAAACATGCTGAGTTCATTGCAGTCACCAGCTACATAGTTCACATATTCAACATCATGAGACAACAAACTAGTGAGTACAGCCATTAAATTACTGTTTTAGTATCACTTTAGTGTCTTAACAAGTTGTTGTATTTTAAGCAGTTGAATATGATAGCAACCGACTTGGCAGACAGATAAACAGCCTCTATATGCAAGACATTATGACACAATCAATAACCTGCTGTGCTAAAGAAGGTCTTCAGTGAGTTTCAACACAACAGTTTAATTATTATTTATTTCTTAGCAGACGCCCTTATCCAGGGCGACTTACAATTATTACAAGATATCACATTACTTTTTTACATACAATTACCCATTTATACAGTTGGGTTTTTACTGGAGCAATCTAGGTAAAGTACTTTGCTCAAGGGTACAGCAGTAGTGTCCCCCACCTGGGATTGAACCCACAACCCTCCGGTCAAGAGTCCAGAGCCCTAACCACTACTCCACACTGCTGCCCTACAGTAAAGATGTTCTCTAGTTATATGCACAACTCTAAAGGACTTGTATAAATATTAGAGAGCTCATATTTTGGTAGAACTAAATAAATTTGGTAGAACTAAATAAATAAAGATATTTACAATTAAAGACATCAGTCTAAATAATAATCATTTACAGGCATGTCTGTCTGTCAATTCAATAAATCATTCATTTCATTCCATTGGTGGCTGTCTCCTTTCTGAAATATATTACACATGAAACTGACTGACAACGTAAATAATACCAAGAAATATGAATACATATCTACATGTATGTTGAACGATTGAGCTGCTCTAAGAAGGGAATAATCCTGAACACTTTCAGCAATGCTGCACTTTGTACTGTACATTGAACCAGCACTGCTAAACATACCCCACTTTATAGTGTAATAGAGCTATAAAGACTGAAACAAATATACAGGCAGTCCTAAAAGAGGCACTCTGATTGCTTAGTCACTTTCCATGTTAAACTGTGACAATATCAAGCACAAAGTCACACTTCTGAACTGCATCTTAAACACGGACTGCCTCATATGGGTTTATATAGAAATCATAGCAGCTTTGCAGGTGAAAAACATCATGAGAATAAAAAGGATCTCATTTACATTTCATCACAATCACTTCAGTGTCACCAGTGTAGCAGCAGCCTGCCTGTGTATCACAGTTAGAACTAGTGATCTGATTATCAGCACCCTGCCTGTGTATCACAGTTAGAACTAGTGATCTGATTATCAGCAGCCTGTCTGTGTATCACAGTTAGAACTAGTGATCTGATTATCAGCAGCCTGTCTGTGTATCACAGTTAGAACTAGTGATCTGATTATCAGCAGCCTGTCTGTG
The DNA here is from genome assembly GCA_036884735.1 of Huso huso. NCBI lineage: Eukaryota > Metazoa > Chordata > Actinopteri > Acipenseriformes > Acipenseridae > Huso > Huso huso. Next base: position 9,485,664 of record CM072681.1, on the reverse strand, counting down.
TATCACAGTTAGAACTAGTGATCTGATTATCAGCAGCCTGCCTGTGTATCACAGAACTAGTGATCTGATTATCAGCAGCCTGCCTGTGTATCACAGAACTAGTGATCTGATTATCAGCAGCCTGCCTGTGTATCACAGAACTAGTGATCTGATTATCAGCAGCCTGCCTGTGTATCACAGTTAGAACTAGCAGCTTTGCAGGTGAAAAACATCATGGGCAGTGCATGGGTTAGGGTTAGGGTTATAGAGAGAAGCTGGTTGAAATGGCTCTCAGTGTGTGTTGCAGTGCATGGGTTAGGGTTAGGGTTATAGAGAGAAGCTGGTTGAAATGGCTCTCAGTGTGTGTTGCAGTGCATGGGTTAGGGTTAGGGTTATAGAGAGAAGCTGGTTGAAATGGCTCTCAGTGTGTGTTGCAGTGCATGGGTTAGGGTTAGGGTTATAGAGAGAAGCTGGTTGAAATGGCTCTCAGTGTGTGTTGTAGTGCATGGGTTAGGGTTAGGGTTATAGAGAAAGCTGGTTGAAATGGCTCTGTGTGTGGAGCAGTGTATGGGTTAGGTTAGGGTTATAGAGAAGCTGGTTGAAATGGCTCTCAGTGTGTGTTGCAGTGCATGGGTTAGGGTTAGGATTATAGAGAGAAGCTGGTTGAAATGGCTGTCAGTGTGTGTTGCAGTGCATGGGTTAGGGTTAGGGTTATAGAGAGAAGCTGGTTGAAATGGCTCTCAGTGTGTGTTGCAGTGCATGGGTTAGGGTTAGGGTTATAGAGAGAAGCTGGTTGAAATGGCTCTGTGTGTGGAGCAGTGTATGGGTTAGGGTTAGGGTTATAGAGAGAAGCTGGTTGAAATGGCTCTCAGTGTGTGTTGCAGTGCATGGGTTAGGGTTAGGATTATAGAGAGAAGCTGGTTGAAATGGCTGTCAGTGTGTGTTGCAGTGCATGGGTTAGGGTTAGGGTTATAGAGAGAAGCTGGTTGAAATGGCTCTCAGTGTGTGTTGCAGTGCATGGGTTAGGGTTAGGGTTATAGAGAGAAGCTGGTTGAAATGGCTCTCAGTGTGTGTTGCAGTGCATGGGTTAGGGTTAGGGTTATAGAGAGAAGCTGGTTGAAATGGCTCTCAGTGTGTGTTGCAGTGCATGGACAATGGCAGGACACAGTATTGATTCATTGCAATTGTAAGCAGAGAGCCTGTGGAGGCTGGCCTAAGGCCTGTCGGATGTGAGTGAATCAGAGGCAAGTCCTGTCGACCCACTGCTGAATAATAATCCAAATCAGAACCAGAATTTCACTGACCTTTACTATGCTGTGGATCCCACAAGGACAGCAAGACAATTAAAAGAGAACCTGTACCCGACACGTTTCAAACTCTGCTGCATATTATTAAAACAACAATGATAATAATAATAATAATAATAATAATAATAATAACCCATCATTTGTAGGTAAACCAGTGTAAATTTCATATCTTCCACAACATGGATTTAGCCCCATAGCATAAAGGCCACTGTATAAACGAAAGCTGTACGAGTTTAATTTCAAAATTCCTTTGCCTGAATTTTTAGAAAACAATCACATAACTGGATTTCTGACTGTATGCTTGGATAATGTTTTTAAAATTGGATTGCTGTTTCCATTGCAGCATCACCACATATGAACTGTGCAGCACTTGCCCTCCCAATTCTTACAATTGAAAGGTGTTCAAAGAGCAAAGCTGCAGTATCAGTGTAACTGATCATCCCTGCACTATTAATACAGTATCAATGTAACTGCTCATCCTGCACTATTAATACAGTATCAGTGTAACTGCACTATTAATACAGTATCAATGTAACTGCTCATCCTGCACTATTAATACAATATCAATGTAACTGCTCATCCTGCACTATTAATACAATATCAATGTAACTGCTCATCCTGCACTATTAATACAGTATCAGTGTAACTGCTCATCCTGCACTATTAATACAGTATCAATGTAACTGCTCATCCTGCACTATTAATACAGTATCAGTGTAACTGCTCATCCTGCACTATTAATACAGTATCAATGTAACTGCACTATTAATACAGTATCAATATAACTGCACTATTAATACAGTATCAATATAACTGCACTATTAATAAAGTATCAATGTAACTGCTCATCCTGCACTATTAATACAGTATCAATGTAACTGCTCATCCTGCACTATTAATACAATATCAATGTAACTGCTCATCCTGCACTATTAATACAATATCAATGTAACTGCTCATCCTGCACTATTAATACAGTATCAATGTAACTGCTCATCCTGCACTATTAATACAGTATCAGTGTAACTGCTCATCCTGCACTATTAATACAGTATCAATGTAACTGCTCATCCTGCACTATTAATACAGTATCAGTGTAACTGCTCATCCTGCACTATTAATACAGTATCAATGTAACTGCACTATTAATACAGTATCAATATAACTGCACTATTAATACAGTATCAATATAACTGCACTATTAATACAGTATCAATGTAACTGCTCATCCTGCACTATTAATACAGTATCAATGTAACTGCTCATCCTGCACTATTAATACAGTATCAATGTAACTGCACTATTAATACAGTATCAATATAACTGCACTATTAATACAGTATCAATATAACTGCACTATTAATACAGTATCAATGTAACTGCTCATCCTGCACTATTAATACAGTATCAGTGTAACTGCACTATTAATACAGTATCAATATAACTGCACTATTAATACAGTATCAATGTAACTGCTCATCCTGCACTATTAATACAGTATCAATGTAACTGCTCATCCTGCACTATTAATACAGTATCAATGTAACTGCACTATTAATACAGTATCAATATAACTGCACTATTAATACAGTATCAATGTAACTGCTCATCCTGCACTATTAATACAGTATCAATGTAACTGCTCATCCTGCACTATTAATACAGTATCAATGTAACTGCTCATCCTGCACTATTAATACAGTATCAGTGTAACTGCACTATTAATACAGTATCAATATAACTGCACTATTAATACAGTATCAATGTAACTGCTCATCCTGCACCATTAATACAGTATCAATGTAACTGCTCATCCCGCACTATTAATACAGTATCAATGTAACTGCACCATTAATACAGTATCAATATAACTGCACCATTAATACAGTATCAATGTAACTGCTCATCCTGCACCATTAATACAGTATCAATGTAACTGCTCATCCTGCACTATTAATACAGTATCAGTGTAACTGCACTATTAATACAGTATCAATATAACTGCACTATTAATACAGTATCAATGTAACTGCTCATCCTGCACTATTAATACAGTATCAATGTAACTGCTCATCCTGCACTATTAATACAGTATCAATGTAACTGCTCATCCTGCACTATTAATACAGTATCAATGTAACTGCACTATTAATACAGTATCAATGTAACTGCTCATCCTGCACTATTAATACAGTATCAATGTAACTGCTCATCCTGCACTATTAATACAGTATCAATGTAATTGCTCATCCTGCACTATTAATACAGTATCAATGTAATTGCTCATCCTGCACTATTAATACAGTATCAATGTAACTGCTCATCCCTGCACTATTAATACAGTATCAATGTAACTGCTCATCCCTGCACTATTAATACAGTATCAATGTAACTGCACTATTAATACAGTATCAATGTAATTGCTCATCCTGCACTATTAATATTATCTTTTAAACTGTGCTTTCCTCTGATATGAATTAAGATATAAAGCCTTATCATATTGTGCATTAAAAATGTCTAAATGTGTACTTTAGATTGGTATTTTATAAAACGCACTAGAATCACTATTGACAGAAGAAACAGTAACACTGCTCTCCCAAAGAAGTGATGCGAACTAAACCAGGCAACAGACACTCCTCCACAGCAGCAGAAGAGTCATCATCACACACACATCTCTTAAATGAAAGATATTCTCTAAGTTTCCTGGTAGTTGTTTTCTTTGTAGTTTGTAGTTGTTTTTGTGAGATGTGGTGTTTCTGATACAGCATCTATGTTGTGTGTCTTGTGAACACTTTAGCTTACAACAGTATATCGTCTTGGAAGCAGGAGCTGGGAGACGCCGGTCAGACCAGCAGGAGCTGGGAGACGCCGGTCAGACCAGCAGGAGCTGGGAGACGCCGGTCAGACCAGCAGGAGCTGGGAGACGCCGGTCAGGCCAGCAGGAGCTGGGAGACGCCGGTCAGGCCAGCAGGAGCTGGGAGACGCCGGTCAGGCCAGCAGGAGCTGGGAGACGCCGGTCAGGCCAGCAGGAGCTGGGAGACGCCGGTCAGACCAGCAGGAGCTGGGAGACGCCGGTCAGACCAGCAGGAGCTGGGAGACGCCGGTCAGACCAGCAGGAGCTGGGAGACGCCGGTCAGACCAGCAGGAGCTGGGAGACGCCGGTCAGACCAGCAGGAGCTGGGAGACGCCGGTCAGACCAGCAGGAGCTGGGAGACGCCGGTCAGACCAGCAGGAGCTGGGAGACACTGCTCTATAGAAATGCATTATATAAATACATGAAAAATAATTACTTGCAAATGAAAAAAATAAATTTACCATAAGCAAGCAGTTGAATGTTTTTTGAATTTATGAAACAGATTTTTTTTTCTTTTTTTTAAAGGATCTTCAAAGCTGTATAATTGATATTTTTTCTATCCACGGTGTCACAACAGCTTGTGTGCCAAAACACACAACATACACTAACAAAGTACTTACTAACAAAGCACAGCCTACCTTTCACCTTTCCTCTCAACTTGAATAGAACAGAAACAAACACGAGGGCCTACCCTTCACCTTTCCTCTCAACTTGAATAGGGTGGAACAGAAACAAACACGAGAGCCTACCCTTCACCTTTCCTCTCAACTTGAATCAGTGGTCTTGACGTACTGGGCCGGACACTTCCTTTAGACTAACTGTAACATCTCTGTATTATTTCAACATCATTTGTTTCACAGCGTCTTGTCTAATGGCTATAAGAAAATGGCTTGGATAAATTAAGTGCTGTGATTGGCTTAACAAGACCACATGACTGTGTGGTAAGAAATGTCTTACCGCACGGCTATGACATCATAGACCAACTTACTGATCTATTAATATTACTACACCTTAATAGTAACAATTATCTAAACAGTGTTTCTGTGGGTAAAAATGTCAACATACAACTGAAACAGCATTTAAATCACTCAACAATGTTTTTTTCTCATCTCTGTCACTGAGAATTACAGAAAAAATATACAGTGGTATTTAATCACAGAACAGAACAAAGAAACATCTGAGGTAAGCAGTAAAACTTTATTCAAAAGCCAGCTGAGAAACCTCCACACAAGTCTCACTCAGCTCAGGAGGCTGTGTGGTCCGGAGGTTAAAGAAAAGGGCTTGTAACCAGGAGGTCCCTGGTTCAAATCCCACCTCAGCCACTGACTCATTGTGTGACCCTGAGCAAGTCACTTAACCTCCTTGTGCTCCGTCTTTCGGGTGAGATGTAATTGTAAGTGACTCTGCAGCTGATGCATAGTTCACACACCCTAATCTCTGTAAGTCGCCTTGGATAAAGGCGCCTGCTAAATAAATAAATTATATATATATATTATATATATATATATATATATATATATATATAATCACTGATTAGTGAGTATGCAATGTTTTAATTAGACACAACAGATACATCTCACCACTACCCTCTGATTTCAGAAACATATTTAAAACACAATTAAAATCTCTGCTGCTCTCTGCTGACACACCCGTTGGGTTTTTGGCATTGAATTCTATTGTGCTCGCCGCGGACGGGAAGGGCTGCGGCACTGCGCAAACTGACACGGAACTCGATTAGTCCACATGTCATCTAATGCTGGTTTACAATCGAGGGAAATGATGCCGCTTTCCGGCCATTGGTGTGAAAACAACCTCATAAATTATTGGTCAACTTCTCATGAACACTGTAAAACCTGAGTAGGATAATTTAACAAACACACACACACAAAAAACCCATTTGGAAGCCCCTCCCTCGAGTGCCAGTGCAGTGTTTGGCTGTTCCACGAATCCTCCCTCAGATGTGGAGAACCAGTCTGCTTTCAATTCACAAATGCCATTTTATCATAAACATTTTACTATAAACGGGAATGTTCAATGCAATGTTTATGGCAAATAAAAAAGTACTAAATATATGTTACAATCAAACAGTCTTCAAGGACTTTTTTTCACCTCATGAACTGTTATCTTAAAATGACCTATTAAGCTTAACAACAAAACATTAGCAGACTTTTCTATTTAGTGCGAGTTAAGTGTACCATAACCCAAAAGTTAACTTTTTTTACAAAAAAAAAGGTTTGGTATTGTCTCTGTAATGTACACCACGCTGTTGTTTTAAGAGATCCGCAAGTCCACACATGTTCTGGGGAAAGACGAAGACGCTGCTTTAAAAACTATCTTGCGGTGTGCACAGATAGGATTTTGTTCAGTGGTCTCATTTAATTTCTCAAAATAATTCCAGGCGTTACTCTTTTTCGAAGCTGTCATTGTAGTTGCTAGTTTTGCTCCAACAGCAGACGCGGGACTACAGGAAACAAATACGTCACTGGCTTCTACTCCCTTAGCCAATAGCGGTTGTAGTTGGCGCATTTTCCATTTGTTAAAAAAATAATAATGTATTCATTTAAAAACTACTGTTTATAAACATCTTTTTGAGTATTCGAACCTATAGCAAAGAATTCGAATGTTAATTGCATGTAGAATATTCGAATATGTTGTTTGTTTTCCCCTTCTCCAGGGCTCCTTCGAGTCGTTGTGCCCCGGGGAAATCCGTCCTCAAAACAGTTCCGCACCAATTTTCAAAACGATTTGCACCCCTGCCAGAGCTTAACCCCACCCAGCACCTTTGCCTACTAAATATCTCGTTTATTCAAATACAAGAGTTATGAACTTTCTATTCAAGATTCAAGAACACACAGCATCTGTGTCTGTGTTTGACTTCTCTTTCCTGCCAGCACGAAGCGAGTCACCCAGCCTGTCAGAGTGCGTGTCTGCTCTGAACCACATGTTCACTTTCTACTCCATTCCTTGAACACAGCAGCGTGCTCTAATGTCCTGCTTACCTTTAGAAAAGCGAGCCTGTCTCAGCGCTCCTCACATCGGGACACAACACGGGCGGGTTTGGAAAGCGCTTACTGTGCTCCTGTATGACTGGCTCGCTAAACGACTTGTGATTCATATCGAAACTGAAAATGTTTTTCCTAGTTCCTCCACGTCCCGGGAAAACGGGGATTGTTCTCAGACTTCCTTTTTTGTTCCGGTCAGTAGCAGTAAAATATGTAAAATCGTCCCGGTTTTGCTATTGTTTTATTCACATTTTTATAAGTACTAAACTGTAGCGGTGTGCTCAGCAAGTGACAGCACAGTGATTTATTATAGAAAAAATATAGAGAGAGACATTTCTAGATTAGGGTATGTGTACCTTTTAAGCCCACCAAAATCTAAGTTGAGACATTTTAAAGATATAATTCACTGGTTTCTGGAAGAGAAGTGATGAGAAAATGAAAGATTAATCTCTCATGTGAAGTTATATTACTCCATTTTTATATTTTCAAAATAAAAAATAAAGATATATTAGTGAAAATGTGAAAAGTCCTGACTGGGCTTAATGGGTACCTGATGTACCATTTAAGCCCATGTATGTTCCAAATAAGCCCACTACATGATTTTTGTCAATAAATCTATTTTAATTAATTAATTAATAGGTCTAAAACATTAAAAAGTCTATTGAATACATTTCCTTCAGAGGAAAACAGTGTTAACTGTTAAAATCAATTCATAAAAGTAATTTCAATTCATCATGCAAGCGGCCTAAACCATTTCAAATGGTCATCATACAAAACACAGGTTTGCAACATCTTATAACATGTTAGTGTAGTCCAAACCAGTGAAAAAGAACAAGGTTAATCTATCATTTAGAATACAGTCATTCTTTATCATTTGCACTACAGCATCTCTGCTTTTGTGGCAGCTTTTATTAGCATTGACTTGCCATTCTAGGCTACTTATTATTATTTATTATTATTTATTTCTTAGCAGATGCCCTTATCCAGGGCGACTTACAATTGTTAGAAGATATCACATTATTTTTACATACAATTACCCATTAATAGTTAGGTTTTTACTGGAGCAATCTAGGTAAAGTACCTTGCTCAAGGGTACAACAGCAGTGTCCCCGACCGGGGATTGAACCCTCGACCCTCCGGTCAAGAGTCCAGAGCCCTAACCACTACTCCACACTGCTCCCCTACATCTTGACTTGCTCTATTTCATTACTTTAAGCATATTTCTGTAGTGACTTTCAATCTCATGATGGTTCTTCAAGCAGAATGGTCCAGCACCCTCCAGTTCTGCCTTACAGAGTATGAATCTTCTCTCCACATCTTCAATTTTGTCCCTTGGAGGCATAAAATATGTGTTGTCTGGCCCGCTGTTAAGAAACTTCATCACATATCTTTCTCCCTCAGGGGGTGTGGACTCATTAATGGATCTTCCAATGTAGTAAGCTGCAGGTGATGTAAACATTTTAGCATAGTATACATCTTTTTTGATGGTGAAGGGGGGATCGCCATGTGATTTTGCATCTTCATTGCTGCCATCCTCAGTTGGTTCAACTGGTTTTGGCATCTCCTTTTTTTCTGTGTTGTCGTCTTTCCTTTCTTGACCTCTTTTTTCTTATTTCTTGCCATTCTCTTCTTTTTATTCTCAGCAAGCCTGGCCATGGCTTGAGCAGATGTCAGCGATTCCCCATATTTAAGGGTTGTGATTCTCTGCTTCTTGATGTTTTCTTTATTGCGTGGTGTGATTCGTTTTAGAAAGAAATCCTTGATGGTGTCTTTGTCAATGGCAGACGAGCTTGAGTGTGCTGAAGTTGATGGCTGGGGTGCTGACATTTGCTCATGTGGATGACTTGCCACTTCAATGTTAGTAATGTTTAGAAAGTTGGAACCAGGGATGGTTTCTACACTCAGAATGATCTGGGACATGGATTCCTCATTGGCAGATGTCTGCAAGGGTAATGAACATGATTGTGCTGGGGGAGACACAACTAAGGTGTCAGGTGTGCTCCTCCCTGGCATGGCTTTGAGAAGGGGCAGTTGTATGGTAAGATCCTCCAGTGAATCAGCGTTGCCAGCAGCCACTTCAGTGTATGGTGTGTAACTCTCCGTCACCTCGCTGCTCACACGATCAGGGTTCAAGGGATAAATCCCGGTGCTCCCAAAGCCACTCTTCAGGTTCTCGGACTTCATAGCTGTCTCCAACATCACTCAACTTCGAAGGAAAATCTTCTTTCCTGATTTTGTCCCTGGAGACTCGTGAGTGACATCGTAGTTTCTTTCTCCACTGCCTCTTCACCTCCCCAAACACTGCCTTGTCCAAAGGTTGCAGAATGTGGGTGAGGTGAGAGAGGGGAGGCAGGAGCACCACATTGTTTTCTTTTTGCCATTTGAGCAATTCTCAGGGAGATGTGGGAGGCGGCCATCAAAATGAGGATCCGTGGAGAGCTCATGTCAGACCATTTTGAGGATTCTTTCAAGAAGAGGTTTTGGAAGTAGTCCTCAAATAGTGCTCTCTCCATCCACCCATGATCAGACACCGCATACTTGGCCGATTCAGGACCATCCTTACACCATGTGCTGTAAAGGTTTTTTCCTTTGTACACTACATAGGGGGGTAGGCTCTGGCCTGCAGCATTCCCAGTAATGTACACTGTGATTTGCTCTCTACCACTCCCTCCTGTGTTTTGGTAGACATTTTTCAAGCCCTTAGGAGCTAGGACCTTCACAGAGCTGGGGTCAGTCATAAAGCCTGTTTCATCCACATTATATATGTTTTGTGGTTTGTCATGCAGCTTTGTGTCATCCATTGCCTTTCCAAGCACTTGGTTGAACCAGTGGGCATGTACTGATGAGTCAGCAGATGCCTTGGCTCTTGCTTCTGGAAACTGCTCAGACTTTCGCACTGTAAGCTCTGGGTGGTCTCTCGTAAACCTCTCAAACCACTTCCGTCCAGGTCTCCCATTTGTGAATGGGGTCTCCATATCCTTAGTCTTCACATACTCTTCAACTAGATCTAAAAGATCTGATTTTGTGAAGCCCCAACCCCACTGGCAAAGGACCTACAAATGATAAAGAGGGAAAACTGGTAAATTTAAAACAAGGGCTTTAATCAATTCATATTTCTAATTGGTATTTAGTGCCTAATTTCCTTACACACTGCCTAACAACTGCCTTACTCCTATTCTTGTTTACCTAAGCTATATGGTTTAACTTAGCTTACTATAGGCTATCCTACCAGCCTGAAATCTCCCTCTCTGTCTCTGTACTAAGGTAGGTCTCATGTCCCTGATGTGCCTCAACCCTTATGTCATTCTTCACTCTCTGCCTCAAGGATTTCCTGTCCACTCCAAACATCTTGGACAGTGCAGACAGGTTGCTAATTGTACCCTCTCGGTAAAGGCGACATGCCTCTAACATGCGTGGGCACGAACTGTAGTTTCTTCGTACCTTAGCCATCTTAAAGCTGTAAAAATAACATTTTAGCTATTTTTTTAGATTAACTCTACATGTTTCCAATCAAAATATGATTATATTCTGTTAACATACATTTTATATACAGTCTATGTAAGTGGGCTTAAAAGGAGCGCACTGGGCTTAATTGGAACAGCAGCAGTTTTTGGTAAAAAAGACATTGTATAAAACTCTACCTATTATGTATTTAGAAACCAATTGCCTGGGCTATAAATAAATACTGTAGACTACAACATTATGCTAATTAATATTGATCATAATTTAATAAGTTAATCTTATTTTCATTTACATTCTACTCAGAGGCACTGTTTTTTTTGGCACTGTACCCTTTAAGCCCACCTGAGAAAATTGTGAATTTTACAAAAACTATAGACATGTACAACTATTCAAGGTTAATTTAAGATTAATATAGGACAAAATGCTTTGGAAAATGCAAGCCAATAATACTTCTGATGTATTATGTTGGTGTTGCACACTACCTTATGTCCCTAGCATGTTGACTGTGACATGTGGTACTATCGCTACCTCTCTAAAGCAATCTTTTGATTTAGCTGGAAACTATTATTAATATCATTGTTCTCAGTTTTACTATGCATATTTAAGAACATTAATCTCTTAAATTTACATTAAGTATTGGTACTTACCCCAAAAGAAACTCAAAAGATGTGAAAAAGTGTTTTTCTTTCTGGGTCGCCTCCACAGCAAAGTTTTTTCTTCACTTTCAAAATGGCTACTAGGAAGTGACGGCACATGGTAAACCATATCTTAATAAATACACATCTCATTGGCTTAAAATAAAAACTGGTATAGAAAAAACAAATGCATGCATTGGTGGAGAAATCAAGCAGCAGAACATATCATATTTTTTCTTTTTTATTTGAAGTCAAACATGGTAGTGGGCTTAATGGGTACATGGGCTTAATAGGTGCACTTACCCTACTTGTTTAATCATTCTGATTATGTGTTTAATAATTAATATTCTGTTTCACTTCCAGGACCATGGCTATTTATTAACACAACCATTGTTATAACTGATTTTAAATACACACACACACACACACACACGTATATAGATGTAGTCATTAGGTTTAGATGTCACATTCCTTTGCTGTCACTATTGATTTAGATATTCAGGTTGGATACCTCGGGATCCTTATTGAGAAGCCAGCGGAACTCCAGCGTTTCTCCGACCCAGCGAAGGAAGCGTTTGTCCCGGATAACCCCTCCCGTGATGAGCGGCGCTGCCATGACAACCTATGACATCACCCGCACAAGTTACAACACGTAGAGTCATTTTTTTGTAATAAGATTATCTATCTGCTCAGCTGCTGCTACCAAAACCTATTTTTGTTTCATAGCGTTATTAATGTATTTATTTATTTATTTGGTTAAACTGTAATCCAGCCTCACATTTTAATTGAAGTTACCACAGCGTGTCTATGTATGAATTACTGACTAATATTTATGATTTGATTACACCAGCACGTGAACTGATAATGGATGGATGTTATTTTGTGAAAACAATACAATATAAAAACAATGCTACAACATTCAATACATAAATAAATTATACACCAAACTGTACCACATTCGTTTAGTCATAATATCACAACAAATATACTTATTATAAACATGTACCTTATTTTATTTGTTGGAAAAACGGCCTGGAACTGAAGTATTTTTTTTAATACAGTGCTATTTGAATATTTAAAATATGGTTATCTTCAAAATTAAAATGTCAGAAACGGTGTGTTAATTAAACGGCGCCTGACGCCGCTCGGAACTTTCGCATTTTTTAAATCCTAACGGTCTCTGCTCAGCGGAGTGGAATGTTCAGGAGCCGGTTGCCCAGCAGCTCCCCCCCTCCTTCTCTGCCCGCCCCCCTCTCCCCCTCTCTCGTTGCTCCAGCTAGAGTTCACATTCAGCTTCCTTAGATTATATAGCGCCATTCTTTACTAACTTTTACAAATGAGCTTATTGGAGGCTTCGTGTTTTAAGATGGTTCAGGTGCAGTCCGGGCAGACTGACTGCAGCATCATTACAGTATACCGCACTAAGCTCTCGGCTTTGTGTGGAGGCTGATACACAAAATAATGAACGACTGGTAAAGAAATCACATGGATTGCTTTTTAAGGGTAAATATGTATCTGGTATTCTAAGTATTATCTACAATTAATAATTCAGCTATTATTATTTATTCATTTATTTCTAGCAGAAGACGAAGAAAAAAATAGCAAGTACATTAAATGATTACTTTTCACAAAGGAGGACACGGACAACATGCCCACATGTCGACCTGTTCCTATCCAGTTTTAAATAACTTTAGCATAACAGAGGCAGAAGTGTTAAAGGGACTAGGAGCTCTTCAAATAAACAAATCCCCTGGGCCGGATGAGATCCTCCCAATAGTACTCAAAGAAATGAAAGAAGTTATTTACAAACCACTAACCAAGATCATGCAACAGTCTCTTGACACAGGGGTTGTACCGACAGACTGGAGAATTGCAAACGTAATACCGATCCACAAAAAGGGAGACAAAACCGAACCAGGTAACTACATACCAGTAAGCCTGACTTCTATTATATGTAAACTTATGGATCTATAATAAGATCCAAATTGGAAAATTACCTATATGGTAACAATATCCTGGGAGACAGTCAGCATGGTTTTAGGAAAGGGAGATCGTGTCTAACTAACCTGCTTCAGTTTTTTGAGGATGCAACATCGACAGTGGATAATTGCAAAGCATACGACATGGTTTATTTAGATTTCCGGAAAGCTTTTGACAAAGTCCCGCATAAAAGTTTAATTCTCAAACTGAACGCAGTAGGGATTCAAGGAAATGCATGCACATGGATTAGGGAGTGGTTAACATGTAGAAAACAGAAAGTACTGATTAGAAGAGAAACCTCAAAATAGAGCGAGGTAACCAGTGGAGTACCACAGGCATCAGTATTAGGTCCTCTGCTGTTCCTAATCTACATTAATGAATTAGATTCTGGTATAGTAAATAAACTCGTTAAATTTGCAGACGTCACAAAAATAGGAGGAGTGGCAAACACTGTTGAAGCAGCAAAGGTCATTCAAAATGATCTAGACAGCATTCAGAACTGGGCAGACACATGGCAAATGAAATTTAATAGAGAAAAGTGTAAAGTATTGCATGCAGGCATTAAAAATGTGCATTATAAATATCATATGGGAGATAGTGAAATTGAAGAAGGGAACTATGAAAAAGACCTAGGAGTTTATGTTGACTCAGAAATGTCTTCATCTAGACAATGTGGGGAAGCTATAAAAAAGGCCAACAAGATGCTCGGATATATTGTGAAAAGTGTTGAATTTAAATCAAGGGAAGTAATGTTAAAACTTTACAATGAATTAGTAAGACCTCACCTAAAATATTGTGTTCAGTTCTGGTCACCTCGTTACAAAAAGGATATTGCTGCTCTAGAAAGAGTGCAAAGAAGAGCAACCAGAATTATCAAGGGTTTAAAAGGCATGTCGTATGCAGACAGTCTAAAAGAATTGAATCTATTGAGTCTTGAACAAAGACTACGCGGGTGATCTGATTCAAACATTCAAAATCCTAAAAGGTATAGACAATGTCGACCCAGGGACTTTTTTTTTGACCTGAAAAAAAACAAGGACCAGGGGTCACAAATGGAGATTAGATAAAGGGGCATTCAGAACAGAAAATAGGAGGCACTTTTTTACACAGAGAATTGTGAGGGTCTGGAACCAACTCCCCATTAATGTTGTTGAAGCTGACACCCTGGGATCCTTCAAGAAGCTGCTTGATGAGAAAGAAAATAATCTGGAAGATGAGTTTATAAAGTGTATAGAAATGAAACTGCTGAGGATGAGAATTCCCTGGACAATGAAATGAGGAGGGATCAGATGTGAAGTACAAATCCCACACACACATATACAATAATATGAGCAAACAGGCAGTACATATCTAATACAGAATAAAGACAATCCATGTGTATGAGATTAGAAAGAAAAAGTGATTAATACATATACAATTGAATAAAATAAATATAAAAAGACAAACACTAATTGTATTATAAATAAATTCAATGGCAAAAACACCTTGTTAAAGTAATGTTAAGGTTTGGTTGCAAAAGTTCAAAGGTTTGGAAATTGCAAGTTCAGGAAGCCACACAACCTTAACTCTTCACCCTTATGTGTGTGTTTCCCATCACACCTGACATCACACATGACATCACTAAGCACATGACACATTCTCCCTGAAGACTGGCCACATGGACCCAACACTGGAAATCAAAGTCCTTGTGATTGGGAACATGTTCAGTAACTGCAGTAGGAATGTTTTACTATCCGGTAATCTGTAAATAAACAAAGTTAAAGAATAAAAAACATATTATGAATCATTATTTATTTCTTAGCAGACGCCCTTATCCAGGACAACTTACAAATGTTACAAGATATCACATTATTTTTACATACAATTACCCATTTATACAGTTGGGTTTTTACTGGAACAATCTAGGTAAAGTACCTTGCTCAAGGGTACAGCAGCAGTGTCCTCACTTGGGATTCAACCCACGACCCTCTGGTCAAATCCAGAGCCTTAACCACTCCTCCACACTGCTGGAACCATAGGCTGATGCTGTGCTTTTAAACAGATAACTGCATTTAAAATGGCTGCTCTGGGATATGATATCTACAATGCAAGCTGGTCCTGTTGCTTTTGCTGGTCTTTCTCTTCTCTGCATACCAGTGATGCCCTTCTACCCAGCGTGCAGATCTACTGTGCTGCTTCACTGCTTTCATTCAGTGTGTATGAACAAACAATAAAAAGAGAGTGACTTTATACAACAAAAAAACATGCAACTTTAGAAATCAGACCTACTTTAGCTTTCTTTCATCCTTTTCAGTTAATTGAAGTGATTTCTTAGGTTAAACGATACTGTAACTGGACTGTTTAATACAAACCTCTCACTCTCTGACATATATTATCCGATTTCATTATTCATTGAATACATTTAGTTTATTAACCTGCTCTGTCACTCCACTGGGTAGTTATTCATATAATAAAAAGCATTTCATTCAAAGAGCTTTAGTTTTCTAACGCCTCTCAGGCTTTTCTTGTGGAATGGGACGCTTTTTAATCACAATAAGACACCTCCGGACATCTTCTCAAAGCTTTTACACCAGTCTTTAATTAACTCCTATTTATTTTAAAGAGGTAAACCACCTGTTCATTTTACAAAACTAGAACCACACAGCTGAGTAATACACTGTATTTCAAGTCCTCTTCAGCACTCTCAGTGTGTTTAGTTTTTCATGTTGTAACATTAACATGATGTTTTGTCCTTTTAAAATCAATAGCAGTTAATAAAGCCTGGAGGAAGCGCTTTGATAATGCGGCCCCCGAGTCTCACAGAGCAGCGCACTCCTTGGCGTGTCTCATTGCTGATGACTCTTCTGCTGCTGTGGAGGCGGCTCTGTTGCCTGGTTTAGTTCGCAGCGCAGTCTGAGGAAGATTCTAAATCTGTGCCGCTGGACAGCAGGGAGGAATACTGTCCTGGATAAAGAATAGGAGACAATAATACAGTTTAAGAGAAACTAAATAAAAAGCATGGGGTAGAAATAGCAGAGGTTATTTCCTGGAAGTTTACTCGTAAAGAATGACCTTTCTGCGACCCTGTGCTGTATTTACCAAAAACAAGTTCACACACACGGAACCTTCCGGGTCAATTGCAAAGAACTTGCAGAGTTAGTACGGAGCTGCGTACTAAGTTGCGTACTAGCTAGTACGGTACTATCTCGGGATCATCCCCTGCTGCGTAAGTTAGTACCAACTGCATCGAAAAATACAAGTGGAACAAAGTTGGAGACTAGCTGATCCCCAGCTTTAGTACGGGTACTAAGGATCAAGCATTGTTGTTGTTACCAAACAGGAACTGAAGGGGGCTAAATCATTCATTCATATCAGAACCGCTTCATCCTTTTACAGGGAGCCAGACACGGCGCAAGGCGGGATGGCTCTGAATCAGAACATTTGAAATATTTGTACCAGTAATGTATGTATTTTACGATATTATGAGCTAATAATCATTTTTACAATGTTACAAATGGGCCGGCATTTATACATACATATTTATTCGTCTCTAACATATATTTATAGGTGTGCACGTAGTAATTAATTTATTTAAGATATAAGCATGGTAAAATACTCCATATCAGGGCACACGGACTGCCTATAAAATACTCAACCAAGTGCAATGCCATGAAATAGCAAAAGCTGGTTTCTGACACTCAACACACACGGGCTGACACCGCTCTCATTGGACCACAACAAGTACCATACAGGGAAGGGGTGGTATTCCGAAGAAGTATCATAGATAATCACTTATAAAAACACCCTGAGAAGAGCACTGTTTATTTTATTTTTCAATGTGCCCCCAGGTCCTACTACGTGAAATAACACTTAACTCACATTCTACCCACTGTGTCCCTACTCCTCAATATCCCTGCTCACCCCTAAGAACCACCAGTGTCGAGTCCCCTGAAATTAAAGGGAAAGAAAAGACTTGCTGCCCCCAAAAAAAAAAAAAAAAAAAAAAAATAAAATTAAAAGAAATACGTCTCTCAAATGTGAAAGCTACTATCGCATACTACAGGCTCTACATGCATGACTGTAATGTTGCCGACACCTTCCTTCATTATTAGTAGTTAACAGTATTGTAGTTGTAATGTAATTTTTATTTTTTACTATTACAATATCCGTACAGGCAGCAGATGCTTCAAATATAGTGACGACATATATATATTATATATATATATATATATGTGTGTGTGTGTGCGTGTGTGTGTATATTATATGCACACATTATTATTTCAGCAAAAATAAACTGCCAGTACATCCTGGGACTTTCACATGTCTTCCACTATTCTGCTTAGTACGATACTAAAATTCTTAGTCCATAGCAAGAGTTAGACTAAGTTAGTCCCATACTTGGTATCCTCTAGAGGGCAGCAGCAGTTATTTTTGGGTTCGTTGCAATTGAGACCCTTTTTAGAACGCAGCTGGGGACTAACTTCAGCCGCCAAGTTCGTTGCAATTGATATTTAACTTGCGTACTAGTTTAGTACGGAGCTGCGTACTAACCATGGGATCATCCCCAGTTAGTACGCTGCTTTCAGTTCGTTGCAATTGACCCGCTATGACCCGTGCTGGAAGTAATACACTCACGGTCCAAATACAGTCCCTCTGGTACGCTAGACTAAAGTCACGGAAGCTCTCCCTGCGCTCTCAGGACGAGCAGAAGAGAAATCAAAACACATCAAACCATCCTCGAGACAAATATCATGCAAAACACACATGCAAAACAATAATAATGACCCTACTACACACATGCGTACCGTTTTAAATATGAAAATAATAAAAAATGATAATACTTAAAATAATAACAATATAACAACAAACCCTTTTTGTACATATATTTGATTTGTTTTTCGTTTCCACGTGTCTGCAGTTCTCCCACGCCGTTATGGTGCAGGCTGACTATGACCCTTTCATTGCACAAATAGAAACTATTTTCAAGTTACACCGTTGTTTCGTTTTCCTTTTTTTAACTCGAGTTAAAAAAGGTGTAATTTTGAACCACAGACTAATTATTTTGTTTGTTTTATGTTTTAATAAACCAAAAACAAAGTTATGAATTTTCACCAAAATACAATTTTTTTCATTTTTCTAATTGTGAACGGAAAAATGAAAACATGAGACCATATCTGTTTTCAGCAATTGTTCTACAAATTGAACTGATGCGCGTTACACGGACCAAATTCCACTTTGTTCCGCTAGCGATAACCCCTTTCACTGTGCTGCAGTGTACTGTACTGGGAATAATATTGGGCTGCATTACCAATGTGCACCACTCGGGGGCAGCAGTGTGTTGTGTGCGGTTCTTTCC
Source organism: Huso huso (assembly GCA_036884735.1). Classification (NCBI taxonomy): domain Eukaryota; kingdom Metazoa; phylum Chordata; class Actinopteri; order Acipenseriformes; family Acipenseridae; genus Huso; species Huso huso. Next base: position 9,467,110 of record CM072681.1, on the reverse strand, counting down.
CCCCCCCCCTTTTCCCAATTCTATTCGCCGGAACACCGTTCATGTTCATTACATTACTAGATTACATTACACTTATTCACCAAGACTGCACCCTCTGCTGAACTAATACCCAACCTAATCAGACCATTGTTTCAAAACACACCACTCCCAAAGAAGGCGCAGTGACAGCAACTCATTTTATTGAAATATTCTCTAAACACGTCACATAGGTACAGACATTGCATATTGTGTTCATATATTAGGACATGAGTGTGGTGTGTGTATAGAAGAAAGTGGGAGTGTGGGGTCACCCTCCTCTCCCTTATCCGCTCTTCTTAATCCTTATTCTTTAGTGCATCAAGGGCCGCTGCCCCGACTGTGGCTAACACCCCGCCAGCCGGCCCCCCAGCCAGCCCCGTGACTACCACGACGCCACTCTTGGCCACCTCTGACCCGTCTCCCTTCGCGGCGTACACGACGCTGCGGGAGGCGTTGTAAACCAAGTTGACTCCTGGGATGAAGTTGATGATCTTTTGCGCCTCCTGCTCACTGCGGTCCGATTCTGCGTTGCCCATCGCCGCGTTATTCTTTATCTAAAAACACAAGTTAACTTGAACTTATTTTTGTGATTTGATTTGATTTATTTGCGTCTGCCGGTTACATTTTCCTTGCAATGCCACTGAAACTATCTGGCAAATAAATCAATATTTTTTTTAACGTGCTTTAAGGAGGGGTTGTATGATAACTGTACAAGTGGCAGCCCAGCCCAGAACAGAAACAGCAAATTAGTGAGAGTGTTAGTGATTGCAGAAAAATAAATCCATACAAAAAGAAATCAAATACACTAATAGGTCAAAAACACAGAAGCATTTATCATTCTTAGTATTAGAATTCAAAGTGTTTGCATGGTAACAAAGCACCAATATCACATCGCTAATTCACATCAATTTTTTATTAGTTATGCAGAGAGCTCACACTTGAAGTGATCTTAGTAAATGTACCAAAAGCAATGGTCTAAGTAATATTTAAGATTATTATGAGTAACGTTTACTGGACCATTTTCTTTCATTTTTTATGAGACATAATAAATTAGGCTACAAATATAACATTGCGTTTTTTTTTCTTAAGTTCTCCTATTTGCTTAAACAAATGAGAGGATTTATATATAAAAATGTATTTGACCTTTTTACCTGGAATTTACACTGTAGCCCGGAGCAGGTGTGGGTTCGGTTCTGAGCTGGTTCGGTTCAGTGACCCAAGAGAAGAGATCTGTCTGCTGGCTGCTGCAAGGACTCGACTCACTTTTATAGCAATCTGACGCTACTTTCACCTTGACGACCTTATTTCTTAAACAGTCGCATATTTCAAGTTAATTATACAATGACCCACTGCACTACAGTATTAGATACACTGGTTGAAATGTACTGTTTGAATTGAAGTACTGTTTCAAATGTGCATTTATATGGAAAGAAATGAAAGCAATGTTATACATGAAAATCTATGGATTTCTTTTTCTAACATATTGTCGCCGTCTGCAAATGCTGGTATTCGTTTGGCAAATGAGAGGTTCTTTTCTTGCACGAAACGGCTCAAAATATACCTGCCTATACGCTACTGGGGATGGGAGATTGAGCGGGCTTTTGTTTATTGTGAGCTATCCCGACAAGAAAAAAACATCAAATTTACAAATACAAGCTGGTGTCGACAAACGTGTCGAGTTATTTTAGTTTATTCGTGATTAACCGTGTAAACGTGATATTTAAAACTTTCAGCATTCACAGGAATCTGGTGCTTGTTTAGCAGTTTGTGTTCATTGGTTTATATTTGATACAAAGTGTCATTCTTTGTGGAAAGCAGGTGAAATGCATCAAACCGAATTCGAGATTCCAAGTGTATCAAATGAGATGCATTCGAATGGACGCTCTAGTCTACAATAAAGAGTTAAACTGCGTTCTTACACCGTCTCCACTGTAAAGCCTAAGCATGACTTTTTTTTTTCAATGATCTGAGAGTAGTCTCACGTCCCTTGCTGCTACTGTAAAACCATTCAGAATATGCTGCACCGCTATTTGATGAATGCATCAGCAGCAGTATGGAACTGTGACATGTTTACTTAACTGGGATATCGAAAGCTGGTAACAGAGCAATTCAGTTAACGTTAAAACCTTTACCCACTATAAAAACACAAACGTTTCAGTGAAAACGAGAGCATGACGTCACGCGCTTTATTACAAACAATGAGACTTATAGTGGAACAGCATTTTCGAGTTTGTTATAGACCAGTGGTGTGCTTTAGAAATAAAGGCATTGTACATCGTGTAGAATACAAGTCGTTGTGAACCTTTGCTTTTCTTCACTCATTATTCAGAGAAAATGCATAACAGCGCAATTCCTCGTATATAACTCGTACTCAGCATATCTGCCATGCTGATCGTCGCTCACCACAGCTCTAATATTATTTATATCTGTATTATTTATTTCTTAGCAGACGCCCTTATCCAGGGCGACTTACAATTGTTACAAGATATAACATTATTTGTACATACAATTACCCGTTTATACAGTTGGGTTTTTACTGGCGCAATCTAGGTAAAGTACCTTGCTCAAGGGTACAGCAGCAGTGTCCCCCACCTGGGATTGAACCCACAATCCTCTGGTCAAGAGTCCAGAGCCCTAACCACTACTCCACACTGCTGCCCCTACATATATCAATGAAATGTATTAGAGCTGTGGTGAGCGACGATCAGCATGGCAGATATGCTGAGTACGAGTTATATACGAGGAATTGCTCTTTTATTAGGGCAACAGGGCAGCAGTGTGGAGTAGTGGTTAGGGCTCTGGACTCTTGACCAGAGGGTCGTGGGTTCAATCCCAGGTGGGAACACTGCTGCTGTACCCTTGAGCATGGTACTTTATTGCTCCAGTAAAAACCCAACTGTATAAATGGGTAATTGTATGTACAAATAATCTGATATCTTGTAACAATTGTAAGTCGCCCTAGATATGGGCGTCTGCTAAGAAATAAATAATAATAAATATGTCTCATTATTCATAGAAAACAAAAAAAATGCATATAGAAAAGCATTGTACGACTGTCAAGACACTTTCTTTAAAAGCAAAGCAATTGGATAGCTTGCCCGTCCTATAAGTGCACGGTGCTTGTATTCTAAGAAAGAGATGAGATTGTTCCCGTTTCTTGTTGAAAAAAAGCTATTTTTGTTTGCAGTGTGTTTGGTTGTGATGTGGCGTCTGGTGCACAGACCTCTCATAAACACTTTAGCCTGCTATTTCTTGCACACATTGGACGTCATTTACGAAATGGCACTAAATGTAGCTGCAGCAGCAGCAGCGTGCACATCAATTAGAGAGCAGAACCTGCACGATAAATCTAAATGTACTGCCCATTTACTAACAGAGAACACGTTCATTTACATGCGCAGTATCCGACTCATTTACATGCAATACCGTGCACACCCCAAGTACTCTGTAATTTAATTAAGATATAAAGTATTTGTGCATCTGTTTATTAGATTTGTAAAGGTGTTTTACATTCATTTAAAACACAATTTTGTTTTTGTTCTTTCTCGCCTGCATGCACTTGCTTGTTTGAAATTGCTCGAGAGATCTTTTATTTGTCTTTTCTTTTTAAACACTTGTTTTATTTATATTTTAGTTTTACCATAAAGGTATTAGTTTGTAGTTTTATAGATTTTATTTTAGAACAAAAAACTGTTGTAAGTGTTTATTTAAAATATATTACCTGGCATCGCTATCTTACCGCACTTGTGTTTTTGCTTCTAATTAGTCAGTAAACAGGGTGACACCATTTCAGTGTCCCTCCCGCAATTCTGTGCGAATTACTGCTGCTTAGCAAATGAGGCCCTTCGAATGAGCAGCATGGTCTCTACACTGAGTCAGTGCAGGTCCCGCGCGCCCCAGCTGATGAAAGCAACACATTCAATATGTAGTCCTACACAAAATGATGTTTCCTTTGACAAACCACCCAATTATTAGCACACACCAAATTAATTAGAATACCGTTATGTGTCTAAAACAATTTACAAAAGCTGCACTTGTGCCTCGAGAGTATTTGTTATCAATGTATTTTAAAGCATGTTGTGTTCTCATTGCTGTCTGCCACTGAATCCTGCTTGCAGACCTGCACCGGGCACTCTTATGATATTAAAACCAGAAGCTGTAGCTGCTGCCTGTGCAACGATAGTAATAGAAGTGTTAGAGTTCATAACTAAAGCATTTTCATTAGTAATTACTATGTACAATTAAAAAAAAAAAAAACGTTTGCATTGTATCATTGCAGACACGATAAAAGTGAAACTAAAAAACTTGGAAATAAGTTGTAAACAGTAACATCATAATGAAACTGATAAACCCGTTTCTGGGAAATTGCTCATTTGAAATAAGTTGAATAGAGCAAAGGCTGTGTTGTTTTCTTAAGTGTGTAAAGGATTGTATGTTTGTTTTACATGCCTTAGAGAAGGTAAAAAGAGTGAATGCTTTGTAAGTTGGGTTCCTAAATCACAATGTTAAGAACAAAGGTAGAATAACCCTAGCTGAATAGTATTTACTGATTCGGGTAACTGACTCAGGTAGGTGTGGACCGTATAGTTCCAATCCACAACATTGGTTTTGTCAAATATTATACATAGATTTGTCAAGGCTTGATAGAGTGTCCGTGGCCTCAGAGTTTATTGGTAGAGCCAGGGGCCCAAAGTGAGTCGGGCTCCGACAGCGAGGTCACAAGGAGTTCAGCTCTCCCTCCTCGTGTGTCTGTACCGCCGACACAGGATGGAGAAAGCTCAGAGTAAGAGAGCGATGGCATTGTACAAGTGCACCTTCTCACGTGTCCAAAAGACACTTAATTGTGCTTTTCGGCCTGATTAACTGTGCTGAAAAAACTCAACTGCATTTCCAGCGTGGCTGACATTTAACTAGTTCAATGAAATGTATTAGAGCTGTGGTGAGCGACGATCAGCGTGGCAGATATGCCGAGTACGAGTTATATATGAGGAATTGCGCTGTTACTCATTATTCAGAGAAAATAAACCATGCATGAAGAGAAGCAAAGGTTCACAACGACTTGTATTATACACGATGTACCATGCCTTTATTTGTAAAGCACACCACTGGTTTATACAAACTCAAAGGATGGGCACATATTTTTTTAGATTTCAACAACAAACAAAAAAAATAGGTTATTAACAGTTTTTACCTAACTTAAAACATATCTAAAATTAAAATATATAAAAAATTTAAAAACGTGTAAAAATGCTTTTTTAAGCACCAAATCCTGCTACCCTTTCCTTCTCGGCGGCCATCTTGGATTTAAGTGTTGCACTCTACTGACTTTAGCTTTCTGAATTAAAAAAAAATAAAATAATAAAAAATTAAGAAAAAGTTTACTCTAAGCTTGGTCGTGTTTTTAAATTGAAAGTTAGTTATTCTTTTAATGCAACAGCCTGCCCCTAAAAACGCATCTCTCCCATCTGACAGGACTGCCCAGAAGGCGTGGCACCTACAGACACGTGTCTGTGCAGTAAATCTGTACTGAAAAAAATGGTTAGGGGTAATTTTTAAATGCAAGGGTTTTGTTTATAATGTATCGAAACGTAACATATTATAGCTTGTTTAAAAGCGTTTTTATTTGTCTGTTAAGAAATTATAACTATTCCAGTTTTGCAATATGTGTTATAGTGTTTGTTTAGGGTTCAAAAGTCACCATAACAATGTTTTACATGTTAAGAATTTGTAGAGTGCATTTGCCACTGAAAAGGCAGGTAATGTGATTATTTGTATATAAATAAAGTGTTTAGCGTTTTTAATTTATTAATATATTAATCTAATTTAAACTTGTGTAAATTGTTACACAATTACAACTTTGTAATTTATATAAAGTTGATATATTTAAAGCATAATATATAATTTGGTATCATGCTATTTGTTGCCGTTGAGTAATTTAAAACAATGGTTAAAACAAATAAAATAAGTATTTAATTAATACGCAAATGACCGTTTACTTAAGTTTTGTTACATGTTAAAACTACCAAGCCTAAAAATATTCAACACACAAGAGATATGAGCTCAAACGGCAGTCTAATAACAGACACACACAAGCATATGTCAGATCTATGTCATATCCCCATTATCTATAGTTTTTAACTGTTTACCTATATACCAACTACTGTACTAGCGTATTTTAAATTACCTAGTTCATGTTCAGCATTGCTGGAGCCGCAGCACTGCCCCCCTCCGTGGTACAACGAAAGGCAGTTTGTCTAAGCTTAATTTCACACATTTTATTTTTATTTAATTAATTTCCTTACGTTCTAGACCATTTGTTTAAAATTTAAGTTCTTGATTTTTTAAATTATGGATGAGTAGTGATTAAAATATCACAAAACGCATATTTCAGGGGTCGATCATTTTGTCTAGCAAGGGCAAATACATATATTTCGTGCATAACTCCATTGCTCAAAATCTGTACATATAATTTATCATTTACATTTTTATAATTTAATAACTTTAATAAATGTAATAACTCTATTCCTAATTCCGTACAATAAGTACTGCTCTGCTGCTCCCACATACTGTTCGCTGTTAGTACGCTGGTGTCTGACTCGAATCTCTGTCTAACGCTCCCCAGCAACATCACAGACAACTGTTCGAAAATTACAAACTTGTCACCAAGTGCGTATAATGTTAACGCCTTAATATCTAAAATGTCGACCATGATTGGCTCTTGATTTAAATGACGTTTTATTATAGACATATTCAACAACCAATAGTTTAAGTCTCAACTCGGCCCTGATTGGTTTAGGTTTTGACATCATCGCGTAAAGGAAACAAAACGAAAAAAACGCCCTTCTGTAGACGTACATTTTAGGGCCTACACTGACAAAAAGTTTAGGCTGTCTAATTTTAATTTATTACACAAACATGAATCAAAATCGACAAGGACTCATCAACCGTGAGTTTAAAAAAGTGATACTAAATAAAACTCGGTGCCGCGGACCCGTTCGAAATGCATATTTTGCACTATCAGGAAAACAGGTTTGGCCGTGATGCGTTGTTTTGAGATCACTACGAGAAAGTACAAGCAGCAAAAATAAATTACATTGCACATATGTCTTCTTCAGTTACTATTCTGTACTTAATATGTGTTTTAGATTTTAATTTAATATTTATTAATTTTCTACCAGTTTGAATGTGCTTGAGACAGTGTTTTTTTTCAGAAATGGCACTTTTTAAAGGGAAATAAAACAAAAACCGTCAAAGTATGAGTATGATGAATGTTATTTATGTTTACCGGAGTATTTATACTTCTACAAAATACAGAAAGATGGTGCTTAACTGATTTGTATTTAATTATACAACGAGTTGAAAACTGCCAAGTTCATGAGTATCACAGAGCGCTCTGAGCAGTGTTCGCCATAGAGGCAGGATCGCCAGGTGCCACCTTCACCCATCCTCTGTTCCACTATAAGTCTCATTGTTTGTAATAAAGCGCGTGACGTCATGCTCTCGTTTTCACTGAAACGCTTGTGTTTTTATAGTGGGTAAAGGTTTTAACATAAACGAAATTGCTCTGTTACCAGCTTTCGATATCCCAGTTAAGTAAATGTCACGCAGGACAATTAAGTCAAAGGTAAGTAATTATTTTAATTGGTAAAGGTAGCCAAACTACGCCACATGGTGGAATATACGGGCACCAGGCCCCGAAATATGAATATACTTTCGTAATTAAACCTAATACTTGATAAACCTCAAATCCTTCTTTGCAGGTTCTTTTTTTTTAATCCCAGGACCACACAACACACAAGATACGATTATAAATGGGCTTTATTTAGTACAGAACAATTTCTTTAAAATATAAAAACTTTAGTCACAACATAGTGTTATTCCTTTTTCTTGCTCATCTGGTTAACACAGGATAGCATGCTTAGTACACATTTTTAAAACACATCATTCAATAACGAGACTATAGCAACTAAAAAGATAAGATCAATATTTGGCAGAAAAATTGAATAAAGTTAACTAAATTATGGTGCAACTACTTGTCCGATTAAAAGTCTTAGTATGCAAAAGAAAAAAAAAAAAAAAAAAAAAATCTCAATCTCAGGAGTCTCTGTCCCGGTCACGTTAATAGCTGAAAAACAATAGATCGAACTCGTTACAGCCGTACCTACAGAGGACTCTAGGAAGACTAGTTCATGTTCAGCGCAGCTCACTCTAGCCTCCAGGAACGCTCACAGATTCTCCCGTGCAGGAATAACAGTTCCAGCTGGCAGCAACGCTGATCCCGACACACACTCTAGCCCCAGAACATCAGTCTTCAGCACAACGTGTATAAACACAGATTTTAGTCCCTACACAGATTTACTACATAGTCAAACTTCACTCAATTGATCTATCAAAGAAACCCGGTTTATCACGGGAGGGGATATAACAGTCACAGTATTGAAATCTCCAAAATAGCATCTGTCAGCGTCTTTAAGCAGCCAAACATGAGCACCAATACGGCTTTTTTGTTTTAGTATTGTACTTCCTGTGTGCTGCCGGAGTCGGGTCTCTCTCAATCTTCGTACTCCTTCATCCGCAAAATGTTGTTCTTTTCTTTCTACAGCTCTGTTCCCACACTCTTGTCCACCTGCTCCCCTACTTAATCCTTCAATATCGGGTCGATCTTATGGGTCTATATTCCGCTTCCCCGTCACCGTTCATTCATTTTTTTTCTCTCGTTTGTGAGTCAAAGCACTCTTTTTATTGTCTGTGAGGGATAGATTAGGGCAGGTGAAAACACTGGAGATGATTAACTGTGGGAGTCGGGAGTCAGGGATCCCAAACTGGTCTCAGGTGTAGTGTTCAAGCATATAAAATTAACAATTAGTGAAAAAAACAAACCACACAGTGATAAAAAAGAAACTTCAAACACAAAAATTATAATAATAAAAATTAAACACATTAATAATAACCGTGAATATATTACAAAAATATTTAGTGCACACAATAATAACAACACTTGCTCCACCCCACCATTTTAACAACTTGGTTCATTCATGACATGTGTGTATATATATATATATATATATATATATATATATATATATATATATATATATATATATATATATATATATATCGTCACTATATCTGAAGCGCCTGCTGCCTGTACGGATATTGTAATAGTAAAATAAAATGACATTACGACTACAATACTGTTAACTACTAATAATGAAGGAAGGTGTCGGCAACATTACAGTCATGCATGTAGAGCCTGTAGTATGCGATAGTAGCTTTCACATTTGAGAGACGTATTTTTCTTTTAATTTTATTATTTATTTTTTTTTGGGGGGGGGGGCAGCAAGTCTTTTCTTTCCCTTTAATTTGAGGGGGCTCGACACTGGTGGTTCTTAGGGGTGAGCAGGGATATTGAGGAGTAGGGACACAGTGGGTAGAATGTGAGTTAAGTGTTATTTCACCTAGTAGGACCTGGGGGCACATTGAAAAATAAAATAAACAGTGCTCTTCTCAGGGTGTTTTTATAAGTGATTATCTATGATACTTCTTCGGAATACCACCCCTTCCCTGTATGGTACTTGTTGTGGTCCAATGAGAGCGGTGTCAGCCCGTGTGTGTTGAGTGTCAGAAACCAGCTTTTGCTATTTCATGGCATTGCACTTGGTTGAGTATTTTATAGGCAGTCCGTGTGCCCTGATATGGAGTATTTTACCATGCTTATATCTTAAATAAATTAATTACTACGTGCACACCTATAAATATATGTTAGAGACGAATAAATATGTATGTATAAATGCCGGCCCATTTGTAACATTGTAAAAATGATTATTAGCTTATAATATCGTAAAATACATACATTACTGGTACAAATATTTCAAATGTTCTGATTCAGAGCCATCCCGCCTTGCGCCGTGTCTGGCTCCCTGTAAAAGGATGAAGCGGTTCTGATATGAATGAATGATTTAGAGCCCCCTTCAGTTCCTGTTTGGTAACAACAACAATGCTTGATCCTTAGTACCGTACTAAAGCTGGGGATCAGCTAGTCTCCAACTTTGTTCCACTTGTATTTTTCGATGCAGTTGGTACTAACTTACGCAGCAGGGGATGATCCCGAGATAGTACCGTACTAGCTAGTACGCAACTTAGTACGCAGCTCCGTACTAACTCTGCAAGTTCTTTGCAATTGACCCGGAAGGTTCCGTGTGTGTGAACTTGTTTTTGGTAAATACAGCACAGGGTCGCAGAAAGGTCATTCTTTACGAGTAAACTCCCAGGAAATAACCTCTGCTATTTCTACCACGTGCCTTTATTTCGTTTCTCTTAAACTGTATTATTGTCTCCTATTCTTTATCCAGGACAGTATTCCTCCCTGCTGTCCAGCGGCACAGATTTAGAATCTTCCTCAGACTGCGCTGCGAACTAAACCAGGCAACAGAGCCGCCTCCACAGCAGCAGAAGAGTCATCAGCAATGAGACACGCCAAGGAGTGCGCTGCTCTGTGAGACTCGAGGGGCCGCATTATCAAAGCGCTTCCGCCAGGCTTTAATTAACTGCTATTGATTTTAAAAAGGACAAAACATCATGTTAATGTTACAACATGAAAAACTAAACACACTGAGAGTGCTGAAGAGGGCTTGAAATACAGTGTATTACTCAGCTGTGTGGTTCTAGTTTTGTAAAATGAACAGGTGGTTTACCTCTTTAAAATAAATAGGAGTTAATTAAAGACTGGCGTAAAAGCTTTGAAAAGATGTCCTGAGGTGTCTTATTGTGATTAAAAAGCGTCCCATTCCACAAGAAAACCTGAGAGGCGTTAGAAAACTAAAGCTCTTTTGAATGAAATGCTTTTTTATTATATGAATAACTACCCAGTGGAGTGACAGAGCAGGTTAATAAACTAAATGTATTGAATGAATAATGAAATCAGATCATATATGTCAGAGAGTGAGAGGTTTGTATTAAACAGTCCAGTTACAGTATCCTTTAAAAGGTTTTAGAAAGTTTAACCTGAGAAATCATTTCAATTAACTGAAAAGGATTAAAGAAAGCTAAAGAAGGTCTGATTTCTTAAGTTAATGTTTTTTTGTTGTATGAAGTCACTCTTTATTATTGTTTGTTCATACACACTGAATTAAACCAGTGAAGCAGCACAGTAGATCACTGGTATGCAGAGCAGAGAAAGACCAGCAAAAGCAACAGGACCAGCTTGCATTGTAGATATTTCAAATGAATAACTATTCATTGCATTGAAGAAGACTGGCCCCTCCCCCTGCAAGGACTGTGATTTCCAGTGTTGGGTCTGCATGGCCAGTCTTCAGGGAGGATGTGTCATGTGCTTAGTGATGTCATTGATGACGTCACATGTGATGTCAGGTGTGACGGGAAACACACACATAAGGGTGCAGAGTTAAGGTTGTGTGGCTATCTGAACTTGCAATTTCCAAACCTTTGAACTTATTGCCATTGAATTTATTTATAACACAATATGGTGTTGTCTTTTTTATATTTATTTTTTTCATTTGTTTATGTATTAATCACTGTTTGTTTCTTTCTAATCTCATACACATGAATTGTCTTTATTCTGTATTAGATATGTACTGTCTGTTTTCTCATATTATTGTATATGTGTGTGTGTGGGATTTTTACTTCACATCTGATCCCTCCTCATTTAATTGTCCAGTGAATTCTCATCCTCAGCAGTTTCATTTCTATACACTTTATAAACTCATATTTCATATTCTTTTTATTTCTTTTTCTAAATCAACACTTTAAAATTATGATTTTATTTTTTATTTTTATTGTCTGTCTTACCTATCTTGCCTGAATCTGCTAAATTCTGATTTTAGTTCTGCCTTTTTCACAATATGTTTTTATTAGAGATATATTGTTTATTTATTATGTGTTGTCAGTTCAGGGCAAGAAACCCAAATAAGATCTTCATCTCTTTAGTTTCTTTACCCATGAATGATATGTTTTGATATATAATGTATTCCTTCAAACTAACCAACACATTTTTAAAGAACATGTACGTGATCTCTACTCCCTGTTATGCTGTTTGACCAATTAAAAAATTAAGACATAAAAGCCTGGTTATTGATTGAGATGCAACAAGAAACAACACTGCTGTGTTTAATTTATGCACAAACTGGATTCATTCTGAAAACCGAGTTGTGAGGAAAATTAAAACCAATAGGATGATTTTTATGGATTGCAGATGCTGCGCTGAACAAGCGATTGCAGAACGCAGCTCTTGCTCTTGCTATTAGGGAGGCTGTGTGGTCTAGTGGTTAAAGAAGAGGGCTTGTAACCACGAGATCCCCGGTTCAAATCCCACCTCAGCCACTGACTCATTGTGTGACTCTGAGCAAGTCACTTCACCTCCTTGTGCTCCGTCTTTCGGGTGAGACGTAGTTGTAAGTGACTCTGCAGCTGATGCATAGTTCACACACCCTAGTCTCTGTAAGTCGCCTTGGATAAAGGCGTCTGCTAAATAAACAAATAAAAAATAATAATAATAATTCCTTATCCAATGCTGCCATCGTGTGGCAATTTGGTAGAATAGTTGGTTCTAATAAAACTTTTTAAAAAAAATCTAAACACAGCTCAGTGACAAGCGGTTGCTGGTGCCCTCTGCTGTTTGCAATGAGTAGTACAGGTATTGAAAATCAGCAATTACTTTATTATTTATTTATGTATTTATTTATTAGCAGACGCCCTGGTCCAGGGCGACTTACAATTGCTACAAGTTATCATAGTACAAAGTATCACATTATAAAATATCACATTACAGAATATCATAATACAGATAAGAGCAGCTGTGAAAGTACAATAAGATCAATTCAAATAATAGCAAAATAATAAAGCACACAGTAAATTATAAGAGTGAATTCGACTAAGAGCAGCTAAACCTGATAGTAACTATTTGCTTATGAGTCCAGTAAGAACACGTAGTAAGCATGATTTCAAATAAGAGCAATTACAGAAAACCTTATTATTTATACACACAGTACTCTCCTGGTTATCCTGTAAATATTGTTTTTGCTGTATTTTAAGAATGTATCTGAAATGTCTATTTTTGCACAGTGGTTAAGGTTAATCCGAGTCATTTCAAAGAGCAACTGAGCTGCATTCAGATATTATATATATATATATATATATATATATATATATATATATATATATATATATATACACTACCGGGTCAAAAGTTTTAGAACACCTCCATTTTTCCAGTTTTTTATTGAAATTTATGCAGTTTAATGTCTCAATGTACTCTGAAATTAAAGCATAGAACAAATAAACAATTGGAGATAAAAAAAAGAAATCATGGAATCGTTTTGTTTAACAAAATTTAATCTAAATTTTGACTCATCAAAGTAGCCACCTTTTTGCAGATATAACAGCCAACACACTCGTGGCATTCTTTCTACAATGGAAATCAAATATTGTTCGGAAAGTTCTTCCCAACACTGTTACAGAAGTTCCCACAAATGTGTTGCACTTGTAGGTTGCTTTGCTTTCACCCTTCTGTCCAGTTCAACCCAAGCCAGCTCGATGGGGTTTAAGTCTGAGACTGTGCTGGCCATTCCATGATTTGAAGCCTACCGTCTTGTTCTTTTCTTCTAAGGTAGTTCTGACATAGCCTGGAGGTATGTTTTGGGTAATTATCTTGTTGTAGGATGAACCCCTGACCAACTAGGCGTATAGCAGAGGGTATTGCATGGTGCTGCAAAAAATGCTGTGGTAGCAGTTTTGGTTCAGGGTGCCACTCACTCTGTGCAAGTCGCCGACTCTGGATCCAGCAAAAGAGCCCCAGACCATCACGCTTCCTCCTCCATGTTTGACAGTTGGTGTCACACACCGAGAACCATCCTTCGCCTACTTTCGACAGTGTACAAAAACCCTGCGTGATGAACCGAAGATTTCAAATTTTGATTCATCGGTCCATAAGACCTCCTTCCAGTCTTCAGTAGTCCACTGGCGGTGCTTCATGGCCCAGGCAAGCCTCTTTTTTCTTATTTTGCCATCTTAGCAATGGCTTTCTTTACTGCCACTGACCAGTCTTCTCTTCACACAGTTGAAACTGAGACTTGCTTACTTCACCAGTGTTAAGCTGTGCTTGAAGTTGTTGTCCTGTGAGCCGCCTATCACGCAAGCTGTCGACTCTCAGAAACTTGTCTTCTGATTCTGTTGTGGCTTTGGGTCTGCCAGACCTCTTCCTGTCAGAGTTTCCTCCAGTTTCCAAGTGCCTTTTGATGGTGTAGGAAACTGTACTCACTGACACCTTGGTTTTCTTTGAAATTTCTCTAAAGGAAAGACCTACACTTTTAAGGGTTATAATGGTCTGTCTGTCTTCCTTTGTTAATTGCCTTTTTCGCCATTATGAGAGCAATATACTACTTCCTGCAGTACAATACTGTCCAAATATTGCTTAAGAGGGTGTAGTAACACAGTCTGTTCCAACACTGCTTTTATACAGACAGAGGGTTTGTAAGTAATCAACAAAAGTTGGGACACCTGTAGGAATTGTTAGCGTCAACTTTCAAGGCTTAATTTACTTCCACTGCTGCAGAACAGCTGTAAGTTGTTAGCCCATTACATGTTCCCTGAAAAGGTCTTTTTTTGTATAACTCTGAAATGTACATTATTTTCAGTTTTTTGGTAACCTAAACTTTTTTTTTTTTTTACCTCTGGCAGTTTACCGCTTACCTTTGTACCATTTCAGGTTATTCACTGGACTTGAACTACTTAAATTTCAAATAAAAACTGGAAAAATGGGAGTGTTCTAAAACTTTTGACCGGTAGTTATATGTTAGTTTTATTAGAACCAACAGTTCTAGTAAATGGCCACACGATGGCAGCATTGGATAAAGAATAGCGAGAGCTGCGTTCTGCCCGTCTCCATGAAGTCCAGGTTTACAGCACAGGAAGCCCCGCGACCCGACACCTCTCCATGCGAGTTTAATTATTTATTCTTAAAACCAATATTATTATAATCCACAGCAGGGACTGATAAAACAGCCTTTGTACAGGAATTGTCCTGCAGTCTCCAGGTAAGGGAGCTGTGTGGGTGATGGAGTGCGCTGCAGAGCGGATTTCCACTCGATCACACAGGGGAATATAAAGAATGCCGTGTTCAGAGCTGACTCTGCGATTTAGTGTGAGGATATATTGAAACCACTGAAGCTGTTCTTTGATCTCATGCAGTGTTATAGGAGTGTGCAGAGCTGACTGCTAGTATTAGTAACAATGTTCTAGACAGCATTCAGAACTGGGCAGACACATGGCAAATGACATTTAATAGAGGAAAGTGTAAGGTACTGCACGCAGGCAATACATTTCTCCCCCCTTCCTTTCTATATTGGTTAATTGTGGGATCTAGTTTTTTTATTTAACATTGCTGAGTCCCTTGTCCCTGTGGATTGCAACCACAATGTAGAAACATCTAGAGCATGGATGGGAATGGGCAATAAATATCACTGCTGTTTCTCTTAAAGCGTGTTTATTTATTTCTAATACTGGACCCTGTCTTAATACTGTATCACATTCTGAATATGAATATAGCTGAGTTATTCATTGTAGGTAATACTTAGAATACCAGATACACATTTTGTATTAAAAAGCAATACATGTGATTTCTTTAACAGTCGTTCATTATTTTGTGTATCAGCCTCCACACAAAGCCGAGCGCAGTGCGGTATACTGTAATGATGCTGCAGTCAGTCTGCCCGGACTGCACCTGAACCATCTTAAAAACACGAAGCCTCCAATAAGCTCATTTGTAAAAGTAAAGAATGGCGCTATAATCTAAGGAAGCTGAATGTGAACTCCTAGCTGGAGCAACGAGAGAGGGAGAGAGGGGGGGCAGAGAAGGAGGCGGAGACGCTGCTAGGCAACCGGCTCCTGAACATTCCACTCCACTGAGCAGAGACCGTTAGGATTTAAAAATGCGAAAGTTCCGAGCGCCGTTAGGCGCTTCGTTTAACACACCGTTGCTGACATACATTTTAATTTTGAAGATAACCGTATTTTAAATACTCAAATAGCACTGTATTAAAAAACTACTTTACTTCAGTTCCAGACCGTTTTCCAACAAATAAAAGAAGGTACGTATTTATAATAAGTATATTTGTTATGCTATTAAGAGTAAACGAATGTGGTACAGTTTTGGTGTATAATTTATTTATTTATAAAATGTTGTAATGTTTCTTTTTTTAATATTAATATTTTATTGTTTTCACAAAATAACATCCATACATTATCAGTTAATCTGCTAGTGTAATGAAATCTCAATATTACTCGTCAGTAATTCATACATAGACACGCTGTGGTAACTTTAAGAAGTTAAAATGTAAGGCTGGATTACAGTTTAACCAAATAAATAAATAAATACATTAATAACGACACGAAACAAAAATACCTTTTGGTAGCTCATACGTATTTAAATTACAAAATGCGACCCGTTTTAGAAATGGATTTACATACTAACTGCCGTATTAATCTAAAATGATATTTCAAAGTGTTTGAGGTGCAGACTCGCATAGGTGATTTCTAAAATCCAGTAGTGTTGTAGCGGTCCGTGTATTTGTGTTTTGTGTTTTGTATTCGCTCTTGTCTCCCCTGTCTGGGTGCTGTTATTACCGCTGTATTGTGTTCCTCCCCTCGTCTGTATTCCCTGTAGCTGCGGGTTCGCTCTGTCTCTGTGGCTGTGCGAGCTGTCCTGCACGCAGGGTGCGCCCTGGTCCCTGTCATTGGCTGTTGGTTGTGTGTGCCCATTGGTCCTGGTGTGCGGCTGGGGACCAATGGGATAGCTGTTCGCTCCGGCACACGATTAGCATAAAGGGGCGGAGCTGAGTTATAAAAGGGGGCGTTGCACGCTATGTTTTGTTGTTGTTCCAGGTTAAGCAGCGAAGCGTGTAGAGCAGTGATCTGCAGGGTGCTGCTGAGAGATGGCAGTTTAAATAAAGCTTTGACCCTGAAAGCAGCCAGTTGTCTCCTTCTCTTCTGTCTACTGCGTGAAACGCTACAATGTGTTAAGAAACTATAACGCCACATTTTTTAGCACTCGGGGGAAACAGAAATGATTCATTTGGAAAGAATTTGCTGTGAGATTATTTGGATAAATACTCAGAATTATAGATGCATGGACTTTTGATTAAAATATACCCACATGTATTTTTGTTTCATGTCGTAATTTATTTATTTGTGTATTTATTTAAACTTTAACTGGTGCTTTCATTTGAAGCTCTTGCTGGTGCCACGGCTTGTCTCTGTATCTATTCACTGATATTTGAGATTGTGTTTAGTACACACTAGCAGCTGATCTGATAATCTTATTGATGTTATTTTGTGTAAACAATAACACTTTATACTGTATTACAGAAAAAAAAAAGACTGAGGAGGAGGCAGTGTGGTTCAGTGGTTAAAGTCCCGTTCTTGTAACCAGAAGGTCACGGGTTCACATCCCACCACTGCCGCTGCCTGACTCGCTGTGTGACCATGAGCAAGTCACTGAATCTCCTTGTGCTCCATCCTGTGGATGAGATGTTAAATCAATGTCCTATTGGAAGTGACAGTTCACAGACAACCTCTTAAAGCGCTTTGTGATGGTGGGCCATTATGAAAGGTGCTATATAAAGACATTATTATTATTATTATTATTATTATTATTATTATTATTAAAGTATACTGAGCCGTGCGGGTGATGTCATAGGTTGTAATGGCAGCGCCGCTCATCACAGGAGTGGTTATCCGGGACAAACGCTTCCTTCGCTGGGTTGGAGAAACCCAGGAAGTGGTGATATATCTCATGATAACACACAGACCCTGGAGTGTATTATTGCTATTATTAAATTGGTCTGTGAGTGTGTTGTTGTTGGTAAATGAAGAAGACTTTAAACTTTATTTTAATATTTGTTATGTGTCTCCCCTTCCACTGAGAGAAGTAGTTCCACAGTAACTAACATTGTTAGATTAACAATTAAACATTGATTTCAAACCGTTTTGTATAATATTTTCTTTTTCGGGGACTTCGATAATAGTTTCTTGTTTAGTCTTTGTAAATATTGAACTGGATCATTGTTTCAACGTGTATGTCTGGGTTTTGTCCAGTAGATGGCGCTGCTGCTGCTGTTGTGACGTTTTGTTTAAATCAATGTCAATGTTCTTTTCAGTTAGCCAGTCACGGAAAACTTTCATAGCCCATTCTGTCTGGTGCTTGGTGTTTCCCTCAGTTGTATTCATTTCTAGGTTGTCTAAATCTGCTTCATTTACCTCAGTATGGCGAGCTGTTGACATTTTCTTTTGTAGTTAATCTCAGGGATTGCTGTCATGCTGACTGACTCGAGTGGTGTTGTAGTTAATCTCAGGGATTGCTGTCATGCTGACTCGAGTGGTGTTGTAGTTAATCTCAGGGATTGCTGTCATGCTGACTCGAGTGGTGTTGTAGTTAATCTCAGGGATTGCTGTCATGCTGACTGACCTCGAAAGTGGTGTAGTTAATCTCATGTATTGCTGTCATGCTGACTCGAGTGGTGTTGTAGTTAATCTCAGGGATTGCTGTCATGTTGACTCGAGTGGTGTTGTAGTTAATCTCAGGGATTGCTGTCATGCTGACTCGGTTGGTTTTGTAGTTAATCTCAGGATTGCTGTCATCCTGACTGACTCGAGTGGTGTTGTAGTTAATCTCAGGGATGGCTGTCATGCTGACTCAGTGGGTGTTGTAGTTAATCTCGGGGATTGCTGTCATGTTGACTGACCCGAGTGGTGGTTGTAGTTAATCTCAGGATCGCTGTCATGCTGACTCGAGTGGTGTTGTAGTTAATCTCAGGGATTGCTGTCATGCTGACTGACTCGAGTGGTGTTGTAGTTAATCTCAGGGATTGCTGTCATGCTGACTGACTCGAGTGGTGTTGTAGTTAATCTCATGTATTGCTGTCAGGCTGACTCGAGTGGTGTTGTAGTTAATCTCAGGGATTGCTGTCATGTTGACTCGAGTGGTGTTGTAGTTAATCTCAGGGATTGCTGTCATGCTGACTCGAGTGGTGTTGTAGTTAATCTCAGGGATTGCTGTCATGCTGACTGACTCGAGTGGTGTTGTAGTTAATCTCAGGGATTGCTGTCATGCTGACTCGAGAGGTGTTGTAGTTAATCTCAGGGATTGCTGTCATGCTGACTTGAGTGGTGTTGTAGTTAATCTCAGGGATTGCTGTCATGCTTACTCGAGTGGTGTTGTAGTTAATCTCAGGGATTGCTGTCATGCTGACTCGAGAGGTGTTGTAGTTAATCTCAGGGATTGCTGTCATGCTGACTTGAGTGGTGTTGTAGTTAATCTCAGGGATTGCTGTCATGCTGACTCGAGTGGTGTTGTAGTTAATGTCAGGGATTGCTGTCATGCTGACTGACTCGAGTGGTGTTGTAGTTAATCTCAGGGATTGCTGTCATGCTGACTGACTCGAGTGGTTTTGTTTATCCAGGCGTACAGTTGCAGTTGGTGTATTGATTTTATTTACTGTGATGAGGCCGCTTCACAGAAAGAAGTTCCGCACTGTTGTGTTATCACCAGATATCTAATGGCTAGGGAGAATCTAGTATTTTCACCAATTGTTTCTACCCATTTCATAATAACAAATAACATGATGTCTAAACCTAATATCTAAATGAATAACAGCAAATCAATATGACATCTAAACCTAATATCTAATAAATAGGGTGACCAGATTTTCAAAGCTGAAAACCGGGACACATTGTTAAATAATTGACAAGACTAATTAAACCATTTAAATACAGGCTGTTTTAATGGCTATTTAAACAACATATCCATCCTGTCACTGGCAGCACTTTTATTTATTTCATTTTCTTAAGCAGATAGCTAATTTCAGTTCACTCCTGGGTGTATCATTTGCGGCTATTTAGTTTAAGTAGCCATATTGTGTTATATACGTATTGCTACTTTTACATTGAGTTTAATAATAATAATAACAATAATAATAATAATAATAATAATAATAATGATTTAATACATTTACGGTTTGGCATTTCTTTCTTTTTGTTTCTATTTTTACTCCCTGTGTCAGGACGGCTCTGTTTCTTGACGTTGTTGATGTGTTTAACCTGGTGTATTCGGATGCTTGCATCCTCTCACTGCTCTGCCTAGTGAAAGGGCTAAATCCCACCAGAACTGAGCAGCTACGAAATTACTGTGTTAGACACAATTAGATTCATATTGAATATAAACTCAATGGAAAGGCAAAAGACTGAGGAATAAGCACGTGTCTGTGTTAATCACTTTATAAAAAATATTGTTCTTGATTATCCTTGTGTCTTTTTATTGCCTTCCCATACAGACAACAGCCTGCCACAGAAAACAAACAGACATGCATCACCTGAGCTCCTTCAATCCAATGGTGAGCACCATGTCTATCACTAATTGTTAACAATCTTAAAACTCACAAATCCTGTATGTAGAAGCATTTTCATTAGCAAAGAATACTTAAAAGATGCAAGTTCACTTTACCAGCAGTGTGCACCCGCTACCCAAAATGATATATCGCACTCAAAAAAAACAACAAATGTATAAATACAGATTTCATTCTTATGCCATTCCCGATCCCCGACAAGCAGACACACACAGATTGAATAAACATTGAGTTATGAGGTAGTTTTACCTGTCCATTTACAAAAAGAAAGTGAATCAGTTTTTTTAGTTTGCAGTTTCGTTTTTTTCAAAGCTAGTGTGGGTGGAGAACCGCTTTCTGGCTGAGTGAAGTTTAAACAGCGTGTCTTACTACAGTCAGAGAGAGAATTAGGGTAGGGGGGGAGCTAAGGGGTCCCTTAAGGAAAATTCCATATCTGTCATATAAACGAATGTACATTTCAACCCTTTTTATGTTCTAAATAAACTTATATGCAGCCTCCATAACTGAGTATAAGCAGGAGTCTCTAGAGATCATAAATGCACAAAAAAAAAAAATCACATTTCTGGAGAAGGGGGGGCTTACCCCACACGCCACTCCAATATATGTGCACTCAGAAACACACGTCACTCAAACGTTTTAACAATTGAATGATCTTTTATTAACAGCATTTTAATTCCAATAACACCAACAAGAAGGGCTATTTTTAAATATTCCTGTATATATATGATGATGCTCTGATATTTCTTATGTGTGTTCGAGGCATAGTGCTGAATCTGGAGGAGAAATACAAATAAAATCAATGAGTAACAGTATAGCTTCTGAGTGCTACCATTGTGACACTACTGTGACTGTGAATTAATAATCTTTCATCATCCAACCGACATGTGGGACAGTTTGAAATCTGCTTTTATTAAAGAAAGTCAAAAGGTATAAAGATTTTAATCTTGGAGACTAAAATACCAAGATCAGATTGGAGCTAATAATAATAATATTAATAATAATAATAATAATAATAATAATAATAATAATAATGGCTACTTAGTACTGAACAATCTCATTTTATTACAATTCTATAACTTTTTTTAACTTTGTCATTTTTTTTTCATTGTACACACGTTTTTTTCATTCAAACTACAACACAAGCTAAGACTGTGCTATAGCCGCCTGACAAAAACTTCCATTAGGGCCTAGCTAGAGTCACTGTAGAATTTGGGTAGGCCCTAAATAAACTTCTCCTAGTAATACATTACAAAGTGTCATATTTTCTTAAAACCCTCCTAGCTTGCAATTTACTTCATCGGTGGGGTAAGAGGCCTCCCCCAGGCTTCTAACCCCAAACAGTGGGGGAGGCCTCTCACCCAAAAGGCAGACATTTTGTTTTCATTGTTTTAAGGCCTGTGCATAACTAGCACCTACACAAACACAACATTATCATGAAGCCAATAGTTCAATTTGAATATACCTCCTTAAACCTTCAGACCTCACAGTGTTCACACCATGCAACCAAATTGAAAATAATAATAATGAGTAAAAAGTTTAAGAAATTCTCACATGTGGTTGTCTGTTGAGCTGCAAAAACTGATAGCAGGTTCATTTAGAGGGCGGCAATCACTTCAAACTGATTATGGCGATTACATCATTTCCTGTTAGCACCAGGAAAAAAAAGGCCTCTTACCCCACCCTACCCTACATTTCTCCATCACAGACTTGCAGTGCTTATCAAAAAATAATATAAAATGTGTAATTTAAACAACAACTCTACATAACATAAGTAAATAGGATAGATGAAGGCAGAAGATAAGTTTTGCCTACAAGTGGATTATTATTATTACTACCATGGTTTACATGGAAAGGCAGAAGCTCCGTCCACACAGCTTTTTTTTTACAAGATATACTGAAACACACGCTTTGATCAATCTGTCCCTTCTTTATTAATCCAGAGATGGAAGATGTAATCCACTAAATAATGATACACTTCAGCAAGTAAGTGATAGTTCCAAACCACAATCACAACATGAAGGACAGATACCAGTCAGAAGTCAAAGGGCATGGGTCAAAATCCCAGATAATGAATAATGAATGGTGCTGTTTTGATTTACTGTAACCGACTTCCTAGTTGTTACGAATGTATAAATGAGTGAACAGATTTCAGGACACAAGATTAAAAAAAACCTTTATTAGTGATTAACAAAATCCTGCCTCACCCAAAAAACATTTAATATAAGTTGGCTCCCAAAAAGGAAAACAGAGTATTATTCCTTCCAAAAGCGCTGAAATAATAACTCATGTTCGTAACAGTGTGGCAGACACCGATATGAACATAGCACATTTAAAAAATATATATATATAGAATATAGAATCACTTGCTACAGTGGTAAAAACACACGATAATATTTTAAGCTTTCTGGATTAGAATAATCAATTGAATTAGACATAAATGTGACAATATTGTTTAAACACCCTGTAAGTCATCATGTTTTGCCATGTTATGTTTGGATAACTTCCATGTCCAGACAACAATTCTTCAACTTAGCTTTTTCAGACAAATTTATCTACACTATATTTCCAGTGTGTGTTATCTCATTTTAATATTTAATCTCAAAGAAATCAAGCTGCAACTTGTCAATTTACTCAAACATTAGTAAGGAAATGCCTATATATATATATATATATATATATATATATATACACACACACACACACACACACACACACATGCATATTGTAAATGTAGCCTACCTGCTGAGGCTTACTTTTTCACACTTTAACACACAGAGCCAGACACAGAAAGGTACTTTGCACTTTATTATTTTTACAATAACAAAGAAAATAAACAAAACAAAACCAAACTCCTTTTCAGAGCACTAACTAAAAAACTTCCTCAACTAACTATGGCTGGATGGCTGCCGCCACCAGCCAAACCAAGCCCCCCTTAAACACACAGTTCACACACACAGTTCACACACAGTACCTTCTTCAGGTCTCTTCAGCAGCTGGCTTGTGCTTCTTCAGCCAGTCTGCCTACGGCTGCTACTCCATCAGCCCTGACTGCAGGGGGCTTCTCCTGCTCTTATGCAGGGCTTAATTGGTCTCAGGTGCTTCCCATTTCCTCTGCAGTCCTGTTGCCTTCTGGGTAATGTAGTCCTGCTGGTTCCTCCAGGACTACATTTTTTCCTCTTCCTCCCCCTACTCTGCCACAATATATATTTGTGTATCTATGTATTGCACTTTGTTCTTTATTGCTATTTAATAGCAGTGCTATATGTGTCCAGGTTTATACTGCAGTAGGGGGTTCACTCAATTGCAGGAAGGTTCACATTGTGTGTTTTTCACATCATTTCATGGAGTTTTGCTTCAGGTTATGCCAGTGCAGATTCATTCTTTTTAATCTACACATTTGTTTTTGTGTTGCATTTTATTATATGTGGAAAACACTGTAGACACAATAAAAGGAGTAATGAAGTGGTGCCCCTCGATGTGCTATCCTCTAGAATCACCGCTGTGCAGGGCTTTGAGGTTGTGTTACTGGTAATATGTAGGCCTGGTGATTTCTTTTGTTGTTTTTATTTATCTTTGAAAGTCACCTTCTGGTACCATTTCACTGTGACAGACACGTTTACTGTAAAAGATAAGACACCATTATTAACACATCCCATTAATAATAATGAAACATATCTGTTAACACGGTAGCAACCTAAACTAAAGCTTTAACAGTATAGCAAATAAAGACTAACAATTGCAAGACAATAGCATTTATCTTTACCATGAAGCCTCCCACTTCACACTTCAGAATTGGGCACACACACAGACGCACACTCTTTATTGCTAACTTCAATACATAATAAACTTGACATGTACTTTCGGCTGCTGAAATGCAGGCGAGCCTGCATCCTGTTGACAGTGCTATGGCAGGTGAGTCAGTCCCAGTGTGGCTCTACACCCTGTTGACAGTGCTATGGCAGGTGAGTCAGTCCCAGTGTGGCTCTACACCCTGTTGACAGTGCTATGGCAGGTGAATCAGTCCCAGTGTGGCTCTACACCCTATTGACAGTGCTATGGCAGGTGAGTCAGTCCCAGTGTGGCTCTACACCCTATTGACAGTGCTATGGCAGGTGAGTCAGTCCCGGTGTGGATCTATACCTTGTTGACTGTGCTATGGCAGGTGAGTCAGTCCCAGTGTGGCTCACCCTGTTGACAGTGCTATGGCAGGTGAATCAGTCCCAGTGTGGCTCTACACCCTATTGACAGTGCTATGGCAGGTGAGTCAGTCCCAGTGTGGCTCTACACCCTATTGACAGGTGCTATGGCAGGTGAATCAGTCCCAGTGTGGCTATACACCTTGTTGACAGTGCTATGGCAGGTGAGTCAGTCCCAGTGTGGCTACACACCCCATTTACAGTGCTATGGCAGGTGAGTCAGTCCCAGTGTGGCTCACACCCTGTTGACAGTGCTATGGCAGGTGAGTCAGTCCCAGTGTGGCTCTACACCCTGTTGACAGTGCTATGGCAGGTGAGTCAGTCCCAGTGTGGCTTCACACCCCTGTTGACAGGGCTATGGCAGGTGAGTCAGTCCCAGTGTGGCTCTACACCCCCTGTTGACAGTGCTATGGCAGGTGAGTCAGTCCCAGTGTGGCTCTACACCCTGTTGACAGTGCTATGGCAGGTGAGTCAGTCCCAGTGTGGCTCTACACCCTGTTGACAGTGCTATAGCAGGTGAATCAGTCCCAGTGTGGCTCTACACCCTGTTGACAGTGCTATGGCAGGTGAGTCAGTCCCAGTGTGGCTCTACACCCTGTTGACAGTGCTATGGCAGGTGAGTCAGTCCCAGTGTGGCTCTACACCCTATTGACAGTGCTATGGAAGGGGTTCCTATTCTTTCCCATCCTCTGTCCATACAGACAGACACACAAACACACACACTCTGACATACACACACAGTGTTAGTGCTATAACACAGTGTCTGTGTATTACTAGCTTCAGTACCCCAGGATTTTCAATTAGGTTTAAAGTATTTGGCTCTTACAGGGTGGTGGAGAGTGGGAGAGGGGTGTCCCCGTCCCACTTGGACATTTTTGAAAAAGGGATTAAAATGGTATTTAATCCCAACACAGTGTGTTACGGGACTCCAGTATACAGAAAGAAAACACAAGCAGTTTATTTTATGCAGTTACATCGACTTTAAATGCATCAGCAATCTAGTACAGAGAGAACAAAATACAGTTCCATTAGTCTCTGAGGGCAGAGGCACACAAAGACACACAAAAGCACACAAGACACACAGAGACACTCATAGGCACTGGAACAGAGGCAGTGGAACAGATGGTCTTCTCAGCTGCTCTCTTCTCTGGCTGCTCACTAACCTATTCCTCACTCACTTACACACCCTCTCACTACGTGACCTTGTGATCTAAACTCCTTCTTCAGCTTACTTTACAACTTATTTACAGCTTATTTTACAGCCTATTTTACGATCCTCCATCCTATCTCCTCAGGACACTGTTGATGGTTTTCTGTGATTAACGCCTCTTTTCCCTGAGATATGGTGCAATTGTTTTCCATATCCTCCTCTAGCTCATTCATTTTTTTTTCAGGGAGTTGGTTACTAGGCATTGCTATCTCAAGCTTATTTTGAGAACAGAGACCATGTGCAGTAATATTAACCCATAGCTTTTAACACCTTCAGTTCACTTTCCTGCACCTCTCTGTTACACTTTGGCATGAGCATTCTTTTAGAACAACATTGTAAGAGGTTAGGAATCCAGATCTGCCTTTCCTCTCCTTCTCTCAAACCCCAACCCTAACCTCTCCTTCTCTCTTCTAACCCCAACCTCTCCTTCTCTCTTCAAACCCTAACCTCTCCACTTCTCTCTTCAATCCCCAATCTCCTTCTCTCTTCAACCCCAACCCTCCTAACCATCCTTTTCTCTTCCCTTGGCCTCTAATTTTTATACCCCAACCCTTTTCTTCTTCAAACCTCAACCTCCCTTTTCTCCTAACCCAAACCCTCCTTCTTCTTCAAACCCAACCTCCTTGCTCTCTCCCAACCCCAATAATGTTTTGATTTCAAACCCTAACCTAAATATATTTCTAACCCCAACCTCTTGACTTCAAACCCTAACCTTTTATCTCCCAATTTTCTAACCTAATTTTATGTCTTCAAACCCAAATTTTGAATAACCCCAACTTTTCCTCTTTCAAACCCCAACCTATTTCATTTGTTTGAAACCCTAACCCTCCTTTATGTCTTCAAACCCTAACCTTTTTATGTCTTCAAACCCTGATTTCAATCTTCAAACCCTTTATTTTTATTTTGTTCTCATTTAACCCTAATTTTCTTTCTTCTAACCCTAACCTTTTCAAACCCTAACCTCCTAATTTTCTTCTCTTTTTCTTCTCCCTTCTCCCTCCGTTTTTTGGAGTGTTCTCCTCCTCAAACCCATCTCCCTTCCACACTCTTCCACCCTCTGTCGCCTTCCCCTCTCTCTCCCTCCACTGTCCTTCTCTTTTCACTCTCCTGTAATCTCAATGGGAATGCATATGCCAGGTTATCACTATTTAGTATGAGTGCCTGGCTGTATGTTACACATTTACACATATCTACAGAACCAATCGTGTTGAAAATGGACTGTTAGCCAAAACAAAATATCACAGAAAAGTTGTATTAATTTATTTTTAATTTTTCAGATTAGACTTTAAATCATTCATGAGCTCCAGTTCTGTGAAAAGGATCATGTGTTGGTTTGTTTTGAGGCATGTCTGAACCAGGTACACATTCTTTCACTGGCAGACAGTGTGTGGGCGTGTTCCTCAAGGGCTGTTTCTCAGGTAACAGTGCAGTAAAACCAGGAATTGTACTTTGACCTGTACTTTAGCTTTAGACAGGCTACTTCAGGCTAGAAAGCTGATCAAACAGATTTGAAGTTCTTTACAGAGTGTGTAAATCTTTAGAATACACTTCTCATATCTAAACTCAGCTGTACTGATGCGGTTTAAAAAGCTGTTCCTATTTATTCTTAAAGAGCTGAACTGAAGCACAAGGACAGAGTGTGGAGTGAAAGTGAAAGCAGGTAAGCAGACTCTAAATCTATTAATGTTTAAAGTTACAATAGCTAATGAACAGCTCTCTTCAACAGTAAGTAGCGTGGTTCTGAAAAATCTAGCGTTACCCGTCCCCAGTGCTACTACAGCTGTTTAAATAACGCACCTGTAATTATTCTTTTCATTGTTAACAACCTGACAACTTTTTTACACTTATAACTTTAAAGTGTGTTTCAAAGCTCTTTTCAAAATGGCTCTCTTAGTACACTGATAGTGGAAGGATTATTACCCACATTGTCAAACAGGTAACACAGCGATAACGATCCATGATGTGGTACGGAACAGAAAAGCCAGAGCACTTACAGACTTGGTTTGTTAATGAGCAATGTAATGAGGAAGACACAGTCTGTGATTGAGATGAGAAGTGATACTGGTCAATGGTATGTGGTTTACAGTGAGAAAGAGCAATGCAATGAAGACACAGTCTGTGATTGAGATGAGAAGTGATACTGGTCAATGGTATGTGGTTTACAGTGAGAGAGAAATGTAATGAAGACACAGTCTGTGATTGAGATGAGAAGTGATACTGGTCAATGGTATGTGGTTTACAGTGAGAAAGAGCAATGCAATGAAGACACAGCCTGTGATTGAGATGAGAAGTGATGCTGGTCAATCGTATGTGGTTTACAGTGAGAAAGAGCAATGCAATGAAGACACAGTCTGTGATTGAGATGAGAAGTGATACTGGTCAATGGTTTGTGGTTTACAGTGAGTGGTAAATCAGTAGCTATGTAGTCCGAGGAGCTGGAATCAATTCATTAAATGATGTGACTCCACATAGTGTGCAACACTGCAATGGAAAAAAAGTGCGTGAGTGTTTTTTATCTATTTTTTACCAGGAGCTCAAACCCCATAGATTATCATTGAGGAGAGAGCCTGTTTGTGAACACTATCGAGTCAAACCCCACAGATTATCATTGAGGAGAGGAGCCTGTTTTGTGAACGCTTTCCGAGTCAAACCCCATAGATTATCATTGAGGGAGGAGCCTGTTTGTGAATGCTATCGAGTCAAACCCCATAGATTATATTGAGGAGAGGAGCCTGTTTGTAAACACTATCGAGTCAAACCCACAGATTATCATTGAGGAGAGGAGCCTGTTTGTGAACGCTATCGAGTCAAACCCCATAGATTATCATTGAGTAGAGGAGCCTGTTTGTGAACACTATCGAGTCAAACCCCATAGATTATCATTGAGGAGAGGAGCCTGTTTGTGAATGCTATCGAGTCAAACCCCATGATTATCATTGAGCTGATAGGAGCCTGTTTGTGAACGCTATCGAGTCAAACCCCACAGATTATCATTGAGGAGAGGAGCCTGTTTGTGAACACTATCGAGTCAAACCCCACAGATTATCATTGAGGAGAGGAGCCTGTTTGTGAGCATGGAGTCAAACCCCATAGATTATCATTGAGGAGAGACCTGTTTGTGAATGCTATCGAGTCAAAGCCCCATAGATTATCATTGAGCTGGATAGGAGCCTGTTTGCGAACGCTCAGAGTCAAACCCCATAGATTATCAATGAGGAGAGGAGCCTGTTTGTAAACACTATCGAAGTCAAACCCCATAGATTATCATTGAGGAGAGGGAGCCTGTTTGTGAACGCTATCGAGTCAAACCCCATAGATTATCATTGAGCTGGATAGGAGCCTGTTTGTGAACGCTATCGAGTCAAACCCCATAGATTATCAATGAGGAGGGAGCCTGTTTATGAACACTATCGGTCAAACACCATAGATTATCATTATGAGGAGGAGCCTGTTTGTGAACGCTATCGAGTCAAACCCATAGATTATCATTGAGCTGGATAGGAGCCTGTTTGTGAATGCTATCGGTCAAAACCCCATAGATTATCATTGGAGGAGAGGAGCCTGTTTGTGAACACTATCGAGTCAAACCCATAGATTATCATTGAGGGGAGAGAGCCTGTTTGTGAATGCTATCGAAATAAACCCCATAGATTATCATTGAGCTGGATAGAGCCTGTTTGTGAACGCTATCGGTCAAACCCCATAGATTATCAATGAGGAGAGGAGCCTGTTTGTACGCAGCTGTCAGGTCAAACCCCCATAGATTATCATTGAGGAGAGGAGCCTGTTTGGAAATATCGAGTCAAACCCCATAGATTATCATTGAGGAGAGGAGCCTGTTTGTGAACGCTATCAGGTCAAACCCCATAGATTATCATTGAGGAGAGGAGCCTGTTTGTGAACGCGCTATCAGTCAAACCCCATAGATTATCATTGAGGAGAGGAGCCTGTTTGTGAATCTATCGAAGTCAAACCCCATGGATTATCATTGAGGAGAGGAGCCTGTTTGTGAATGCTATCGAGTCCAAACCCTATGGATTATCACTGAGGAGAGGAGTCTGTTTGTGAACGCTATCGAGTCAAACCCCATAGATTATCATTGAGGAGAGGAGTCTGTTTGTGAACGCTATCGAGTCAAACCCCATAGATTATCATTGAGGAGGGGGGGCCTGTTTGTGAACCCCATAGATTATCAATGGTCAAACCCCATAGATTATCACTGAGGAGAGGAGTCTGTTTGTGAACGCTATCCAGGTCAAACCCCATAGATTATCATTGAGGAGAGAGTCTGTTTGTGAACGCTATCTGAGTCAAACCCCATAGATTATCATTGAGGAGGGGCCTGTTTGTAGAACACTATCGAGGTCAAACCCCATAGATTATCATTGAGGAGGAGCCTGTTTGTGAACGCTATCGAGTCAAACCCCATAGATTATCATTGAGGAGAGGGAGGCCTGTTTGTGAAACACTATCGAGTCAAACCCCACAGATTATCATTGAGGAGAGGAGCCTGTTTTGTACGCATGCTCAAGTCAAACCCCATAGATTATCATTGAGGAGAGGGGAGCCTGTTTGTGAACAGCTCCCGAGTCAAACCCCATAGATTATCATTTGAGGAGAGGAGCCTGTTTGTATCAGATATTCTCGTCAAACCCATAGATTATCATTGAGCTGGATAGGAGCCTGTTTGTGAACGGCCTATCGAGTCAAACCCACAGATTATCATTGGGGAGAGGCCTGTTTTGTGAACACTGTCGAGTCAAACCCCACAGATTATCATTGAGGAGAGGAGCCTGTTTGTGAACGCTATCGAAGTCAAACCCCATAGATTATCATTGAGGAGAGGAGCCTGTTTGAATGCTATCGAGTCAAACCCCATGAATTATCATTGAGCTGGATAGGAGCCTGTTTGTGAACAGCTATCAGGTCAAACCCCATAGATTATCAATGAGGAGGGAGCCTGTTTTTGTGAACACTGTCGAGTCAAACACCATAGATTATCATTGAGGAGAGGAGCCTGTTTGTGAACGCTAGCAGTCAAACCCATAGATTATCATTTGAGCTGGATGGGAGCCTGTTTGTGTGCTTCAGGTGAAACCCCATGCTATCATTGAGGAGGAAACCCCATGGATTATCCCCATTGATCTTTGAGGAGCCTGTTTGTGAACACTATCAGGTCAAGCCCCTTAGATTATCATTGAGCTGGATGAGGAGCCTGTTTGTGAGCATATCAGAGTCAAACCCCATAGATTATCATTGAGGGATGGAGCCCTGTTTTGTGAACGCTATCAGAGTCAAACCCATAGATTATCATTGAGAGAGAGAGCCTGTTTGTGTGACGCTCTCGGTCCAAACCCCATAGATTATCATTGAGGAGGGAGCCTGTTTGTGAGGCGCTTATAGGTCAAACCCCATAGATTATCATTGAGGAGAGGAGTTTGTTTGTGAGCACGCTTATGAGTCAAAACCATAGATTATCATTGAGGAGAGGAGCCTGTTTGTGAGCAGCTATCGAGTCAAACCCCATAGATTATCATTGAGGAGAGAGCCTGTTTGTGAACGCTATCGAGTCCAAGCCCATAGATTATCATTGAGGAGAGGCCTGTTTGTGAGCAGCTGTCGGGTCAAACCCCATAGATTATCACTGGGAGAGGAGTCTGTTTGTGAACGCTATCAGGTCAAACCCCCCCATAGATTATCATTGAGGGAGGAGGGGCTATCGAGTCAAACCCCCAGTTTCATTGAGGAGAGGGCCTGTTTGCAGGCATCTCAGTCAAACCCACTAGATTATCATTGAGGAGAGGAGCCTGTTTGTGAGCCTTCATCGAGGTAAACCCCATAGATTATCATTGAGGGAGGGGGGCCTGTTTGTGTGACGCTGCTCAGGTCAAACACCATAGATTATCATTGAGGAGAGGAGCCTGTTTGTGGAACGCTATCGAGTCAAACCCCATAATTATCATTGAGATGGAGAGGAGCCTGTTTGTGAACGCTCTCGAGCTTCTGAGGTTAAGACTCAAGCTTGTTCACAGGTCCAGCACTAAACACCCTGTGCAGCTCTGTATTTATGACAAAACTAGAATCTTTTAATAGTTACAATCAGCACTTTAAACTAGTAGAGCTGAATAACTCTGAGCACTCTGTCAAGCTGCTTGCCTCTCTCTCACGTAACAGAGACAGAATCACTGCTGTCTCGCCCACCCTCTCCACTCCTATTGGCTGGGCAGCTATAGAGCTTGCAGCCTAAATACAATGATGTTAATGTAAACATGTAAATCCATAACTAAATGAGAAAATGTTACACTTTCTGGCTCCGGTTGGAAATACTAAACCCCATTTTCAGTGATGATTCAGCATTTGTTTGGGGCACGCCCTGATTTCTATTGGCTGCTCTGTATGTAGTCACACTGTCACTCTTCAGAGGTGTGGGTGATACACAGCAAACTTCATAACCTTGATAATGTCTGAATTATTATTATTATTTTCGAGGTCGGCTATAAAATCCTGTGCGCACAGTCTCGTATGCTGTGTCTTGCCGTTGTCCATACACTGCAACACACACGCGGGATACATTTCAACCACTGTCTCTATAACCCCTAAACCATAACCCGTGCGCTGCAACGCACACTGGAAGCCATTTCAACCTATCTTCTATAACCCTAACCATGACCCGTACACTGCCCACACACTGAGAGCCATTTCGACCAGCTATATCTGTAATCCTAACTAATGCCCTGACCCGCACTGCAACACACACTGGATAGCCATTTCAGCCAGTTATCTCTATATAACCCTAACCCATGCACTGAACACACACTGGAGCCATTTTCAATGAGCTATATCTATAACCCTAACCGTAACCCATGCACTGCAACACGCGCGCTGAGGAGACCGTTTCAACCCGGTTCTCTCTGTAATGGCCCTAACCCTAACCCATGCACTGCAACACACACTGAGAGCCGTTTCAACCCTATGCTCTATAACCAACCCTAACCCATGCACTGTAACACACTGAGATGCGTTTCAGACAGGCTATCTTATAACCCTAACTCCTGTAAGCCGTGCACTGCACGCACACTGGAATGCGTTTCAACCGGCTGTCTCTGCTCAGCCCCTAACCCTAACCCGTGCACTGACCGCACACAGGAGCCATTTCAAACAGGCTATGCTCACCTAACCCTAAACCCTAACCCCGGCACTGCAACACACTGAGAGCGTTTCAACCGAGCTTCTCTATCTGCTAACCCTAACCCCTAACCCATGCACTGCAACACACACTGAATGCCATTTCAACCAGCTGCTCTCTATAACCCTAACCCATGCACTACAACACAAATTGAGAGCCGTTCCGACCAGCTGTCTCTGTATATAACAACCCTAACCCATGCACTGCAACACACACTGAGAGCCGTTTCAATGAGCTATCTCTATAACCCTAACCTAACCCATACTCGCAACACACACTGAGAGCCATTTCAGAATGCTTCTCTCTATAATTTAACCCTAACCATACACTGCAACACAGATCACTGGTTCTAACGGCCGTTTCAGCCGAACTTATCTGCTAATCAGGTCACTATGCCCTGGGCTGCTGATAATCCCTTAGCCCATTGCGCTGCGAAATCAGACGCCGGATCGTTTCGGGCCAAACGATAGTAGATCACTAGTTCTAACTGTGATACGGACGGATGCTGATAATCAGATCACTAGTTCTAACTGTGATACACAGACGGGCTGCTGATAATCAAAGTCGCTATACAACTGTGATGCACGGGCAGGCTGCTGATAATCAGATCACTAGTTCTTAACTGCGATACACAGGCGGGCTGCTGATAATCAGTCACTGGACGTTAACTGCGATACAGATGAGCTGCTGATAATCCGTTTGCTGGCAGTACAGGCGGGCTGCTGATAATCAGATCACTAGTTCTAACACGATACACAGGCAGGCTGCTGATAATC
>CM072681.1:9371180-9432810 GCA_036884735.1 Huso huso | reverse complement strand
GTTTCCATGCAAGTGTCGAATAAAATGTTGCTGTAGTAAAAAAATAAACCACCTCTAGAGAGCGAGCTTGACATGAGTAAAAATAAAACCACCTCCCAGAGCGAGCTTGTCATAACAGTAAAAAATAAAACCACCTCCTGTGAGCGAGCTTGTCATGAAGTTAAAATAAAACCATCTCTAGAGAGCGAAGCTTGTCAAGCAGTAAAAAAATAAACCACCTCTAGAGAGCGAGCTTGTCATGCGAATAAAAAATAAAACCACCTCTAGAGTTTAGCTTGTCATGAGTAAAAAATAAAACCACCTCTAGAGAGTTTAGCTTGTCATGCGTAGTAAAAAAAAAAACCACCTCCAGCGAGCGAGCTTGTCATGCGAGTAAAAATAAAACCACCTCTAGAGAGCGAGCTTGTCATGCGTGAGTAAAAAATAAAACCACCTCTAGAGAGTGAGCTTGACATGAGAGTAAAAATAAAACCACCTCCAGAGAGTGAGCTTGTCATGCGAGTAAAAAAAAACCACCTCTAGAGAGCGAGCTTGTCATGAGTAAAAAAATAAAACCACCTCCACCGAGCGAGCTTGTCATGCTAATTAAAATAAAACCACCTCTAGAGAGCGAGCTTGACATGCGAGTAAAAAAAAACCACCTCTAGAGAGCGAGCTCACATGCGAGTAAAAAAATAAAACAACCTCCAGAGAGCGAGCTTGTCATGCGTAGTAAAAATAAAACCACCTCTAGAGAGTGAGCTTGTCATGCGAGTAAAAATAAACCACCTCTAGAGAGCGAGCTTGACATGTGAGTAAAAAAAAAACCACCTCCTGTGAGCGAAGCTTGTCATAACAGTAAAAAATAAACCACCTCCTGTGAGCTTAGCTTGTCATGCGAAAGTTAAAAAAAAAAACCACTCTAGAGAGCGAGCTTGTCATGCGAGTAAAAAATAAACCACCTCTAGAGAGCGAGCTTGTCATGCTAAAAAAAAAATAAAACCACCTCTAGAGAGCGAGCTTGTCATGCGAAGTAAAAAATAAAACCACCTCTAGAGAGCGAGCCTGTCATGCGAGTAAAAAAAATAAAACCACCTCTAGCGAGCTTGACATGTGAGTAAAAAAAAAACTACCTCTAGAGATGAGCTTGATGCGAGTAAAAAATAAAAACACCTCTAGAGAGCGAGCTTGTCATACGAGTAAAAAATATGCGAGTACAAAATAAAACCAGCTCTAGAGAGTGAGCTTGTCATACGAGTAAAAAATAAAACCACCTCTAGAGAGCGAGCTTGTCGCGAGTAAAAAATAAAACCACCTCTAGCGAGCTTGACATGTGAGTAAAAAATAAAACTACCTGTAGAGAGCGAGCTTGACATGCGAGTAAAAAATAAAACCACCTCTAGAGAACGAGCTTGTCATACAAATGAAAGTAAAAAAATATGCGAGTAAAATAAAACCAGCTCTAGAGAGCGAGCTTGTCATGCGAGTAAAAATAAAACCACTCTAGAGAGCTAGCTTGACATGCTGAGTAAAAAATAAAATCACCTCAAGAGAGCGAAGCTTGTCATGCGAGTAAAAAATAAAACCACCTCTAGAGAGCGAGCTTGTCATGCGAAAGTAAAAATAAACCACCTCCAGCGAAGCGAGCTTGTCATGCGAAAGTAAAAATAAAACCACCTCTAGAGAGCGAGCTTGTCATGCAGTAAAAATAAAAACCACCTCTAGAGAGTGAGCTTGACATGAGAGTAAAAAATAAAAACCACCTCCAGAGAGTGAGTTTGTCATGCGTAGTAAAAAATAAAACCACCTCTAGAGAGCGAGCTTGTCATGAGTAAAAAATAAAACCACCTCCACCGAGCGAGCTTGTCATGAAGTTAAAAATAAAACCACCTCTAGAGAGCGGAAAGCTTGACATGCGAGTAAAAAATAAACCACCTCTAGAGAGCGAGCTCTCGTCATGCGAGTAAAAAAAAAACCACCTCTAGAGAGTGAGCTTGTCATGAGTAAAAAAATAAAACCACCTCCAGAGAGTGAGCTTGTCATGAAAAAAAAATAAAACCACCTCTAGCGGAAATGAAGCTTGTCATGCGAGTAAAAAAATAAAACCACCTCCACCGAAAGCGAGCTTGTCATGCGTTAAAAAAAAATAAAACCACCCCTAGAGAGCGGAGCTTGTCATGCGAAAAAAAAATAAAACAACCTCCAGAGAGCGAGCTTGTCATGCGAGTAAAAAAATAAAACCACCCCCTAGAGAGCGAGCCTGTCATGCGAGTAAAATAAAACCACTTAGCGAGCTTGACATGTGAGTAAAAAATAAAACTACCTCTAGAGAGCGAGCTTGACATGCGAAAGTAAAAATAAAACCACCTCTAGAGAGCGAGCTTGTCACACGTAAAAAATATGCAGTAAAAAAAATAAACCAGCTCTAGAGAGTGAGCTTGTCACAATGAGTAAAAATAAAACCACCTCTAGAGAGCTTAGCTTGTCACACGAGTAAAAAATAAACCACCTCTAGAGAACGAGTTTGTCACACGAGTAAAAAATATGAGTAAAAATAAAACCAGCTCTAGAGAGCGAGCTTGTCAAAAAAGTAAAAATAAAAACCACCTCTAGAGAGCGAGCTTGACATGCGAGTAAAAAATAAAATCACCTCAAGAGAGCGAGCTTGTCATGCGAGTATTAAATAAAACCACCTCTAGAGAGCGAGCTTGTCATGTTAGTAAAAATATAACCACCTCTAGAGAGCGAGCTTGTCATGCGAGTAAAAAATAAAACCACCTCCAGCGAGCGAGCTTGTCATGCGAGTAAAAAATAAAACCACCTCTAGAGAGCGAGCTTGACATGCGAGTAAAAAATAAAACCACCTCAAGAGAGCGAGCTTGTCATGAAGTATTAAATAAAACCACCTAGAGAGAGCTTGTCATGCGAGTAAAAAAATAAAACCACCTCTAGAGAGGGAGCTTGTCATGAGTAAAAAAATAAAAAACCTCTCTAGAGAGGGAGCTTGTCATGCGAGTAAAAAAAAAAACCACCTCTAGAGAGGACTTGTCATGCGAGTAAAAAATAAAACCACCTCTAGAGAGCGAGCCTGACATGCAAGTAAAAATAAAACCACCCTAGAGAGCGAGCCCGACATGCAAGTAAAAAATAAAACCACCTCTAGAGAGCGAGCTTGATATGCGAGTAAAAAATAAAACCACCTCCAGAGAGCGAGCTTGTCATGCAAGTAAAAAATAAAACCACCTCCAGCGAGCGAGCTTGTCATGTGAAAGTAAAAATAAAACCACCTCTAGAGAGCGAGCTTGTCATGCGAGTAAAAAAATAAAACCACCTCTAGAGAGCGAGCTTGATGCTAGTAAAAAAATAAAACCACCTCTAGAGAGCGAGCTTGTCATGCTAGTAAAAATAAAACCACCTCCAGCGAGCTAGCTTGACATGCGAAAAAAATAAACCACCTCTAGAGAGCGAGTTTGTCATGCGAGTAAAAAAAAAACCACCCTAGAGAGCTAGCTTGACATGTGAGTAAAAAATAAAACCACCCCTAGAGAGCGAGCTTGTCATGCGAGTAAAAATAAAACCACCTCTAGTGAGTGAGCTTGTCATGCGAGTAAAAAATAAAACCACCTCTAGAGAGCGAGCTTGTCATGCGAGTAAAAAATAAAACCACCTCCACCGAGCGAAGTTGTCAGCGCGAGTAATGATTTCCATTACACGAGAGTAGATGTTAAACTTCATGCTGATTTGAACTGCCTCGCCAAGATAAGCACCAACTAAGACTTTACAGTAAACTAATGTGATCCATATGTGTCTCCATCCATTTACGCTTTCCTTCCATATGATGATGTAGATATCCTTCTGTCTGGTGTTAATGGCTGAAGTGTAATGCTGGCTCCAGGGATCAGCTTATTTTGCCTCCCCTGGCGCATCAGCACACAACGGTTGCGATGCTGGCCCGGGATCAACCACAGCGGCCTCCCCAGCGCATCAGCATGACAACCGCCTGATTGAGCTAAGTAGGGTACATCTCTGGGGTTTTCAAGTGGGCACCTTCCATCCTCAGTGTTTCGTCGACCAGCCCACCACACCTCAAGAGGGCTCGACGGTGATTCTGGCGCCCCAGCATCACCCTCCGTCCCCACTCAACTCAGCCCAGCTTACTTACCTGTACATCAGCGTTTCTTTTCTTTCTATTGTGCTTGAGATCCCCAGCCAGAATCTTTCCGTCTCAACCACAGCCAGTTGCTGCTCCTCTCTGCTGCTTCAGATAAGTTCTTCACTCAGCGACGCAACTCTTGGCCACTGAACTGACGCCTCTGAGAAACCGGGTTGTAGAGTGTGCCACAAATCCTCGACAACCCACTTCCACTGGGTAAAACCCGAACTCTCCATCCTCGCTGTTCTGCTTCAGTGGCTAGGTTGAGCATACCGCAGTTTCTTCCCTCTCATACGCCTCATCTACAGCATCCTCCCATGGCACTGTTAACTCTACCAGGTGAACAAGGCGTGCTGATCCAGACCACAAGACAATATCTGGTCGAAGGTTAGTGGTGGCAATCTCAGGTGGAAAAATAAGCCGTTGACCAACATCTGCCAGCATTTTCCAGTCTCTAGCATCTTCCAGTTGTCCTGGGCGAGGATTGGTTAAAAATAAAATAAAAATAAAACCACCTCTAGAGAGAGAGCTTGTCATGCGATTAAAAAATAAAACCACCTCTAGAGAGCGAGCTTGTCATGCGATTAAAAAATAAAACCACCTCTAGAGAGAGAGCTTGTCATACGAGTAAAAAATAAAACCACCTCTAGAGAACGAGCTTGTCATGCATGTAAAATCTTCTTAAAAGTCGACTTAAACTGTTTTCCATAGCGTTTGTCGCATATATTTTCTTATTCACATAAGTTTTAACGAGCTTAAAAGTTGGATGGAAAAAGGCCAATAGTAGAACAATTAGGTTTTGTTCGAGTTTCCTGTTTAAATGTAATTAAGCAATAAAGAACAGTGGCGTGTGATTTGAGGATTATGAAAAGAATTGTGGGAAGAGACCGCAGGCTATTCAATCATTTGAACCCAGCAACACAAAAACGCACACAGCTCATCTTTTCACCTACACTGAGAGAACCAAGCAATTAAATCCAAACCCACAGAGGCATTGATTGATTGGGAGGAACGGTGGTTCCTCGCTACAAGTTAGAAAAACTTGGCAGAACTGCCGAGACTCTATACAGCACCAAGAGTTTTGCTGTTTTGACCATGTTGCAGCGGCAAAACTAAATAGTTAAGAAGTACCATTCTTAGATCGAATGTGAAAAAAAACGTAAATACCTCTAATACACACTGTCATCAAACTAAGGTAAAATTGTCATTCTCCTTTTTTCATCAGCAGCATCATCTTCCGTTCCTTTCTCGCGAAAAAAGAAAAACCACCTGCGGGGTTCAAAGCTGCAGCATGCGAATTCTACACTGATACAGACACGCTTTAGCCCGCTGCGCCGCGGGTCAGCTGTTGGACTGCTTCCAGTTTTGATGCTTACATCCGTACTTGATGAGTTTGCACTCAAAAGGATCTGCTCGACTGAAAATCTCCAGCTTCCGGTTTTAAAATCAGCAGTATCTGGTTACATTGAGAAAACGGCCTGACTCGATTTCACATATGTTGCTATACATCAAAATAAACCAGGGAACGCAAGCACTTTGATATCCATACCAGTTACACGAAAGCTATTTATTATGTTTTGAAACAGCACATATCGCACAAAAAAAAAAAAAAAAAAAATCCCTAGGTTCGAACTAGCAACATGAGTTCTAGGCTGTGATACAGACACGGTTTAAACTGCTACGCCACTGTGTAACTGTTCAAATGTGTTTAATTTTTAAACTTACATAAATCAATAAATGGCAAGCCAGGAAAACGCGTGCCAAGTGGTTTGGCTGATGCTTTTATCCAGAGCAATTGATATTTGTATAGCATGGAGGATATTCCCTGCCAAAATTAGAAATAAATAAATGAATAAATAAATAATGAATAAATAAATATCGAAATAAATAAATACACATACATTTATTTATTTCGATATTTCTTTTTTTATTTATTCATTTCGATATTTATTTATTCATGTATTTATTTCACAATTTCCACATCGCTTTTTACATTTCGATGTGACGCTCGCTATTCCTTTTCCGATGTGGTCTCCCTCCAGTGTTACCAGGTCCCCTCCTTAATTTCCCCCCAAACTGATCCTAAAAATCCCCCAAATCACACATTTTCCCCCAACATTTTAAAAATCAATAAGCACATTAAAAAAACTGAAACCTGGTTTTATACTGTTAATAGAATATATAGCCCTACCGATATTTGCCACTGGTCTATACCCCCCACCCTTTGTGAAATGACGTGTGAAGTATTCAAGCAGTTTTTAAAGTGATAGTACAACTTAAACTAAAGCCTACCTTTAAATCAGCATGCCAGTGCGTCAGCGATGATACCAAACTGCTCTTCATTTCTACCCTGGGTGCTGCTGCTTACGTACATCTGAGATGTAAAACGTCTTAGCATTTCTCTGGTGGGCTTGAACAGTACAAAAGTTATGTTCATTCATCTCAAGCTGTATCTGATTCTCATTATGGCTTCTGCAGTTTCGACGTGCATTTTGTTTCTTAGTTTTGTTTTAATGCATTTGTGGTTTCAGAATGCTCGTTTTACTGTTGCGTTGGACACAGGCAGAGTAAGTAGGGCAAGTGCCAAAGTGCTAATGTGCTCAAATCTTTTATTGCCACCAGAGTCGCAATCTCCTGAAACTTCTGCCCAGAATTCTTCACTTCCAGATGTGTGCAGCCACAGTTTATTTGGGATCATTTGCCATTCTTTTACTGTAGCATCAATGTCAAGGCACACTGCTTTAAATGCCACTGCAAGCTCGGTGATGCTTGGCCGCACATGAGAGGTGGCAACATTTGGATGCAACATTGTTATTTTTTCAAGTGTCGAAATATTGTCTGGCAGTCGTTTTTGAATCTCAATACAGAGACTTACAAGGAATTCCTTGCAACGTTCCTTTAGTTCAGTTAGAAGGATATTATTTTCAGCATTCCCACATTTCAAGGTGAATTCGTATCCAAAATTGATGGCTGCTATTGGCATAATGTAATTTTTGAAATTGTAGTTTACCAGTTCATTCCTTTTCACGGTCTGAAGCTGAGCCGGCACAACAATCTTGTTCAGTAAAGACATGTAAAGGTCAGTTACGTCTTCAAGTAATTTAATTTGCTCAACATTATCACTTTGGAAGAATGTATTTACCCTGGTCATATCTTTTAGTATTCCCTTCAGAAACACCAGGTACATCTTAGAAGTTCGGTCATTGTACATTTGGTAAAGCTGATCAGCTATGAAGCATCTTTCCTTGTCGTTGGCCAGCATGAAGTGAAGCCTAAGGGTATCCCATTGATCTAAAATTACAGATATTGACTCATGTCTTGAAAGCCACCTAGTGTTAGCCAGTTGAACCAGTTTGATGCATCTTTCATTTCCTAGGACATCGAACAGTTGCCTGTATTCATGTTACCTCTTGCTGTTATGAGCAAACCAGTTATAAGATTCCCAAACTAGAAACTCCAGGTTTCTTGGAAGCACACTGCAAGCTTTTTCTGCTGCTAGATGGAGAGAATGACAAACGCACCTCACTACAACTAAATGACTGCACATCTCTTTAAGCATCGACACTGAACAATGTTGTCCTACCATCACATTTGCACCATCCACACCAATGCCAATTAAATGGTCAATTTTTAATCTATTAGCATGCAGTGTTTTAATGATCAGGTTTGTCATAGAGTCTGCATTTGCCACTTCAACCTCAATAAGTTTGTAAAATGTAGTTACAAGTTTATGTTGCGACTCGCTGTAGTAGCGAATCATCACACAAAGCAGCTTAACTGTTGAGATGTCTGTACTTTCATCAATAACTAATGAGTAGTAGCTCTTTCCAATGTCTGCCAACAGTTCCTCTGTAAATGCAGGAGCAATTACCCGTTTTATTAATGCAGTACATTTGGTCCTGTGTATTTTGATCTGTTTCAGTAGATCTGATTTAAGGTCAAGAGATGGCAGCATTTCTGTCAGGTGATCAACAGAGGCGATAGAGCCATGTTCTGCAAGGAAAACCGCTATTTTTAATTCAGCTTCTTTACGACTGTCTGTTATTGCTGGCGCCACAAAACATGACATAGACGATGTTTTTGCTTCTCTGTTTAACTGAACACACTTCTGGTGTTTGGCTGAGTTAGCATGGGCCAACAAATCTTTTTTGTGTGTTTTCAGAATCGCCTGACAGTACTTACAGTGAGCTGAAAAATCGTCTCCAAGAACCGGAGATATCCATTCTGTAAATAAATAAATAAATAAATAAATAAATAATATAGAGCTGCACTTCTCTCATAAGAAGATTCATAAAAAAATCTAATAATGGTGCTGAGGAATCATTAACTGTCAATACAAAAATACTGTAAACATATTGGGTAAGTTGATGTGTTCAAACCACTGCACACAAACGGTGCGAACAAATAAATAATAAACCATTTGATTTTATACTAAATATAAACCACAGGTGACGTGAAACCTTATTTACTGTATATGGTTTCCATTTTATAAAATGTGTGAAATTACCTGACAACAACAGCAAACAAAAATATTGAAGTTTAAAATAAAATATGCTGAAATATAACATAGGATTTATGATACATTCATTATGTTGATTATTTTCAAAGATCTGGCCACGACTGAAATTCATAATTAAACTAAAAACTTAATATATTTTTTGGAATCGCACTGTAATGAATGTTTGTTTTTAGGCCTATACAAAATATACTACTAGCTATAAAATAAAAATGGCAGCAGCTTAACTTCGCGCCTTTTCTTTTAATGTACGGCGCATGTATTTTATGAATAATACATTTTTCAGG
Source organism: Huso huso (assembly GCA_036884735.1). Lineage (NCBI taxonomy): Eukaryota > Metazoa > Chordata > Actinopteri > Acipenseriformes > Acipenseridae > Huso > Huso huso. The sequence continues at coordinate 9,423,875 of CM072681.1, read as the reverse complement.
CATTTTATCAAAAAAAATGTCTTGCTCGTAAAATGTTCTTGTTTTAATTTTACAGTATACTATTTTTTCATTAACATTTTTTCATTACAGTAACGCTTATACTGTTTTTCACAAGACATTCATAAAATTTAAGCATATGGCCCTCAAATCACCTTTCAGTAAAGGTTCACTTTCCCAAAGTTTTGTATATTTTTGTTTGTATTTTTCTTCCTTTGGCATTTTGATTTACGTTTTTTGTTATTTTGTATTTATGAGGTGTGTGGCTGATTTAATGTAATATCTAGCCTACTGTCTTCAGTGGCAACGAGCAAGATGTATTTTTGTGCACTGAGCGGAATGAACGAAGACGCTCTTACATTACAGTGAATGAGGTATACGTTTGTACGTACAGAATGTGCGGTAGACTGACACTCCCCGCCACCACATAAACCAATCTACAGGGAGTATGTTGTGGTATTAGACACAAGACCCTCCCATAAAATTTCCATCAACCAATCTGGGGACAGTAAGTGTTTTCAGCCCCCGACAGAGCATTGTAAATCACCAGTGAAAAAATTGCAAATCCCCTAACCCCCCAGGTTAAAAAAATAATCCCCCAAGATTTCCCCCCATACAAATGTTGCCCCCAAATTTCCCCCTGGGCATTTAAAAATCCCCCAATCTGGCAACACTGTCTCCCTATTTCTTTTTCTTTTTCACTGTGCCACAACTGCTTCTGTCAATCACAGCCAGTGGGCGGTATCAATGACTCCATTGGCTGGCAGAGATTGTTCCACCCATAGATACGGTTCCACCCCCTCCTCCGGCAATGCAACACAATCGATGTCGATCTGAGAAGGTTTCTCAAAGTTATACTACTGCTGCGTGCGAGTTACAGTTACTGGCTGTGATTGACAGAAGCGGTTGTGACACATTGAAAAAGAAAAAAAGAAATACGGAGACCACATCGAAAAAGGAATAGCGAGCGTCACATCGAAATGTAAAAAGCGAAGTGGAAAATGTGAAATAAACACATGAATAAATAAATATCGAAATTAATGAATAAATAAAAAATGAATACATAAATGATTGAATGAATAAATAAATGAATAAATAAATATCAAAATAAATAAATAAATGTCTGTGTATTTATTTATTTCGATATTTATTTATTCATTAATTTATGTAATTTATTTATTTCTAATTTTGGCAGGGAATATCCTCCATAGTATAGGCCTACCCATATAAAAGTAAAAAATAGAGAGAGAGAGAGAGAGAGAGAGAGAGAGAGAGAGAGAGAGAGAGAGAGAGAGAGAGAGAGAGAGAGAGAGAGAGTAGCCTATGCCGGTAGCTTATTAGCCATGCAATATGACACAAGTGAGCCATTACTTAGTGCCTGCATTTGGCAATATATGTCAGTGGCGTTATGGTTAGGGCACTTCCCTACGTACTGGAGGGTCATAAGTTCAATACCAGGTGGGGGACACACTGCTTTTTTACCTATTGCTCCAGAAAAAATACATTGGTAATTGTATGTAAAAAATGACACAATTGCCCTGAATATTGTCTGCTAAGAAATACATTAATAATCTTCAGGCCTGGTTAGTGCTTGGTTTTAAATACCAGCCCTTTTATCAACGTGTATGAACATTTTAAAAGTGTTACAACTCAAACAGGTCTAAGAGTATATAAAATAAAAGCCACAAGGTGTCTAATTCCTAAACACATTTAGAATCATAAATTGAGTAACGTGTTTGAAAAAGTGTGACAAATAGCCTACGTGTTTTAAAGTTAAACACCCGGTTTATAGGCTATGTCTTAGTGATAATATATATTTCAATTCATCATATAGCCCCAAAGGAATCAGTATAGCATTTGGCTCCGAGAAACATATTCTTGGAAACGCCTATCATGCCTGCTGCCATGTTTTGTTGGATTTGTTATGAAAACAACGTTGTTTCTCAAACCACATTGTGGGAAAGTTTGCAAGGAAGTGGACGCTTCTATGACTTCTTCACTGCAAGCTGGATATTACACATTTCTTCGTTGGATTGATGAAGTAAATGTATGAATTGTATGGGCACTGGAGATTCGGTGAAAAACTTCAGGGATTTTCTGCATTCTACCAATTGCATATTGACAAGCAACATACCGTACGCCAAGTTAATAAATATATTCCTCAGTATTTACTGTGTTTCATTTTATTGTGCTATTGCTAGGTTATGTTGCTATAAAACAAGACAATTTTACCAGCAAGGCATTTTGCTCATTTTGCATTATTTACAAATCTGCATTATTAATACGCCATTAACTATGCATTGTAAATGCATTATGCTGCTTGTGTAATTAGAAGACCCCAGACAGCTTTTCTTTCAGTTTACCGAGTGTAAAACTCTACAAACTGAGACATGGGACTTTAGGCATTAATATACTTTCACGTATTTTATTTAGTTCCAATACTTTATTAAACCAACATCATGCAAATGCTGTTAATATATCAATGCATCTTCCTTAGCGATATAAACAATTTCATCATGTTTAAGCAGGAAAGCATTTTAAAATAAAATAAACAAAGTTTCTCTCAGCTGTGAACAGGATGCGAGTGGTGTGAATACAAGGGAAGGTCCAGACAAGAGTTCTCTCCCAAAAGTCTGTGTTTATTTTGTAAATAACACAAATACTACTAATAATAATAATAATAATAATAATAATAATAATAATAATAATAATAACAACTCCTCTACCAGTGATGGTATCAGGGGGAGCACAGCAGGTTTACAGTCCTGACAAAAATAACAACACTCCTGAAACCACAATCCTCCATGCACGAAAACTGTGCTCTTTGCTCCTTACCCGCACGATGCTTCACAGTGTAGTGGAAGGGTTGTAGCACCAGATACCACCGAGTTATCCTAACGTTATTGTCCTTCATCATATGCAATCACCTTAAAGGAGCATGATCAGTGACAAGAGTGAAAGAACGACCCAGCAAGTAATAGTGAAGGGCGTGAGTGGCCCATTTGATGGCCAAACACTCCTTCTCAATGACAGAGTAGTTAATCTCCCATGGAGCCAGTTTTTTGCTCATGTAAATAATTGGGTGTTCTACCCCGTCAACTTGCTGGGACAGGACCACCCCCAGACCAATCTGGGAGACATCAGTCTGGAGGATGAACTCCTTACTGAAATCTGGTGAAATAAGTGCTGGGGCTTGGCATAGTCTCCTCTTAATCGTGTCAAAGGCCCCCAGACACTTCCCTGTCCATTTAACTATTTTTGGAGCCGTCTTTTTGGTGAGCTCTACCAAGGGGTTAACTATGGTGGCATACTCGGGGATAAAGCGGCGATAATAGCCTGCTAACCCCAATAGCAATCTCACCTGCGGTTTGGTTCTCGGGATCGCCGCCTCCACTAGAGCCTGAAATTTAGAAGCGATCGACTTTACCCGCCCATTACCCACAATGAAGCCAAGATATTGGGTTTCTAGTTTGCCGAATGCACACTTGCCCAGATTGTCCATCAGCCCCGCCTGCCTTAGAGACTGTAGGACTGCCGAAAGTCTAATAATATGCTCTCTCCAGGCAGAGCTGAAAATCACCACGTCATCAATGTATGCAGCGGCATACTGCTGATGGGACACTAGGACCTGGTCCATCAGTCTCTGAAAGGTGGCCGGGGCTCCATGCAACCCGAAGGGCATGGTCTGGAAATGGAACAAGCCATCTGGGGTAGAGAAAGCAGTTCTCTTGCAAACTCTGGGTCAGTGGAATTTGCCAGTATTCCTTCGTCAGATCCAAAGTCCAAATTAACCGCGCTCCTCCAAGTCCGTCGAGGAGCTCGTCTACCCGAGGCATGGGATATGCATCAAACTTGGCATTAAGATGGCATTAACCTTTCTGAAATCCACGCAGAACCGAGTGGAGCCGTCCTTCTTAGGCACCATCACTATCGGGCTGCTCCACTCGCTCCGGGAAGGCTCAATGACTCCAAGCTCGAGCATATCCCCCACCTCCCGGCCGACGGCACCCCTGCGGCTCTCCGGGATTCGATACGGTCTCTCTCGAACCCTGACACCTGCTGGAGTAATAATAGCATGTTCAATCATATTAGTTCTGCCAGGCAAGTCAGAAAAAACATCACCAAATTGTTTCACTAACCCACGGAGCTCACACTTCTGATCAGGAAGTAATTGTTCCCCCATCGGAATGTTAACTGTAGCTGGTGTATTGACAGAGGGACCAAAATCCTCTTCTATACTGGCATTGGCTATAAACAGGGCCTCCCTGTCATTGTAGGGTTTTAATAAATTAATATGATAAATTTCTGTTTTGTTGTGGCGATCGGGTTGTCTGATTTCGTAGTTTACATTACCAATTGCCTGCATCACCTCATACGGTCCCTGCCACTTAGCGTACAGTTTAGACTCCAAAGTGGGAAGTAGCAGCAGTACCTTATCTCCTGGCCGAAAAGTCAGAATCCGTGCTTGTTTATTGTACTGCTGCTCTTGCCAATGCTGAGCCTGTTTTAAGTTCTCGTGTGCCAGATGACCAACCAATTGCAGGCGATCTCTCAACATAATTAAATATTTCACTATATTTTTAGCATCTTTATTTTGCTCTTCCCATCCTTCCTTTACAAGATCAAGGACACCTCGTGGTTGTCTCCCATACAGCAGGTCAAAGGGAGAAAACCCAGTCGAGCTCTGAGGCAACTATCTCACTGCAAACATCAGGTAGGGAAGGAGTTTAGCCCAATGTTTTTGCTCCTGGTTGACAAACCGCCTCAGCATCTGCTTCAATGTCTGATTAAACTGTTCCACCAAACCATCCGATTGCGAGTGATAAACGGAGGTCTGAATGGATCGAATTTGTAATAATTTATACAGTTCCTTTAAACACCGTGACATAAAATTAGTTCCGTGATCAGTCAGAATTTCTTTGGGGATCCCTACTCTCGCTATGATCTGCACTAACTCTTTTGCAATCGCTAATGCACTAGTGGACCTCAATGGTACTGCCCCTGGATATCTGGTCTCGTAATCCACCACTACTAAAAATATGCATATATCCACAGTCAGACTGGCTCAATGGGCCCACTATGTCCATTGCAATGCGTTCAAAGGGGATATTGATCAGGGGCAGTGGAACCAAAGGGGCCGGGTGAACCCGCCCCGGCGCTACTTGTTGGCACTCTCTACAGGTCGCCACATACCGCTTCACCTCACTGTACACTCCCACCCACTAAAATCGAGCCAATATTCGTTCCTGAGTCTTTTCGCTACCTAAGTGGCCTGAACAAGGGACATCATGAGCCAACCGCATGATCTCATGTCGAAAAGACCGAGGAACGAGTAACTGTGTTACAGTCTGCCCTGTGCTCGGGGCTCGGGATACTCTATATAGCAAATGCCCAAGCACAATGTGGTGAGGGTATGTGAGCGCCGATTGCCATCTGCTTCCTTCCCTCGATAGACCGAACCTGCCCCAGAGGTTAGCCAGCATGTAGGATCATTTTTTTTGCTCAGACGCTAGATCAACATCTCGTCCCAGACCTTCGGTATATCGAAGGGGATATGGTAGCCTCAGCACTAGGGGTCTCAGTAACTCGCCCGGTCGGTCACACTGGATCCCAATCGCCTTTCCCTGGCATTTATCAGACGTGGAGGAGTCTCCCACCAAACCCCAACCTCGTTTCATTGATGCGCCCTCCCATTTTTCCGCCCTTCTCTCTTGTTTAGTTTTTTTGGGGCGGAACCGGGAGGGGAACAGATCAGCAAGCAGCGGAAACATATTCCCAATAGTTTCTCCTGCTGCTCCTATGGTCTTACCGGAGACTGGCTCTACCTTCTGGTTTATAATTATTTCGAAATATGGCCAGTCTCGACCTAAAATAACCGGGTATGGCAACCTTTTTGCCACCGCCACAATTACACGGCAGGTGTGACTACCAATTGTCAAATCTAATTTAGTGAGGGGGTAGTCCTTGTTATCTCCATGGATACAGGAGATGATCACTAACCCACACGACCACCAAGGTACCCCTTCTAAGAGAGTTTCCGACCTCAGCGAGGCCACCCGTTGGGGACAGAGAAGGTGCTGGTCCGGTAAGGAAGGGTGTGCGTGAGTGAAGGGGCCCCGGCCTTGGACCCACCATCCTGGGTCTGATGAAGGGAGGCATCGGCATTGGATGTATCGGGGTGGGCAGTGGTGTGGGCATGGAGTCCTTGTATCCCTCGACCAACCTGACCACTGCGTCCAGCGTGGTGGGCCAGTGCCGGCTGACCCAATTGCTGGCCTCTGGCCCCAGCAATTGCACGAACTGTTCAATGGTGACCATTTCGGTCACCTTTTCAGCTGTCCGCTCACCAGGGCAGAGCCACCGGGTCACCTGGTCGACCAACTGCTGGGCCATTACTCGGGGTCGGACTCCTTTGGGGCATTGGTACACCGGAACCGGCGGCGGTGTGTCTCCTTCGTGATGTCCAGTCACTGAAGTATGGCTTTTTTTACCACCTCATAATCCATGGCTTGTTCATGGGTTAAAGCGTGGTAGGCTGTCTAGGCTTCCCCGATCAGATTGGGTCCCAGCTGGGTAGCCCACCACTCCCGAGGCCATAGGGCTGCTGTCACCTGTCTTTCAAAGGATGTTAAATAGGCCTCGGGATCATCCTCCAGAGACATCTTCACCACTTTGGGTTTTGGAGGAGCCACTGTTGGTTCGCCACCGGTTCCCTCCTCTGGTTGGCCGCGAGGAACATGGCATTCATCCTCTCCATCACTGCTGCCAAGGTTTCCTCATGCCTCCGTGCCTGAGCCTCCATCATGGTGTTCAGTGTGCAGGGTCCATCGTGAAATCCCACTCTGACACCTCTTGTGAACAGGATGTGAGTGGTGTGAATACAAGGGAAGGTCCAGACAAGAGTTCTCTCCCAAAAGTCTGTGTTTATTTTGTAAATAACACAAATAATAATAATTAGCCACCCCTCTACCAGCGATGGTATCGGGGGGAACACGGCAGGTTTACAGTCCTGACAAAAATAACACTCCTGAAACCACAATCCTCCGTGCACGAAAACTGTGCTCTTTTCTCCGGGGTCGTGGTGAGTGCTGGTGCTGTGCTGTGTTGTGCTCTGAGAGACGTGCTCTGGGTCTTAGTGCTGGCTCCGCGCCTGCAGCTCCTGACTCTCACTCCTCCTCTGCTGAAGACAAAACACAAACAATAACGAAAACTGGCTGGATGTCATCATCAGCGCAAGGCCCCGTACTGACGTAGCTGCTTCCCCTTTGTACCCAAAAACTCCTCCTTGCAATCAACCCGTCGCCATGGTTTCTCCAATAGAGGGCCGCCCCGCAGCTGATTGCAATGGAATCCTTCCAGGTGCATGCAACTACGCACTCCCCCTAATATGGTCACCTTCCGGTTTCCGCCTACCGTCAAGGCAGTCCATCTAGGAGGAAGCATACGATCAACCTTACCCAGCGCCTTTTCTGGTCGGGAGGGAGATTTACAGTTTGAATTCTTTCTCTCTCTGTCACACAGCCTATTTACAAACAGCATACATTATATTCGGACATTTCAATTCAATTATAATTCTAATAAGCAGGGAGTGACATTAAATTTGACTATTATGGATACATCTGTTTTCTTTTCATACATTTAGTCTGTAAAACCAAATAATTTGTGACACGTTTAATATCTAGGTACATGTATATAGTAAAATAGTGTTCTATTCCTAAACAGCAATGTTGATACATCATTAGGCAGAACACTGGTGTTTAGGCATTTGGAATTCTACATAATTCTTAAATGTTATGGGTTTAATCTGTGCCTTATTTATTAGTTTATTTGTTATAGTTTATAGTTTAATGTTTTTTTCTATCTATTTTCAGTTCTATTATTTCACACACACAACATTTTACCCAAATGCATGAAGGCCACACACCTGCTTTTAGTAATAGCTTGCTTACACTCTTATCTACTGTATTTTCTGTGTTTCAACAATATTTCTGTTTTCTTGGATTCTTTGAAATCGTTTTTTCTTTATAATGTGCACTACTTGCATTTGACTTGGTATTTGTATATTCTGAAATACAAGTATTTTCATTTGTTTTTAAAATCATGGAAAAGCTTCAAACAATTTCAATTTCAAATGCATTTAAATACTTTTCTATAATATTGCGCATAATAAAGTGAGAAAAATAATCATTTTAGTATTGCTGGTAAAGTTCATCAACCTGAAAGATGCAAACTAAAGGACTCCACTTTACACAATTTCATGTTTATTATTAAACATTACAATCAAAACAAGTAAAAATAATACTGTGTAATGCACATATATATATTTAATTTATGTCACTTTTTCCACAAACCTGGTTGTGTGAACCCACTGTTCTGCTGTTATTGTTCAAACTGAGATCTCAATTATTACATTCATCCCCCAATTGAACTAACAATTAGTTAATTCATACAATGTTAGACATAAATTGAAATATCCAACTCTTTTTGGACCAAGATTGAGAAACACTGTTTTATGTAACATGCTTCTGATATTGGTACATACCTGGAAATTACTATTAACTACGTGACTACAGTGTTCATGTTGCCATTATATAAACTATACTCATTCTATGTCACCTTGGTAAAGGCCTGTGCCAAATTCATGATAATACATTGCTCAATTTTACAACTGTTGTATGCCAAAGTATTTGAAATGTATTTAGCATTTGTGACATATTTGCATGTGTATTTAGTTTGGTTGTACATACATGACATTTTCATTTGCATTGAGCAAATTCCAATTTTCAAATGCATGCAGTCATTTACATTTAAATGTAAATGCATTTGACCCCATGCCTGTTTGTATCACATTATGGTTATGGATACTCATACAATGATATAAGGATTATAATTTCTTTCCTACAGGGGCCAGCCTGAAATACTAGAACCATGATGTCTTTCACCAGAAAACAACAAAGACAATGACGTGAATACCACTTGAACCACCAAAAGGATATGGATCCCAACCACAATTTCAGCAAGTAGAGAGTTATTATCACACAACTGTCAATGTAACATATTCAGAACGGAATCCGCCCATTCAGGAATACCATCGCACAACTATCCAAGTAAGATCTCCAGAGCGAACACGGCACATTCAGGAATATCATCGCACAACTGTCTGTAACACATTCCAGCAGGATCAGCATCGCAATGAACCACAGGCCAGAGCCCAACAGCAGCAGGAATAACGTCATTGGGACCCATAACTAAACAGACAAACTCAACAACACAAACAGCCAGATTAGTATTACTTGGAGACACAGCACAAAACACAACAGCAGAAAGCACAACTTTATCAAGAACCAGAGCCGCAGAACTTTCTATTCCAGCACAACACCAGTCATGCCCCAATACAACACCACACCAGTCATGCCCCAAAGTTTAAAACAGAACAGCAAGGAATTTACAAACCACAGCCAGACCGAAAACAACAACTGCAGGAACATTGCCGAAATAACCCAGAACCAAAACAACAAAAACAATTACATCCCAACCATCAGGACCCACATATCCAAACACAAAGGCAACAAGAACAGCGTCTATCAGAGGCAAAGAGACTTCTGGAGCGCGAAATATACCATAAAAACTTAGAGGCAAAGTGACTTCAGGAGCATGAAACCTACAAACACCACGCAGAACCAAAAAGAAACAGTGGAAAGACAAAGCATGCTGCAAATCCTGCTTTACAAACAACTGCAAAGAAAAGACAATACCATCAGAACCCAAACAAAAAAAACTTTGTACAGACCATATTATGCTGACAAATATATCCTTGTAAGAGCTAAAAAAGACACAACTACAACATTTGCTACAAAGTGAAACAATTAGTAAACACATACAAAAGGAAAAACATTTTAAGACCCAATGCTAAAACAATACTACGCCACCGACTAGTGAAAAACTTAAAAGGCAGGAGTCATGCTTCAAAACTCATGACAGCAACATATCTTGTTGACCTTTCCATCAAGGTCTCTTTGAAAATGCAGAACAACCTACAACAGGATGTTGATTCAGGACACTGTACATGTTCTTGTAGTGAGTGCTACTGGAAAATGGGTGTATGCAAATGACACACTCATTGAAGTCAAACCATGGCCAAAAAATGCAAAGGACATGTATATGGCCTTTGATGAAGAGATCTAATCCTTTACAAATGACTTCTATTGGGCTAAGTTCAGGAGAATACTGTTTTGTTTCAAGCATTATAATCTCTTAGTATACTGCCCTTTAGCACTGACATTCATATGTACATTTTGAACCATTCATAACATTTTACTTTTGTACCTGCGTAAAAATCAAGTTACCAAAATATACATATTGTTTTTACCACTGATGGATGTACATTTGCAACCTAAATAATAACATATTTACACTTACAACACTATCAAAAAGTCCCTTATATACCACTATCTTACTTTCAAATCCTTTCTAATTACTGTTATTTTTTATTTAAATACACACATGTAGTGTAATAGCAGGGTAGCATCAATGAGGAAGAATGAATTAAATACACACATGTAGTGTAATAGCAGGGTAACATCAGTAAGGAGGATTGAATTAAATTCACACATGTAGTGTAATAGCAGGGTAACATCAGTAAGGAGGATTGAATTAAATTCACACATGTAGTGTAATAGCAGGGTAACATCAGTGAGGAGGATTGAATTAAATACACACATGTAGTGTAATAGCAGGGTAACATCAGTAAGGAGGATTGAATTAAATTCACACATGTAGTGTAATAGCAGGGTAACATCAGTAAGGAGGATTGAATTAAATTCACACATGTAGTGTAATAGCAGGGTAACATCAGTGAGGAGGCTTGAATTAAATACACACATGTAGTGTAATAGCAGGGTAGCATCAATGAGGTAGATTGAATTAAATACACACATGTAGTGTAATAGCAGGATAACCTCCATTTTCAGTACGGAGAATCCGCAATATGGATGACTTAAATTGCAATTGAACAGATGAATTAATGATGAATAATGTGCTTGGTCGGAGACCTTGTCCGTGGTGCTGACAGCTATCCGCAATGTTGGCTGGCTAGCGAAAACACGATGACATAATGTAGTCTAGTGCCACGGATAAGAAGTGGCTTTTAGGGCTGAATACGAACCGCTCGGCACTCAGGTAAGGAAAAAAAACCCTACTCACTGACAGGGAGAAACCTTAGGGAATCCATGGCTGAGGATAGCCCTTCCTCCAGGCTCTACAGACGGCCGTCTCCCTGTTTGGCTTTGCCGTGCGTAACTGAGAGGCTAAACACAAAGAAGCGACATGAATGCAAGCCACACAGAGTTTTTATGGCACTTGGATATGATGTGTTGATTAGTGGGCAGCTTCTCCTACCAGAAATACAACCAAGTTTTCCAAGGAAGATTTAATTAAATAAACACATGTAGTGTGAATAACAGGGTAATATCAATTAGGAAGATTTAATTAGGGAAAATACTGGAGGAAAAACAGAATGTTGTGTTTGAACAGAGTTGTGGGGATGTTGCTGGCAAACTGTGGTTAACTTTGAAATTGGTAAAAAAAAAAAAAAAAAGGATTGACTTGAACCACAGAAGAAGAAAACAGATGATGGTTTTCTTAGGCTGGTATTCAGGAAGCACTTCAATCATTGCTGAGGGGGGCCTTCATGAAGTGAGCAGCTGAGGGATAATAACAATACGGCTTCAGAAAGCAAAGTCAGAGCTCCCTTCATGGAGTGTCATCTCAATAATTAAAGCCATTAGGTTTGTGGAGTCATATGATTCTACTGCAGCAGGTGTGCAAGTCACTGACAGTAGTTCAGGAGATGCTCAATCTGCAGTATGTGATTAGAATTTATGTAAACCATCTCAGCCAATCAGAGAGCAGGATTTCTCTCCATTGTGGCTGAATTAAGTATATATTAATTCTCCAGTGCTTGTGGTTAAATTCCCTATTTCAATGCTGTGTTATTGATTGATTTCAGAACTCTGCCATACCTACCGCTGTGTCCAGTGAGGATACGTGCAGCCTGGAAGAGTGTCACTGCTTCATCATGAAATGGGCTGGCGATTCCCAGGTAAAGAGAGACACAGAGAATGAACTTGAAATGGAGCCAGGGTGCAGTGAACATTGAAAATCAGGTTCACAGGCAGGGTGCAGTGAGAGCTGAGAATCAGGTTCACAGGCAGGGTGCAGTGAGAGCTGAGAATCAGATTTACAGGCAGGGTGCAGTGAGCTGAGAATCAGGTTCACATGCAGGGTGCAGTGAGAGCTGAGAATCAGGTTCACAGGCAATGAGAGCTGAGAATCAGGTTCACATACAGTGAGAGCTGAGAATCAGGTTCACAGGCAGTGAGAGCTGAGAATCAGGTTCACAGGCAGTGAGAGCTGAGAATCAGGTTCACAGGCAGTGAGAGCTGAGAATCAGGTTCACAGGCAGTGAGAGCTGAGAATCAGGTTCACAGGCAGTGAGAGCTGAGAATCAGGTTCACAGGCAGTGAGAGCTGAGAATCAGGTTCACAGGCAGTGAGAGCTGAGAATCAGGTTCACAGGCAGTGAGAGCTGAGAATCAGGTTCACAGGCAGTGAGAGCTGAGAATCAGGTTCACAGGCAGTGAGAGCTGAGAATCAGGTTCACAGGCAGTGAGAGCTGAGAATCAGGTTCACAGGCAGTGAGAGCTGAGAATCAGGTTCACAGGCAGTGAGAGCTGAGAATCAGGTTCACAGGCAGTGAGAGCTGAGAATCAGGTTCACAGGCAGTGAGAGCTGAGAATCAGGTTCATAGGCAGTGAGAGCTGAGAATCAGGTTCACAGGCAGTGAGAGCTGAGAATCAGGTTCATAGGCAGTGAGAGCTGAGAATCAGGTTCACAGGCAGTGAGAGCTGAGAATCAGGTTCACAGGCAGTGAGAGCTGAGAATCAGGTTCATAGGCAGTCCCTCCATCCCTGCCAGTATTTCCAAGGGCAGAGCCCTGCTCTGCCACAGTACCATAGTAAATGTGCACAGTAACTTTGCAGTTTCCCATGCTAGCACTACTCTTACACCATGTATAGTGTTTGCCTGGGCCTTGAGCATCTCATACAACAGTAAACAAGGATGCAGTTTGCAGACCAAATGAATCAGCCAGTGAGCTACATAATGCAAGAGCAGTCTGTTGTTAACCTGTAACTTCACTGTGTGAGAGAATGAATTGTGATCTCTCTGGGAGTCAAGCCAGAGAGCTGGACTGGCTGAGAGAATGGGAGCTGCTGCCCTGAACACTGATATTGTGATGTGTTCTGTTCATTGACACCAAAGCAAAGCCAGAGTGTTGGGCAGGTTGAGCGAAGAAAAGGTGCACAGCTGAAAAACAAAGAGGATATCCCAGGGCCAGAGGGGGAGGAGCTGAGTGAGGAGGCGGGGCAGAACCAGGGTGAGGAGCTGAGCCAAAAGAAGGAGCAAAGACTGAATGACGGTCATGACATCATCATGGAGTGGGCAAGGGATCTGAAGACAGTGCCAGAGGTAAGATTTTAACACATTTCATCAGCTGGGTCTGAACACACTGTCCATGAGTGCATCTCAAAAGAGGTTCCTGTATCTCATTCCTACACACCCACACTGCTAGTGATCTGTTCTGAACATACTGTCCATGAGTGCATCTCAAAAGAGGTTCCTGTATCTCATTCCTCCACACCCACACTGCTAGTGATCTGTTCTGAACAGGATATCTTTGTATTTTTCATTCATGAGTTAATTACTGGTATAAAGTAAGCACATGCAGTCATTTGCTGCTACAATGTAGATAGATTCATTTAGTAAATCTAGCTTCTGATATCAGGTCGTTTTTCACAATGAGGCTCCATTTAGATTGGTATGCAATATTGACAGGGAGATAGCAGAGTGCACTACTGTTTTGAATTCACAGCCATGGCAGGGATGTATGATACTGACACACTTGTGTGATTCATTTTAAAACATTGCCCAAAACCTTCTCTAGCATTCCTAACACACTGTGGTCTGGAGTCCTCCTTATCCTCTAATCTATATTGTCTTTAACCAGAACTCTGTCTCAACGGGGGAGGCTGTGGAACAGGGTCTTGCAGAGCTGGTGAAGGAGTGGAAACGAGGCAAGCTGAGTAACATCTTACCCATCATGGAGTTCATCATGTGGGCCCTGATCAAGGAGGAGGCAGACAAGGTGAGAGCAGCAAGATAAACCCACAGCAGAACTCAGCTATATACTTGTACATGTGCTTTGTGTCACAGTGGAGCACACAGGGAAAGGGAGATGATCGTTTCTATTCATTAGCTGAAAAGCAATCATTTTATTAAATTGCGCTTAGTAATACTTTGCCCTGTGTTAATATCTGTGCCATTTGACAAATACATCAACTAATACAAGTATCTGTGAAATGGCACATATATTAACACAGGGCAAAGTATAATGAAGTATACTGAATTGATACAGAAGACACTCACAGACAGCTTCTATGTGTTCATTTGTTTCTCTCTTGACTATGAATTGTTCTTGTTTTTGTTTTTGTTTTTAGGGAATTGTTGTTCGGATATGGTTCTCTAGGATGCTAAAATCTCAGAATATTGGTGAGTATGGCAAACCTGCAACATGTTATACTTTACCTCTGATTGTCCAACACAAGATTTTCTTGACAACAGAACTCGGAATCATCACATTCCTGTTTGTGGAACAAGAAAGACAATAACTGTTTGATTTGTTCATTAAAAAATAATGAAGAAAAAAGAGCCAGTATCACGTTCATAAGTTATAACAATAGCTGTAAGATGTATTGGACCTTGCTGTGCTGTACTTTTTTGGCATTATTACTGTCTCGAAGGTTGGTGGTATTGTTTCATTTTTGGCTGCAGCACTGAATTAGTGCCTTCATTCTTTCTGTTTTTCCAATATTATAACAGCAAGATAACTTTCAAAGAGGAGGTTAAATGTCTAAGAGACACAAATGGCAAAGGAGGACACGGACAACATGCCCCACATGTCGACCTGTTCCTATCCAATTTTAAATAACTTTAGCATAACAGAGGCAGAAGTGTTAAAGGGACTAGGAGCTCTTAAAATAAACAAATCCCCTGGGCCGGATGAGATCCTCCCAATAGTACTCAAAGAAATGAAAGAAGTTATTTACAAACCGCTAACCAAGATCATGCAACAGTCTCTTGACACAGGGGTTGTACCGACAGACTGGAAAATAGCAAACGTAATACTGATCCACGAAAAGGGAGACAAAACTGAACCAGGTAACTACAGACCAATAAGCCTGACTTCTATTATATGTAAACTTATGGAAACTATAATAAGATCCAAAATGGAAAATGACATATATGGTAACAATATCCTGGGAGACAGTGAGCATGGTTTTAGGAAAGGGAGATCGTGTCTAACTAATCTGCTTGACTTTTTTGAGGATGCAACATTCAAAATGGATAATTGCAAAGCATACGACATGGTTTATTTAGATTTCCAGAAAGCTTTTGACAAAGTCCCACATAAAAGATTAATTCTCAATCTGAACGCAGTAGGGATTCAAGGAAATGCATGCACATGGATTAAGGAGTGGTTAACATGTAGAAAACAGAAAGTACTGATTAGAGGAGAAACCTCAAATTGGAGCGAGGTAACCAGTGGTGTACCACAGGGATCAGTATTAGGTCCTCTGCTATTCCTAATCTACATTAATGATTTAGATTCTGGTATAGTAAGCAAACTTGTTAAATTTGCAGACGACACAAAATAGGAGTAGTGGCAAGCACTGTTGCAGCAGTAAAGGTCATTCAAAATGATCTAGACAGCATTCAGAACTGGGCAGACACATGGCAAATGAAATTTAATAGAGAAAAGTGTAAAGTATTGCATGCAGGCAATAAAAAAAAAATATGCATTATAAATATCATATGGGAGATACTGAAATTGAAGAAGGGAGCTATGAAAAAAGACCTAGGAGTTTATGTTGACTCAGAAATGTCTTCATCTAGACAATGTGGAGAAGCTATAAAAAAGGCCAACAAGATGCTCGGATATATTGTGAGAAGTGTTGAATTTAAATCAAGGAAGTAATGTTAAAACTTTACAATGCATTAGTAAGACCTCACCTAGAATATTGTGTTCAGTTCTGGTCACCTTGTTACAAAAAGGATATTGCTGCTCTAGAAAGAGTGCAAAGAAGAGCAACCAGAATTATCCCGGTTTAAAAGGCATGTCGTATGCAGACAGGCTAAAAAGAATTGAATCTATTCAGTCTTGAACAAAGAAGACTACGCGGCAATCTGATTCAAACATTCAAAATCCTAAAAGGTATAGACAATGTTGACCCAGGGGACTTCTTTGACCTGAAAAAAGAAACAAGGACCAGGGGTCACAAATGGAGATTAGATAAAGGGGCATTCAGAACAGAAAATAGGAGGCACTTTTTTACACAGAGAATTGTGAGGGTCGCCAGTAATGTTGTTGAAGCTGACACCCTGGGATCCTTCAAGAAGCTGCTTGATGAGATTCTGGGATCAATAAGCTACTAATAACCAAACGAGCAAGATGGGCTGAATGGCCTCCTCTCGTTTGTAAACTTTCTTATGTAGCACCATGATAAACTTCAATAGATGTACCTATTATTCTCAATGAAGAGTTTCCCTGAGCTAACTTTTACACACAGGAGCTGCTCAGATTGCTAGGAAACTGTCTGCCTGGTTCACGTGCAGCCGTGTCATGTGGGATGAATGAACTCAATGGCCTGTCAGTTTAGACATGTTTCATTTTGTATTTTACACACTATTAAATCATTTTTAATTTCTGTAAATGCTACTGCAAGGGTAATTGTATACAGAACATGAAATAACATGACCAGTCAGAACCAGTGTGCAGTTATCTTCTCTGGCCCTTTTCTTAACCAGAAGCCTGGTCTCTCTGAACTATCATTCTGGTATTGTATGCTGGCTTTTTATTTATTCATTCATGTTTTATGTTATGGTAACATTACTATAATATTAGAAAAAAAGGACAAACACACTTGAATTATTAAAATAACAACCCTAATCCTAACCCCAACCCAAACCAAAGCGTCCCTAAAACAAATAAAAACAGCATTTCACTTTTCGTTTTTTTTTTTTTAATAAATGTGTATTGTTATTATTAGTTTTAGTATTAGGGCTACAACATTTTATTAACTTTCACTTTTGACTGTGTAGACTAGATATTATTTTATATTTTATTTTGTCTGTATTTATCCTTTTATTCTGAACTGTGGTCAGGACCACCTGTCTTGAGAATGCATCGCTTGATAAATAATTAACAATGTTTTATAATAAACATGATTCTCAGTAATGATATCCTCACTAGTCATTTTAGAACAGCGCTAACCCGAGTGTCATTCTCCTTCAATGACAAGGAGGCAGTATTTGAGTGACAGGTCACTTCTTCTGAGGGGAGCAGGTTCATCTTGATCCCTGCTGTCTTTTGAACACAAGTCGATGTTATTTCAAGTTGTACTTTGATGGGTGGAAACACAGCATGGGAACTTTTAAAGGCAAAACACAGCATGGGAACTTTTACAGGCAAAACACTGCATGGGAACTTTTACAGGCAAAACACAGCATGGAGGGGGCTCCCGAGTGGCGCATCCTGTAAAGGCGCTCCACGTGGAGTGCAGGATGCGCCCTATAGCGCGGACATCGCTGGTTTGAGTCCAGGCTATTCCACTGCCAACCATGGATGGGAGTTCCCAGGGGGTGGCGCACAATTGGCAGAGCGCCGCCCGGGGGGGAGGGGCTTAGGTTGGCCAGGGTGTCCTTGGCTCACCACGCGCAAGCGACCCCTGTAGTCTGGCTGGGCACCTGTGGGCTTGTCTGTAAGCTGCCTAGAGCTGAGTTGTCATCCGACGCTGTAGCTCTGAGGAGGTTGCATGGTGAGTCTGCAGTGTGAAAAGAAGCGGTCAGCTGACGGCACATGCTTCAGAGGACAACGTGTTCGTTTTCGCAGCTCCCGAGTCAGTGCAGGGGTGGTAGCGGTGAGCTGAGCCTAAAAAAAAATATATAAAAAAATTGCCCATTCTAAATCGGGAGAAAAAATTATAAAAAAAAAAACAATTGGTGACTACTAAATTAAAAAAAAAACACAGCATGGGAACTTTTACAGGCAAGGTAACATTGTTAATAATTGAAAATGAATGCCTGAACAACACTATG
Organism: Huso huso; assembly: GCA_036884735.1. Lineage (NCBI taxonomy): Eukaryota > Metazoa > Chordata > Actinopteri > Acipenseriformes > Acipenseridae > Huso > Huso huso. Next base: position 9,405,666 of record CM072681.1, on the reverse strand, counting down.
AAGTTTAGACTGTGATACTGGATCTTTAAAGAGATGCATCTATACTTCCAGCTGGAATATTGATTCAATTCTTTGCCAACTCTGTCTTCATCTCTTCACACAGGTGCTGGGAGATGCCTCCCGGATTCAGGTATTTCTCACTGTTGTAGTTTAGTTGATTTTTAGGTGTTGCATTCTACTGTTAAGAATACTTGATCTATTTGTCTGCTAAGAAATAAATAATAATAATGTTTTTCTTTTATTTTTCCTAGTCTGGCAGTGGATTCACAAGGCATCAGGTACTCTTTAAGTTTACTATGTGTTGCTGAAGTCTGATATTCCTGATTGATTTTTGATATAATTGTTTTTTTCTAGTACATACAGACAGCACAATATTGACAGTGGACAGGCCATTATTGTCTCCTCTCTGCTCTACAGTTTATTTAAACCAAGTTCCCCTCTCTTTGCTCTCCCTCTCTCTTATTATTTGTTTATTTAGCAGACGCCTTTATCCAAGGTGACTTACAGAGACTAGGGTGTGTAAACTATGCATCAGCTGCAGAGTCACTTACAATTACGTCTCACCCGAAAGACGGAGCACAAGGAGGTTAAGTGACTTGCTCAGGGTCACACAATGAGTCAGTGGCTGAGGTGGGATTTGAACCGGGGACCTTCTGGTTACAAGCCCTTTTCTTTAACCACTGGACCACACTGCCTCTTACCCTTTTCTTCACTGCCTTCTCCCTCCCTTCGTCTCTCATTTTCTCCCTCATCTCTCTTCCCCTTCCTTCTCTATTTCACTGTCCTCCCTCTCCCCCTCTCTCTGTCTTCATCTCTACATTTCTCCATCATCTCTTTTCCCCTTTCTTCTCTATTCTCTCTGCTCTACAGTTTATTTAAAGCCATGACCCCCTCTCTCATGACTTCCCTGATGACTTCTCACGACGCCCCTCTCTCATGACCCCCCTCTCATGACCCCCCTCTCTCATGACTTCCCCTCTCTCATGACCCCCCCCTCTCATGACTTCCCTCTCTCATGACCACCCTCTCATGACCCCCCTCTCATGATCCCCCCTCTCATGACTTCCCTCTCATGAGACCCCCTCTCATGACGTCCATCTCTCATGACCCCCCTCTCATGACTTCCCCTCTCTCATGACCCCCCTTCTCTCATGACTTCCCCTCTCACATGACCCCCCTCTCTCGTGACTTCCCCTCTCTTTCACATTCCTCTCCTCTCAACTCTCTTACACTCTTCCCCTTTTCTGGGCGGTCCTCCTCCCTCCCTCTCTTTTCCCTGCCTCTCCTCTCCCATCACCTGTCTTGTGTTTACTGTCTCTAAAACACATCGACATTGTCATTTAACAACAGGAGTTAGTCTGTGGCTTGGCTGTATAATGGTTCAGATTCAATTGAAATCCTTCTTTCTCCCCTCCATCTCTCTCTCTTTCCCCTCTATCCTCTCCCCTTTCCCCACATGGGTGCTTGTCCCAGGTGGCGTGTAGATATTATATATAGAACTGTTGATACAATTGTGATGAAACTTGGTACTGTTAATAATAATAAGAAGAAGAATAATAAGAATAATAAGAATAATAATAATGACCACTGGTATATAGAATGTAACACAAATTAGTGGTAGAAAAGTAACGCCCCTGTGCAGAGTGTTCACTGTGTGTCCCTCAGGCTGTGACAGGCGGCTACATACTGGGCAGCCAGTGGGGCTGTGTGTCCCTCCCCCAGTAGGTCTGCCAGTTTTTCTGGGTCAGTCAGTTGTGGGAAGTGTGGGAGTGAAATAGTCATTTTTTCACTATTCTTTTAGTGCATTCACTGCCAGGTTAAAGCTCCCTGACGCACTGATGGTCAGGCCTAGGTATGTATATTGTGTGGTGTGTTCTAGGGTGGTGTTGTGTAGAGTGAAGTGGGACCTGCTTCTTTGAGATCTGGCCTTTTAAAGATCATAATTCTGGTATTTTTCATGTTTACTGTCAGGGCCCAGGTGTGACAGTACTGCTCTAGCAGTGACAGGCTCTGCTGTAGCCCTGGCTCTGTGGGCGACAGCAGGACCAGGTCATCTGTGTAGAGCAGGAATTAAATTTCTTCGTCATGTAGAGTGAGGCCAGGGGCTGCAGACTGCTCCAACACCGCTGCTAATTCACTGATGTAAATATTGAACAGTGTTGGACTCAAACTGCAGCCCTGTCTCACTCCACGACCCTGTGTGAAGAATTCTGTTCTTTTGTTGCCAATTTTTATTCCGCACTTGTTTTCTGAGTACATTGACGTTATTATGTTGTAAATGTTACCCCCTACACCACGTTGTAGAATTTTATCATTTAAACCTTCATGCCAAATGGAATCAAATGCTTTTTTAAAGTCTATAAAACAAGAAAAAATGTTTCCTTTATTTTGTTGTTGTACATGTTTGTTGATTAGGGTGTGGAGGGTGTAAATATGGTCATTGGTAATTTGGTAGAAATCCAATCTGACTCTTACTCAGGACACTGTGTTCGGTAAGGAAGGCCAGTATCTGGGTATTGATGATACTGCAGAATACCTTCCCCAGGTTGCTGCTCACACAGATGCCTCGGTAGTTGTTGGGTTCAGATTTGTCTCCACTTTTGTAACTGGGGATATAAGCCCTTGGTTCCAGATGTCAGGGAAGCAGCCTTCCTGTAGTACCAGGTTGAATAATTTAAGCAGGGCCTCCTGCAGTTTAGGGCTGCTGTGTTTGAGCATCTCTGTACTGATGCTGTCGGGCCACAGGCCACAAGTTTTTCCCAAGTTAAATTTTGCTATGTTGTAAAATCCTCTTGTAGGGTTTCTTTGTAAAGATTTTCAAAATAGTTTTTCAAATACACACCCTTTCGATATATCGTGGGTGTCGGGTCCAATAAAACCGCTTATATATCGAGGGTCGCGATATAGCGAGAGACCCACAGAAAACAAATAGGTTGATAACAAATACTGTACAACCACTCCCTTGTTTTATCAGGGGCGTCAGTGTCCAGTATAAATCCTCTATGCAACCCGCTTTTTTTCTCATTTTTCTTACAATATTAATGCTTTGTTTTTAATTGTTTTGTATATTTTTGTTTGTGATGTGCAGTACAGAATAAAACGAACAGTAATTCTAAGTGCCGATGTATATTGCAGGTAAGGCATGCGCAGTTAGACAGTAAAAATGGAGAGCCGACTCCAGGACCGTGATATATCCGAATCCGCAGGATAGCGAGGGCCGATGTAACGAGGGCTGGGTGTAGTTCCATTTTGTATTGTCAGTTCTTGTTTCTGTGTGGAGTTCATATTGTTCCACATTCCCAGAACTGATTTTGGTTAATAGATTCCTCAGTGTCTGTGAGGGCTGTGTTCATGTGTTTCTCTTTGTTCTGTTTCAGGGTGTGTTTGTGTTGCTTTAGGGTCTCGCAGTACCTGAGGTGTAAATCTGGGTTGTGTGGCTGATGATGTTTTTGATTTGATTCTTGTCTTAGTTTTTTCCTTATTGTTTCACATTCATCATCAAACCATTTTTCTTTGGGTTTGTGCTTCTGATTGTTTTTTACTTGTTCATTTTTTTGAGATTTGCCTTGCTTGCTGTTTTTTCTAATATTTCATTCATGTGTTTAACTGCCAGATTTACTCCTCTCACATTAGGCTGGCACTGTGTGATTTGGAAGGTGTCAGTAAGGTTAGTGATTTCAGGACAGCCAGTTGCTTTATCAAATTCCGCTGTGCTGTTTGGAGCCCATTTATAAGTATAGTTCAGATGGTACAGCTTGCATGGCTGTATTAGTGTGTTACTGGGCTGTCCTGTTCTTTGTAAGAACACAGTAATTTGACTGTGGTCTGACAGAGGTGTTTGTGGCCTGACAGTGAATGCATTAATAAAGGAGGGGTACAGATCAGTGATGGCGTAATCAACTACGCTAGTCCCAAGACCTGAGCAGTATGTGAATCTACCTAAAGAGTCCCCTCTGATCCTGCCATTAATGATGTACAGACCCCAGGCTTAGCAGAGATGCACTAACTGCCTCCCATTTTTGTTCACAGTACAATTGGTTTGTTTCTATGGATTGAGGTGGGTGTGAGGTACAGAGGGGTTTGTCCAAATACATGGCTGTGACCTTGAGTGCTTCTACAGTCAGGCTCTGTTCCTGTGCTGGTGTTGAAATACCCACAGAGCAGCACATTTCCCTGGGCCTGGAAATGGCTGATCTCTGTGTGGAGGTTATGAAAATATTCCTCATTGTAGTTTGTGGATTCAGAGGGAGGGGTGTAGGCTGCACACAGGTAAACGTCAGTTTCACCTTGGACTGCGTTTTTGTTTATTTTGAGCCGTGTGTGTGTGTCTGTCTGTCCTTATTTAATTGTGCCGATGGATTGAGCAAGCTCCCCTCTGTGCCACACTAGTATTCCCCCCCGAGTCCCTGCCGTGTGTGACTGTGCTGTGTTTCAGGGAGGGCACTATGATCTCCCTGTAGCCTGAGGGACAGTGAGTGGCACATCTGCACGGCTAATAGGATAATAATATCAATTATTTACATTATTATTATTATTTATTTCTTAGCAGATGCCCTTATCCAGGGCGACTTACAATTGTTACAAGATATCACATTATTTTTTACATACAATTACATTATTTTGTACACATTACTTTTACATACAATTACCCATTTATACAGTTGGGTTTTTACTGGAGCAATCTAGGTAAAGTACCTTGCTCAATGGTACAGCAGCAGTGTGGAATAGTGGTTAGGGCTCTGGACTCTTGACCGGAGGGTCGTGGGTTCAATCCCCAGGGGGGGACACTGCTGCTGTACCCTTGAGCAAGGTACTTTACCTAGATTGCTCCAGTAAAAACCCAACTGTATAAATGGGTAATTGTATGTAAAAAAAAATATAATGTGTTGTCTTGTGTAACAATTGTAAGTCGCCCTGGATAAGGGCGTCTGCTAAGAAATAAATAGTAGTGTAGCAGCAATGTCCCCCACCTGAGATTGAACCCATGACCCTCTGGTCAAGGGTCAAGAGTCCAGAGCCCTAACCACTACTCCACACTGCTGCCCTGCATTGAGAACAAATTCAGGGTCTGTGGTCTTCAGCCTGAAGATCGAGGAGTACAGACCCTGGATGTTCAGCAGCTAATTGAAAGAGATCTCATCTTTTCTCTTTTTTTCTTTTAAATTTCTATTATTTATAGAAATTTAAAAGAAAAAAAGAGAAAAGACAAAATGCAAATTACAACATTAATTAAATAGATGTGTCTATGCAGTGATATTGTGTCTGACACACACACACACACACACACACACACACACACACATACATACAGTGCCTATAGTAAGTATTCACCCCCCTTGGATGTTTTCACAGTTTGTTGTGTTACAACCTGAAATCTTGATGCATTTAAATGGGATTTTTTTTCCTTTGATTTACACAACCTACTCAACACTTTCAATGTGTAAAAAAATGCGGGGGGTGAAATAACAAATCAATTAAAAATAAAAACCTGAAAAGTCTTCATTAGATAAGTATTCACCCCCTTTGCTATGACACTCCTAAATAGGCTCAGGTGCAACCAATTGCCTTCAGAATACACACAATAAGTTAAATGGAGTCCATCTGTGTGCAATAAAAGTGGTTCACATGATTTCAGATTAAATACACCTGTCTCTGTAAGGTCCCACAGTTGGGTAGTGCATTCAAAGCAAAGATACTACCATGAAGGCTAAGGAGCTTTCAAAACAACTCCGGGATAAAGTTGTGGAAAGGCACAGATCAGGGGAGGGGTATAAAAATATTTCAAAGGCATTGAATATCCCTTGGGGCATAGTTAAGCCGATCATTAAGAAGTGGAAGGTATACGGCATCACCCAGAATCTGCTTAGAGCAGGCCGTCCTCCCAAACTGAGCAGCCGGGTAAGAAGGGCATTGGTCAGAGAAGCCAGAAGGGGCCAATAACAACTCTGAAAGACCTACAGCGTTCCATGGCTGAGCTGGAAGAAGCTGTCCATGTGTCAACAATAGCTTAGGTACTCCACAAATCTGGCCTGTATGGAAGAGTGGCAAGAAGGAAGCCATTTCTGAAAAAAGCCCATGTAAAATCCCGCTTGGAATGTGGGAGACTCTGAAAAGATGTGGCAAAAGATTTTGTGGTCCGATGAAACAAAAATTGAACTATTTGGCCTAAATGCAAAACATTATGTCTGGCGCAAACCCAACATAGCACATCACCCAGATAACACCATCCCTACTGTGAAGCATGGTGGTGGCAGCATCATGCTATGGGGATGCTTTTCATCAGCAGGGACTGGGAAGCTTGTCAGGGTAGAGGGCAAAATGGATGGAGCTGATATTAATTTATGCCACGCAATACAAAGTGTTACCATTTTTTCGAATGAATAAAGTGATCAGTAATTGCGCATATTATTTTGTGGTTACTTTATAAACCAGTCCTTAACAGAAAATTAAAAAAGCTCCGTATATTGGAAATGTGCAAAGTATCTGAAAATCACATTCAATTCGGTCATTTAAAAAAAAAATCCCATCTATTAACATTGCATGTATAAAAACAAGCTGTACAGAAAAATCTCTTTAATGTTACGTTTAGATTGTGTTTTTAATAGGCCTACTTTAAATCTATTTTTCTGACGTGTTTACTGCCATTTTTTAAATACTATCTGTAACTTTTTAAAGTTATTATTAGTAGTAGTTAATTTAATTTAATATTATTAAAGTTAAATTATTTGGTTTGTATTTGCAGTCAGCAACATGTGAAAAACAAATACATATTTCTGTATTCGTGTGAAATCTTTTGGTAGACTATATCGTTTCGGACAGTACGACATCTATTCTCAAAACAAATCCACAGCACTCCTCTGTACGTGTGTGTCCACTGAATGTGACGTCACGTTCCACAGGCAGCTTCTACTTTGAGCAGCAGTGTGAAGGTGCGCCGCGACACAGTCCCGGGTGGGCAGCGGGAGCAATGACATTGTGTGTATTTTTTTTTTCTATTAATAGCGAAAAGCAGGTAGATAAACAAAGTGTAGCAAGGGAGTATTGGCGGACTGTCAATCAAAGTAGAAATTCACAAATCAGAGCTACCAGATTGCCTTCCTGTAGGCGGGATGTAGGGCAGTGTTATGGTCAGGGGCGGATCAATAGCAGGTGCAGCAGGTGCAGCTGCACACGGGCCCACGCACTAAGAGGCCCCGGAGCGGCTCGAAAGCTTTGATTTATTTATTTATTAACAATGATAATATCCTTCGCGTTTATATTTGCAGATGTTACACATTTGTGTCACTGCAGCTGCCAGTGTGCGGTGCCAGTAATTCAGATTGTATCCTCCCTCATTTCAACAGGTATCGTTATTGTCTTAATTATCCTCACTTTTTTCCCCAGGGGGCTGTTACGAGGCACGTCTTCATGGAAGGTTTTGGGGTGCTATTCAGCACAGACATGCGCAGTTATATTCTGCGTGCGCGATTCATCCTGTAGTGTAGAAGGAAGCTGTTGGGTGCTGCTGCGGGCACCAAAATAAACTACAGCAAATCAACATGCCTGCATTTCTGATTTAATAATAATAACAACAATAATAATAAAAACAGTTTCCTATGCAAGACAATTTCTGCAAATGTCTGTGCAGAATTGTGAATTCTGTAATCATGTGTGTGATCGCAGAATTGGGGAATCCTGGTAGGATTGGTGATTAAACCTGTTAGTTTATGATTAAAAATAGTGTCGTGTTGGATGTTAAGATGTACGCAGAATCAAATAAAGTAGGTCAGTAGAAAACGTTCTTATTACGCAGTGTTTCATACGTGTTGACTTTCTGACAATTAAATATAGTTCAATATTGAACACTTGATTTGGTGTGTTTGATGTTTATAAATAAGGGTTAAATTAACGTTTGGGGAGGGGGGAGGCATCTTCCTCTTCCTCCGCCACTGGTTAAAGTCATGTGGTCGCTCTGCTGGCAGATGTAAACAGTGTGTTCAGTGTTAATAAAATTACAATATGTCGAATCCGCTTCCAAAGAATACGTTTTGCAAAGTATAAATGTTAACCTGGATAACAGTAATCGTAATTAATTTAAAGTGCTTGTTGTAGCCGGCTACGCCATTTGGGATTGAATCCCAAAATTTATGTATAAAATAATTTAATACAAATATTATGCTTAGCACACAGGTTCTTTTATTTTGTGTTTTCAGTACAAGTCCTTCCCTTGTCACAGATAGCAGAGAGGCAAGTTAAAAATCAACAAGTCTTATTACAGAAGAGAAGAACTGTAAACAGGAGGAGAAATTCAGCAAACAATATTAACAAATTCAAAAGACAATTTAACCCTTTCACAATTCCAGACAACCCAGAGAGGGGGCAGAGGCAGGTCAGTGTCAACTGATAGTACAATAGAACAAAATGACAAAAACCAAAATAAAGCAAAACTCTGAAAATCAATTAAACTAAAACCCAACAATAATAAAATAAACACAGTAATCAAAATAAAGCAATATCAATTACAAACGTGCAATCACACAAATAATAAGTGTTTATAATCTAAAACAAAAACTACAGCAAAACTAAGATACACAAGCCCCATATAAAACAACCTGATTTAACTGTGTAGTTAATTTTACCAAACAAACTATAGTAGCTAGGTACAAGTTAAAAGTGACTTAGCAGAGAAAATGGCTAATTCCATTAATATACAATGGTAGGAATATACTTCAATAACACACTCCTCTATGAGACTCCTATAATGCAACAAACTAAACAAAACAGTTTACAAACAGTTTAAAACAATGTGCCAGTCGCGCACAATATTAAATACCACACATCCACACAAACACCAGACTGACGCGCTGCTGGAGCGGAGCCGAGAGTGCTAGCAGAGAGAAAAAAATACCGACTAGGTCTGCAAGGATACTTCTTTTTCTTCTTGTTCTACAACAATAAAAAAGAAGTTCAAAAGGTCCAGCTCACCACACCCTACTCTACTACCGTCAATCTTTAGTACAGGTACCGATGTAGATGAGCACAGATTCCAAATTTTCCTTTTAACCGCTGCTAACTCACTCTCGCTCGCTCTCAGCTTTTCTCCAAGTTCCAACAGCCCGTCAGTCGCCAGTAGCAGCTTTACAACACCCAGCTTGCTCTCCGTTTGCTCTCTGCATCTCCTTTTTAAAAGGAGATAATCAGTAGATTGACTGCAGGTGGAAGATGTGAGATCATCTCATGCCGATACAGCCACGGCATGTGTGGGGGGAGGGGAACAGACACACAATGAAGGAGCCAGTAGTCCAACCAGCAGCAGCTGTTCAAAAGGGGACAGGAATGTAAACAAACCAATCAATAACTAAAACAAAACAGTACTACTAATAATAATAATAAGACCTTTACCACACTCTCCTCCTTCTCCTTTACTCTCTCCTCTGCTAAATGTACTTATTTCCAATCTGTAATCCAAGCCTCCACTAATAACCCACGTAAACTATTCTCTACCTTCTCCTCCCTCCTAAACCTCCCCCCCTCCTCCTCCCTCCTCTATCTCCCCTGATGACTTTGTCTCCTTCTTCTCTTCTAAAATCTCAGATATCCATAAACTCTTTAACACCTCTCCCTCCCCGCACCCCTCCTGCTCCAACCCCCACACCCACTGCATCCCCTACTAACTCACCTTCCTTCTCCACCTTCTCGCCCCTCTCAGACTCTGACCTCTCCTCCCTGCTCCAGGGTCACAAACCCACCACGTGTGCCCTGGACCCCCTCCCCACTCACCTCATTCAAGCTGCTGCTCCTGCTCTACTTCCCTTCATCTCCTCCCTCCTCAACACCTCTCTCCTTTCTGGTCTCTTTCCCTCTTCCTTCAAAAAAGCCTCTATCACTCCCTCCTCAAAAAACCTACCCTCGACCCCACCTCCCTCCAGAGCTACCGTCCTGTTTCCCTCCTACCCTTCCTCTCCAAAACCCTCGAGCGGACTGTACACCGCCAGCTCTCTGCTTTCCTGTCCAATCACTCTCCGCTCGACCCTCTCCAATCTGGCTTCCGCTCTGCTCACTCCACTGAAACGTCCCTCCTGTCTGTCACCAACTCACTAAAGTCTGCCTCTCTCTCCTCTGTCCTAATTCTCCTCGACCTCTGCTGCCTTTGACACTGTTGATCACTCTATTCTACTATCATCTCTTGCTGACCTGGGAAGCTCTGGCACTGCTCTGGCCTGGTTCTCCTCCTACCTCTCCAACCGCACTTTCCAGGTAACCTGGCGTGGAGCAACCTCCACACCTCATCTTCTCTCAACAGGAGTCCCCCAAGGGTCAGTCTTGGGGCCTCTCCTGTTCTCTCTCTACACCCGCTCCCTGGGCCCCCTCATCGCATCCTTTGGTTTCTCATACCATTTCTATGCTGATGATGCTCAGATTTTCCTCTCCTTCCCCACCTCTGACTCCACCATCCCCTCCCGTATCTCTACCTGTCTGTCTGCTATTTCCTCCTGGATGCACTCGCATCACCTCAAACTCAACCTCTCTAAATCTGACCTCCCTTTTCTTTCCCTCCTCCTCCCCTCCTCTGATCTCTCTATCTCTGTTCCTCTGGAATCTACCACACTCTCTCCCTCTTCCTCAGCTAAGAACCTTGGAGTCACCCTGGACCCCTGCCAGTGGAATTTATTTTATTTATTAAAATGAATTTCACTCAGTGCATATTCTATGTAATTTCCATCTTTCACAATATTTATTCAGATCATTAAAGGGCAATTTAGATTAGGTTTATTTATAGTGTTACAGGTTTAAACATATAAAATGTTTTTAATTAGACATTTTCCCAAGGAGTGAAGATCCCCTGGTGTATCTAATGGCTCTTTGCGTTCACTGCGGTTTCCATGACAACCGAAAACTGCTACAATTCGAAATTCAAAAAACTGCTGCAATTCTAACTGAATTTTCCAACTGCCACTTGTTTAGCCTGTCGATTTAAGTGACTTTACTGTACGTGGTGATCTTGGGTTTTCTTAATATTTATATCTAGTAAATATTATTATTTTAAGATTCATTTTAATTGACCTTCATACCTTCATACCCTCCCTCCTTCATAACGTCCCTCACTCATACAGTCCATCCTTCATACCCTTCTTTCCTCAATTCTACTACTAATAATATGAATACTACTACTAATAATAATAATAATACATTTATTACTACTGCTGCTGCTAATAATAATAATAATTATTATTATTATTATTATTATTATTATTATTATGTCTCCTCTCTGCTCCACAGTTGATGTGACTCTGGACCCTGATACAGCGTACCCCCGGCTCATCCTGTCTGCGGAGGGGAAACGAGTGAGATGGGTAAAGACACGGCAGGATCTCCCTGACAATCCAGAGAGATTTGAAGGCAGGTCTTGTGTGTTGGGCAGGGAGGGCTTCACCTCGGGGAGACGCTACTGGCAGGTGCAGGTGGGGGGGAGTACACCGTGGAGATTAGGAGTCAGCAGAGAGTCTGCCAAGAGGAAGGGGGAGTTCAGCATGACCCCCCAGCAGGGTTACTGGACTGTGGAGTGGAGGGGATATGAGTTCACTGCTGTCACTGCCCCCCAGACCCCCCTCCCCCTGAGCCTGAAGCCGCAGAAGCTGGGGGTGTATCTGGATTATGAGGAAGGGCGACTCTCCTTTTACAATGTGGAGACCAGATCTCACATCTACACTTTCACTAACATGGAGTTCAATCCCAATGAGAAACTCTATCCATTCTTCTATACTTGGGACATGTATATAGACCTTGTGCTCGAGTCCCCTGACCCGGACCCTGTCAGCACTGCAGATTAAACACACATTACTGTCTGAACCAGGAAACTATTCAAACAGCTCAGACAATCGCCTCTTCACTTTCACTGACACTCTCTCTGCACTCTTCTGGGCTGTTAAGAAGAAATCCTCTCTCTTCCACCCTCTTACCCTGAGCCCCTCCTCTTTATTTCTCTACACCCCTTTTCCTACTCTCCCTTCCTGTCTCCCTCTCTTTTTCCCTTCCACCTCTCCATCTCCAGATCCCTCTTTCTCTCCTCTTCTGCTCTCCTCTCTCCCTCCCCTATGGCTCGCTTCTCTTTCTCTTTCCCTTCCCTCTGATATGTTAATCCCCTCCCTTTCCCACTCTCCCTCTTCCACCCTGCATTCTCTACTCTCCCTCTCTCCTCCCTGCCTGCTCTACTCATCTCCTCTCCCTCTCTCCTCCCTCCCTCTCTCCACCCTGCACTCTCTCCTCTCCCTCTCTCCTCCCTGCCCTCTCTCCTCTCCCTCTCTCTCCCTCTCTCCTCCCTGCACTCTCTCCCTCTCTCCTCCCTGCACTCTCTCCCTCTCTCCTCCCTGCCCCTCTACCTTTTGTAATGTGATATTTTGTAACAACTGTAAGTCTCCCTGGATAAGGGTGTCTGATAAGAAATGAATAATAATAGACTTTCTAGACAATAGATGAATGCATTATTTTCCATGTAATCAATATTTACACTGAAGCTGAGATGTTACCTGAATATTATTCATTGCTAAACTGATTTCTGCTATTTTGATATGAATCTTCTGTTCTGTTTTTGTAGCGCATCTATTTTCTATCTTTCGTGATAAAATGTATAAAAGATATAACGGTGTTGTGTGATTTACTGCTCAATTGTTTACCTCGGCAATCTTGAACTCATAGAAAGAAAGACATTCATGACAGCAGAGTGCTGATTAAATTAGACCATTACACATATGAATGAATTGTATCCTTAAACTGGACATTTTAATTGTGATTCTTCCCACATAACTCTCAACAATAACAAGCCTGTTGAGTCCATGAGCAGATTCTTCACAGAGACACTGTGCTCTAGTCTAGCTGCTATAGTTAGCAATCAAACACTGTGCTCTAGTCTAGCTGCTATAGTTAGCAATCAAACACTGTGCTCTAGTCTAGCTGCTATAGTTAGCAATCAAACACTGTGCTCTAGTCTAGCTGCTGTAGTTAGCAATCAAACACTGTGCTCTAGTCTAGATGCTATAGTCAATCAAACACTGTGCTCTAGTCTAGCTGCTATAGTCAACAATCAAACACTGCTCTAGCCTAGCTGCTATAGTCAGCAATCAAACACTGTGCTCTAGTCTAGATGCTATAGTCAATCAAACACTGTGCTCTAGTCTAGCTGATAGCACTGTAAGGACATTTGATAGTCCATATTCATATTGTTAGAATATTGTATGTATGGTACTTTCAATGGAGAGATATTGAGCACAGAGTTTAGGTGGGGTATTTTGGAATGCAGGGTCTGTCTCAATAAATTGCAGATTTGACTAGAGGGAGAGCAAATATGACCACTTAAGGGCATTTCTGAAGAAGGTCCCCTGTCCTGCTGCTTGCTTGCATGGGGGGATGGGAGAATCTCAGAGAAGATAAAGATGCAAAGGAATGTTTGTGAGGCTTGGAGACTTGCCATGTACAGGTATAGTGAGGAGGGGTCATAAATGACATCATTAAAAGGGTGTGTTTTGGAATCTACAAAACTGAAGTGAATGCATTGTCTGGTGTTCAGTTCTACCAATCTCACTGCAGCCCAGATTGACGCGACTCTGTACAATTGTTCTATTCTTGTATTACAGCAATAAACATATTTTTGACTTTCACTAATATTGTTTTTCAGGTTTCATCGATTTTTCCTTACAGCACTATTATTAACTATGCTCATTATGCAGTTGTGCCGTTTAAAGGCTTTTTCTTAGACCGATATCACCAATTTTTTTATTTGTATATTTTTACATGAGTTTTCAACTCTTAAGTCTAATACTACTGTAATTATTACTGCTGCTCTTCAGTTTGATTTTCATTTTGAAAGTGAACGCTCTTAGAATCCAGCTCTGAAGCTGCAGCGGCCAGAGTGTGCTCCGAGCGCTCCCAAATTCATCTGCTCTGAGTTTTGGAACGACACCACAGAGCACTCCAGGAGTTTGCGAATGGTCAGAGTGCGCTCTGACACTCTGAGATTGAGTTTACCAACGCACCCGACATTTGAGAGCTAATGCAACTTCCAAGCAGGTCGTCTTTATGAAATTATTTTGTTAAGCTGTAAATCACTCAAAGAAAAAAGAAAAATAATGAATTTCCACACACTTTAATTTTCCAACAGTGTAGATTTTTATTTACAGCTCCACATGACTTCAAACGCTCTGGAAGAAAGGCTCATAGACAGACGTCTTCACATTTCACTTTTTTCTTTAATTTGCAAAAATCATCTTTTGGAATGTAAAACATGGCAGAAGACAGCAACAGCAGGTGTGGAGAGAGGTCCCGGAGCATCCACAGCCCAGGAGGGAGGAGACAGAGCCTTTCCCATCTGAGGAGATGCTGGACTGGGTGTCAGACCCAGAGTGGAACTGGGAGGACCTCCCGAAGGCTGTTGACCTGCTGTGGGCCAGAGATGGGGAACATTGGGAACACTGGGAACAACACTACTCCCCAGTGCCCTTTGTGAACCCGGTAGCCGTGGTGATCAACTACTTGGCTGCCGATATGGGAATGCCCCAGCAGGTTGACTTCCAAGTAGGAGGAGCCACACCTACCTGCACCCTCACTGGGCTAGAGGGAAAATGCCTGCTGTCCCCATCTCCACCAGCAGAGGGAAAATGCCTGCTGGCCCCATCTCTGCCAGCAGAGGGAAAATGCCTGCTGTCCCCATCTCCACCAGCAGAGGGAAAATGCCTGCTGTCCCCATCTCCACCAGCAGAGGGAAAATGCCTGCTGGTTGCACCTTCAGAGCCGTACCAGTCTCCTGCAAGAGAGGGAGACCCACACCTGTCCCCTGCAAGTGAGGGAGACCCGCACCAGTCCCCTGCAAGAGAGGGAGAGGCGCACCAGTCCCCTGCAAGTGAGGGAGACCCGCACCAGTCCCCTGCAAGAGAGGGAGAGGCGCACCAGTCCCCTGCAAGTGAGGGAGACCCGCACCAGTCCCCTGCAAGAGAGGGAGACCCGCACCAGTCCCGTGCAAGTGAGGGAGACCCGCACCAGTCCCCTGCAAGTGAGGCACAGCCGCACCAGTCCCCTGCAAGAGGAAGAGCCGCACCAGTCACCTGCAAGAGGAAGAGCCGCACCAGTCCCCTGCAAGAGGGGGAGACTACACGTTGCTCCCACCTCCGTTACCAGGAGACTACACGTTGCTCCCACCTCCGTCGCCAGGAGACTACGCTACTTCCACTTCGTCATCCCAGGAGATTACACGCTGCTCCCACCTCCGTCGCCAGGAGACCACGCTGCTCCCACCTCCTTCGCCAGGAGACTGCTGGTTCTGCTGGTTCCGCCTCCACTGCCGTGGGAGGACTGCTTGCCCCTCCCACCTCCACCAGCAGAGGGTGAATACCTGCTGGTTCCGCCTTCACTGCTGTGGGAAGATTGCTTGCCGCTTCCACTTCCACCACCAGAGGAGTTGCAGCTAAGTTTCGCTCCGACCAAGGATGCCTGCCTCGCACCGCCCAAGGATGCCTGCCTCGAACCGCCCAAGGATGACTGCCTTGCACCGCCCAAGGATGCCTGCCTCGCACCGCCCAAGGATGCCTGCCTCGAACCGCCCAAGGATGCCTGCCTCGCTTCGCCCAAGGATGCCAGCCTCGCATCGCCTGGGGCTGCCTGGTGCTCCGCATTTCAACTAAACCCTAACCCTAAACATGTAGCCCCAGTCCCCTCCGACAGGTCCAGTCTCCCCTGCAATAATACATGAGAACAGCCTGCAAGCATTACTCACATTCACAAGCATTATACATGCAGAATTTACATAGAAATAGAACACACACACACACACATGTGGGGGGACGGGGACACATCACACACACATGCATGGGGGGGGAGGGGACACATCACACACATGCATGTGGGGGACGGAGACACACACACACACATGCATGTGGGGGACAGAGACACACATACACACATGCATGTGGGGGATTGGGGGACATCACACACATGCATGTGGGGAGGGACACATCACACACATGCATGTGGGGGGACGGGGACACACACACACATGCATGTGGGGGGACGGGGACACATCACACACATGCATGTGGGAGGATGGGGACACATCACACACATGCATGTGGGGGGGTGGTGGGGACACACACACAAATATTTCAAGGGCACCAATATTGGTTGACACTGGTACTCATTTCCCTTCACTCACATTCTAGAGTATAAATGCACACAATTATTGCACCAACTCCATCAACAACAGCATTCTCTTTACTTTCCTATTTAACTGTGAGCTATGATTGGAGCTCCACTGGATTATTCCATTTTAAATGAGGCGGGGGTGTATGCAAGGCTGTAACGAGCCCGTATCTTCAGTGGGTTAAATAAAAGTGCTTAGCAGCATCACTATTGCAACGTCTGCCTTTGCCTGATTGCTTGAGCCTCACCTTGACACACACACACACACACACACACACACACACACACACACACACACACACACACACACACACACACACACACACACACACACACACACACACACCAGGGGTTGCTTTGTTTGCTCACCCTGGTTCAAACACGCAGTCATGACGATTCCCAGCCACTTCACCGCCAGCTTGCTGATAAAGAACAACAACCGGATAACCAAGGACTGGCTTTCCAGCCCCTTTGTAAAGGCATGTGGCCAGGGTTAATTGATAAGTAATTAGTCAATCAACACCTGGCCACATTCCACCCCTGACTCATTACCAAGGGATTCTACCTCCCAGCCCTGCCATATTTAGCACAATAATTTGTAAATTCAACCCATTTTATTTACAAACAAAAAAAACCCAATTGTTTACACATGCAGGCCATATATGACAGGAGGGATTATTGCTGAAGTGAAACACTGACACTCTGACGAGGAGGATTATTGCTGAAGTGAAACACTGACACTCTGACAGGAGGGATTATTGCTGAAGTGAAACACTGACACTCTGACAGGAGGGATTATTGCTGAAGTGAAACACTGACACTCTGACAGGAGGGATTATTGCTGAAGTGAAACACTGACACTCTGACAGGAGGGATTATTGCTGAAGTGAAACACTGACACTCTGACAGGAGGGATTATTGCTGAAGTGAAACACTGACACTCTGACAGGAGGGATTATTGCTGAAGTGAAACACTGACACTCTGACAGGAGGGATTATGAAACACTTGCTGACAGGAGGATTATTGCTGAAGTGAAACAGTGAAACACTGACACTCTGACAGGAGGGATTATTGCTGAAGTGAAACACTGACACTCTGATCAAGCCTGGTGTATCTCACTACTGTCACAGGGAACGCTCGGATCAGAACCAGGACCAAGCAGCAGGGGGAGTAGAGCTCTCCAGCCAAGCACAGCAACCTGGTGAGTTACTGACACACAGAGGAGACACCAACACATTATTCACACACAATAATAACAGTGAAGCTAGGTACTAGCGCTTCAGCTCAGTCCACACGGTCGTCATGCTGATGCGCTAGGGAGGCCACACTGTGGTTGATCCCTGGAGCCGGCATTGCAGCCGTTGTGTGTGCTGATGCGCCTGGAAGGCAAAATAGACTGATCCCTGGAGCCAGCACTATACTTCAGCCATCAACACCAGGCAGAAGGATATCTACATCATCAGATGGAAGGAAACGCAGATGGATCACATTAGTTTACAGTTAAAGAAGCTATGTCTTAGTTGGTGCTTATCTTGGTGAGAGCTGAGTCCAATATCAGCATGAAGTTTTAACACCTCTCATGTAATGGAAATCATGAATTGCATGAAACCAGCACTGAAGATAATCAAATAAATGCTGAACAACAATGTACACAACTTTGATTAAAAAATATCCTGACAGTTTAAAATTGCACACTATACATAACTCTACCCAAACCAGTGTAAAAGAACAAACCAATTCATGTCAATTGCATAACTGTTAAGCTATTTAGTATAACTTATTTAACACTGCATTTTGATATATATATATATATATATATATATATATATATATATACACAGACATGCTCAAATTTGTTGGTACCCCTCCACAAAAAACGAAGAATGCACAATTTTCTCAGAAATAACTTGAAACTGACAAAAGTAATTGGCATCCACCATTGTTTATTCCATATTTAATAGAAATCAGACTTTGCTTTTGATTTTTTATTCAACATAATATTGTAAATAATAAAGCAAATGAAAATGGCATGGACAAAAATGATGGGACCGCTAACCTAATATTTTGTTGCACAACCTTTAGAGGCAATCACTGCAATCAAACGTTTTCTGTAGTTCTCAATGAGACTTCTGCACCTGTTAACAGGTAGTTTGGCCCACTTCCTGAGCAAACTGCTCCAACTGTCTCAGGTTTGATGGGTGCCTTCTCCAGACTGCAAGTTTCAGCTCTTTCCATAGATGTTTGATAGGATTCAGATCAGGACTCATGAAGGCCACTTCAGAATAGTCCAATGTTTTGTTCTTATCCATTCTTGGGTGCTTTTAGCTGTGTGTTTTGGGTCATTATCCTGTTGGAGGACCCATGACCTGCGACTGAGACAGAGCTTTCTGACACTGGGCAGTACATTTCGCTCCAGAATGCCTTGATAGTCTTGAGATTTCATTGTGCCCTGCACAGATTCAAAGGCACCCTCTGCCAGGCGCAGCAAGCAGCCACAAAACATAACCGAGCCTCCTCCATGTTTCACTGTGGGTATGGTGTTCTTTTCTTTAAGCTTCATTTTTTCGTCTGTGAACATAGAGCTGATGTGACTTGCCAAAAAGCTCAGTTTTGACTCATCTGTCCAAGGACATTCTCCCAGAAGGATTGTGGCTTGTCAATATGCATTTTAGCAAATTCCAGTCCGGCTTTTTATGTTTTTCTTTCAAAAGTGGAGTCCTCCTGGGTCTTCTTCCATGGAGCCCACTTTTTTGCTCAAGCGACGGATGGTGCTTTCAGAAACTGACGATACCTTCACCTTGGAGTTCAGCTTGTATCTCTTTTGGCAGTTATCCTTGGTTCTTCTTCTACCATTCGCACTATCCTTCTGTTCACTCTGGGGTCGATTTTCCTCTTGCAGCCGCCCAGGAGGTTGGCTACAGTTCCATGGACCTTAAACTTCTTAATAATATTTGCAACTGTTGTCACAGGAACATCAAGCTGCTTGGAGATGGTCTTGTAGCCTTTACCTTTACATGCTTGTCTATTATTTTCTTTCTGATCTCCTCAGACAACTCTCTCCTTTGCTTTCTCTGGTCCATGTTCAGTGTGGTGCACACAATGATACCAAACAACACAGTGACTACTTTTCTCCATTTAAATAGGCTGAATGACTGATTACAAGATTGGAGACATGTGTGATACTAATTAAAGAAACTAATTAGTTTGAAATATCACTATAATCCAATTATTTATTATTTTCTAAAATTTACCAACAAATGTGTCCAGGCCATTTTAGAATATCTTTGTAGAATAAACAATAATTCATCTCTTTTCACAGCTTCTTTGCTTTATTCTATGACATACCAAAGGCATGCAAGTATACATGATAAAATAGCTTTTAATTTCATCACTTTTCAGGAGGAATGAAGCTTTTATTTCAATGAGCTGTAAGGGTACCAACAAATTTGAGCACGTCTGTATATATATATATATATATATATATATATATATATATATATATATATATTGTGAAATGGTTGCAACTCAATGGTTCAGCCATTAAAAATTGATTCAGGATGGAGAAATTGTTTTCTTCTTGTGTTTGCGCTATCATTTTAATAACCACAAAAAATAAACAAAATACAAAACAAAAGGAGAGAGTTTCTGAGGAGCTTACTAAAAAGGTATCTTTCCTGACAAATGGTAAAGGTAGCCGTTTACAAGACCAACACAATCAGCAATTGATGTTCTTATCACAGCACCCAAATTTTTTCCTAAGGACTTTCGGTCCATGGAACTCTTCCTTCCTTCTACTCCAAGCAGCCCCTGAGCAGAGAGGAAAATCTTAAATACTGCACCAGATTGAACAGAAGGATAGTGCCTATGTGCAGGGGATAAAAAGAATAAAACAGTTAAATTAAACAAAAGATACAATTTGAAAACCAAGGTGAAGGATACAAAAGTTTGCATCGCATTTTTTTTCTTCTTCAGGGAGGTTTTAACCCTCTATGGAAGAAGACCCATTCCCTGCTGTTTGAAAGAAAACATAAATATATATTGAATGCTCAAAATTTATTATACCCTCCACAAAAACGAAGAATGAGAATTTTCTCTGAAATAACTTGAAACAAACAAAAGCTTTTTGGCAGTCACATCATTGTTTATTCCATATTTAATAGAAAAGACTTTGCTTTTTGATTTTTTATTCAAGAAAATTGAATAACAAACAAATGAAAATGGCATGGTGAAAAATGATGGGACCGCTAACCTAATATTTTGTTGCACAACCTTTAGAGGCAATCACAGGGCAATTGAATCTTTGCAGGCTCTCAATGAAATCTTGCACCTATCAAGGCAGTTTGGACTCTTCCTGAGCAAACTGTCCAGCTGCCCAGGTTTGATCAGTGCCTTCTCCAGACTGTAAGGTCATGGCTCTTTTCCAACAGGATAATAATTCAAAACACACTCATAAAAGCACCCAAGAATGGATAAGAACAAAACATTTTATCCATTCTGAAGTGCTTTTAGCTATGAGTCCTGATCTTATCCTGTTGGAACATGACCTGGAAAGAGACTGAAACTTGACACTGGGAGAAGGCACTCCAGAATGCCTGAGAGAGTCTTGAGAGTTTCATTGTGAAGAGGGCCAAATTCAAGTTAACAGGTGCAGAAGTCTCATTGAGAGCTACAGAAAACGTTAACCAAGCAATCCTCCAAGGTTCACTGCAGGTATGGTATTCTTTTCTTTGTCCCATCATTTTTTCATGCCATTTTCATTTGTTTGATTATTTACAATATTATTTTGAATAAAAAAAAAAAAAAGAAATCCCAGAAGGATTGTGGCTTGGAATATGCAATTTGATGCAAATTCCTTTCTGGCTTTTTTATTTTTCACTGTCAAATTGAGTCCTTCTTCGTTTTCCATGGAGGCCCACCAACAAATTTGACGGATGCAGCGATCATAAATATATCACCTCAGGATTATATATATATTTCTTTAGTTATCCTATATTTGAATGGTTGCACTATCCAAGGTTCGTGTCCCTTTAAAAATTGACTCAGGATGCGAAATGGATTTTTCGGGGTTGGACTAAATTTTAATAAACAAAAAATAAACAAAATACAAACAAAACCTAACTCTGTTTACAGGAACTTACAAAACAGTCAAAGATCTTTCCCTGACTTATCTGCAGTGACTTGTCTATTTTTCTTTACCTGATCGAACACAGTCAAAAAATCCACAAGCTTTCTCTTCCTTCTTACTATTTTCTCTGGACTGCTTTCGGAAGCAGCGCCTCTCTTCTCTTCCTTCTTAAATAGCCCTGAGCAATGACTGATTAGCATACCCTGCCCTGTCCCATTCTCAATTACTGCCCAGGTGCAGGAAATAACTAAATAATAAAACAGTTAAATTAAACAAAATGTGAGGCTGTTTTACAAATTAGAAAAAAACAATTAAACGATAAGAACAAAAAAAGGTTCATTTCTTTCTTTTTTTCTTCTTCAGGAGGTTTTAACCCCCTCCGTCTGTCTCACATTATATATGCTGTTATAATATATATATATATATATACATATACTGTATATTTAATTTCCTCCAGATTCTGAAGACATCTTTTACAGTGAGATTGACACCAGCAGACACAACAATAAAAAGAAAGGTAAGAATCGCTGTAAATTGTGTCTCTAAATTACCAAGCTGAACATCCCTTTCACACTTCCCTAAATGATCAGCGATTGAAACCCATGACAGGTGTGAGTGGCTTCTGCTTGTTTTCTATATCAGTTCACATGTCCAGCTGCCCCTGGCTCTCATGGTGTAAGAGTGTCTCCTCAGGAGCTCTTTGGTGAGCAAGAGGACTGCGGAGCTGAGCTGCTCTGAAACCAGAAGACACCCCGCAGTCTGTGGGGAACCCCTGAACACCAAGGGGGGGCCCTGTCTGCTAAAAGACTGGGAGCTATTGATCCAATGGGTTTACTGTCCTATTTGTCATAACAGTCTGTTTATTTTACCAGTCAAACCTGCATAGACTGATACTGTGTACTCAGCTGTGAAAATAAGTGCTGGTAAGAATCTCTCTCGCTCGCTCTCTCTCTCTCTCTCATACAGAACCACATTTGCTCTGTGTGTCCTTTCTTACCCTAAGTAAATGTGGTGTTTCTGACATGCACTAGGGGCAGAGTGATGCAGGAGAACACATTATTGGTTACACTCTCTGCGGCCGTTTTTTCAAAACTTGTAATCCTGGATAAACGTGATCCAGATTTTGTAATCCTGTATATTGTGATTGAGATTACTAAAAAAAAAAAAAAACGGATTATGTAATTGTAATTATTTGTAATCTGGATAGCAGTGATATTTTCTGAAAAAAAACCAACATATCAAAACGATCCAGATAAGAACATAAGAAAGTTTACAAACGAGAGGAGGCCATTCGGCCCATCTTGCTCGTTTGGTTGTTAGTAGTTTATTGAGCCCAGAATCTCATCAAGCAGCTTCTTGAAGGATCCCAGGGTGTCAGCTTCAACAACATTACTGGGGAGTTGGTGACAGACCATCACAATTCTCTGTGTAAAAAAGTGCCTCCTATTTTCTGTTCTGAATGCCCCTTTATCTAATCTCCATTTGTGACCACTGGTCCTTGTTTCTTTTTTCAGGTCAAAGAAGTCACCTGGGTCGACATTGTCTATACCTTTTAGGATTTTTAATGTTTGAATCAGATCGCCGTGTAGTCTTTTTTGTTCAAGACTGAATAGATTCAATTCTTTTAGCCTGTCTGCATACGACATCCCTTTTAAACCCGGGATAATTCTGGTTGCTCTTCTTTGCACTCTTTCTAGAGCAGCAATATCCTTTTTGTAACGAGGTGACCAGAACTGAACACAATATTCTAGGTGAGGTCTTACTAATGCATTGTAGAGTTTTAACATTACTTCCCTTGATTTAAATTCAGCACTTCTCACAATATATCCAAGCATCTTGTTAGCCTTTTTTATAGCTTCCCCACATTGTCTAGATGAAGACATTTCTGAGTCAACATAAACTCCTAGGTCTTTTTCATAGTTCCCTTCTTCAATTTCACTATCTCCCATATGATATTTGATATTTTTATTGACCGCATGCAATACTTTACACTTTTCTCTATTAAATTTAATTTGCCATTTGCCAGGGTTAATTCCTCTCCCTGCCAAACACATGTGGGAATGTGGCTGTTCCCAAATGAGGTAATTGGTGTTGATTGGGAACAGCCACAAGCTATAAAGAGAGCTTCCAGCTCCATTAGAGAGATCACCAGGGAGCTGGTATGAGAAGTGTTTGGCTGTTTAAAAAGAAAGGTAAACTGTTTTGTTAAAGTGTGTGTTGACAGGTAAACGGCGTAGCCGTCCTGTGTGTTAGTCAGGGACCTGTTAAAGTGAAGGTAGGCGTTACGTTTGAGCTAGGTTTTTGTTTTGTTTGTTTATTTTGTTTCTGTGCAGTTCTGGGTCTGGGTCTGTGTTTTAAAGGGCAAACAAGCCGGACGACAGAGAGGCTATGTTACACCAGCTAAATACTATTGCAGCAGGTTAAAATACATACACATAAATACATTATCCATTGCCGCTTTATCCTATAAAGGGCTACGATGAAGGTGCCTAACCCACCAGACACACACAGGGCAAGGCGGACTACACCCTGGACGGGACACCAGTTCATCATGCAGGGCAACTAACAACAACCCTGGGGGACAATTTGGAGACCTTGTCAATCAACCTAGCCAACATGTTTTGGACTGTGGGAGGAAACCCGGAGCACCTGGTGGCAAAACCCCTTGAACATGTTGGGAGAACATGCAAACCCAGACAGACAGCCAGACAGACAGACAGACCCCCAAGACTGGGAACCCAGGGCCCTGGAGCTGTGTCAGTGGTGCTAACCCGCCCGCCATAATAAAAGTTAAAATAATAATAATGATAATTTAAAAAAAAAAAAAAATGACAGCCACACATTTAGGAATGGTTAAGCCTGTTCTAGCCCACATTTTTGTTTTGAACGTGTTCCCCTGCCTTTATTTCCTGCTACAACCCCTCAGTTCTGTTAACCCAGACTTCTATAACCCAATTCCAGGAAATCGGAAGGTAAACGAAATGATCCCAAACAGTTTTAGGAATGGTTGCAAACAGTCTTCCATCAGCAGTTCTGGTGTCATCCACATTTAGCCCCCTCCCACCCAGGCGGCGCTGGGGTTCGCCTTTTGGGAGCTCCTGCCCCTCGTGATGGTTCAGTGATTCCAACTGCATTTTGACGAGGGACGCTTATTTGAATACTTTGACATATTGCTGCAGAGTAATGCTTAATTTGAACGTGAATTGCTACAAACTTCCTGTTGTTTTGGATCATTCACCATTGACAAAATTTGAACTGGAAAACCTGCTATTTGTTTTCCTTCCACAACCCATTGAAATATTTGTATTGCTGCCACTGTACAGTGTTGTGTGTCCTGTGTAGATGGGAGAGGGAGCCAGGCGGGACAGCACAGGATGAGCATGCCTCCGCGCCAGCAGCAGCCAGACAGCAGTGATAAGCTTCCAGCCAAAGGTGGCGGGACCCAGCCGGATAGCAGTGATGAGCTTCCAGCCAAGGTGAGTGGACCCAGCCGGACGACAGCAGTGATAAGCTTCCAGCCAAGGTGAGCGGGACCCAGCTGGACAGCAGTGATGAGCTTCCAGCCAAGGTGAGCGGGAAGCCAGCTGGACAGCATTAATGCTTCCAGTCAAGGTGAGCGGGACCCAGCCGGACAGCAGTGATGAGCTTCCAGCCAAGGTGAGCGGGACCCAGCCGGACAGCAGTGATGAGCTTCCAGCCAAGGTGAGGGGAAGCCAGCTGGACAGCATTAATGCTTCCAGTCAAGGTGGCGGGACCCAGCCGGACAGCAGTGATGAGCTTCCAGCCAAGGTGAGCGGGACCCAGCCGGACAGCAGTGATGAGCTTCCAGCCAAGGTGAAGCCAGCGGGACCCAGCCGGACAATGAGCTCTGTGAGCTTCCAGCCGAGCAGCCGGCGCTGAGGCTGTGCCAGACAAGGCTGTGAGGCGGACATACAATGCAGCCTGCAGCCTGAGACGCCTGGCGATAACGACGAGTTGCGGGCAGAGGGGAGATGTGCAGCTGTGTTTCAGCCGATGGGGATGCTGCATTGCACTTCCAGTGATCTCCAGGCTGTAGGTACACCCTGCACTTCCAGTAAAGTGCCTTAGCTGCATGCAATGCCACTCGGGAGCCCAAAAGCATTCTTACTTTTAATATAGAACAAAACTGGTCATCAACCAGGCAAGTGAAATAATCGGTAACAAACTGCTGCAGTTAGGCTGTCAGACCTGTTCATCAAGCAGTTAAAGGAAATTCATACCATTTTTAAGGATCATACACATCCTCTCAATTCTTTAATTTTCAATTACTGCCATCAGGTCGACGATTCAAAGTTCCTTTTGCACGAATAAAACTGTTTAAAAAATCATTGAATCCACCTGCAATTTCAATCCTTAATGCAGAAAACAGGTGCAGAACCTGGGAAGTGTGTGTATGTACACTTGTGTGAGAAGCGTGTGGCGTGTTTGCTTGTCGTCAGTATGGTATGTTGAAGATCAACAAAGAGTTGCTGCTGTGCTGTATGTAGTCTGCATTATTGATTTGTTCATGATTGTTGTGTATTGATGCTGTGTGTACATTGTTGTGTGTTTCTTTCGTACTGAGTCATGGAGTAAACTGAAGACAAAATTCCATTTTATGCTCTATTTAATAGGCAATAAAGCTTTTTTTTGGAGTTTCCAGCTGACCAAAGCTAAGAACTCTATGCTACAGTGTAAGATAGTGGGACACAGCAGCTTATGTTGAAATCAGGAGACACACAAAAAGTCCAAATGCAATAAAATATTTGTCTTTTATTTAGCAGCTGCCAGTGCATCAACTCACAAACAAACACAAAATAAACAAACTAAACTAAACAGGAAAACACATATGGCTCTCTTTGGATACCTTGCTATCCCTTATATCAGCCTCAGTTTCTCAGGACACACTACTGCCCACCTGCCACACTCCCCACACTGTAGCCCCCTCCTTATACCCTCAGTTCTGTTCAGCTTCACCCTAGGACTAAACTAAACTGAAAGTTCATTAAAATATCAGATAGCTTAACTACCTTTTTTAACTACACATAATTATAGAAAAATATCTCTCAAGCATTTATCAGCTACTCAATAACCTAAGCTGGCATGTTAAAGATGCTAAAAACCCTGCACTAGCTAGCAGTTACAATTTAGTCTTCCCCATTGAACTCTATTGAGGGCGCCCCGCCATAGGTTTACATGGGCGCGTAACCGCTCTATAGAACAGTGGATGCGCTCGCGTTCCCTCAACGTGGCCGCTCTCTTTATCGCAGAACGCCAGCCAGTTAACAAACATATTACTAAGTCTCAGGTGTGCAAGTTTAACAAATTAAACCCCAAATACTGAACCAGATTTAGCAGGGAATGCACCTTCCTCCGAAATCCACAGTTTGGTTTATTAACAATTATTTTGCCCGTATTTTAATGTTTACTTTTCCCAAGAGTTGCTCCCGTACTACTGTCACATCCCATACCGACCGTCTACAGCCTCGGTAAACAATTTAATACTTATGTTGTCTTTGTTTTACCGTAATACTGTTACCAGATTTTACCATAGACACACGTGAAATTTATAATGTATTTAAACTCAGACTATAATGGTACATTACATTGAGGACAGGTTTCAGCATTTGGGATGGAATAGAGAAACATTCTCCATCACGGCTGTACCCACACACCAGCACAGTCAGGCATCTACCCTCTTCAGCAGCCACCCAAAGCAGACTAACTGCTCTCTCTATAAACCCTGCACCTGGCTCTAATTTTCAATAATAGCCAGGTGCAGGTAATGATTAATAATAAAACAATTAACAAATACAATTAAATTAGACAAATGTGCATTCCGCATTTTTTTTCTGCAGGGAGGTTTTAACCGCCTCCCTGTCTCCTCACTATATATGTATATATATATATATATATATATATATATATATATATATATATATATATATATATATATACATACAGTGCCTTGCAAAAGTATTCAGACCCCTGACCAATTCTCTCATATTACTGAATTACAAATGGTACATTGAAATTTCGCTGCAATAACAGCTTTAAGTCTTTTGGGGTAAGTATGTACCAGCTTTGCACACAGTGTCGGAGTGATTTTGGCCAATTCTTCTTGGCAGATTTGCTCCAGGTTGTTCAGGTTGGTTGGACGACGCTTGTGGACCGCAATTTTCAAATAGTGCCACAGATTCTCAATGGGATTGAGATCAGGACTTTGACTGGGCCACTGTAGGACATTCACCTTTTTGTTCTTGAGCCACTCCAATGTTGCTTTGGCCTTGTGCTTGGGATCATTGTCCTGCTGAAAGGTGAATTTCCTCCCATGCTTCAGTTTTTTAGGGGACTGAAGCAGGTTCTCTTGCAGTATTTCCCTGTATTTTACTCCATCCATTCTTCCTTCAATTTTAAAAAGATGCCCAGTCCCTGCTGATGAGAAGCATCCCCACAGCATGATGCTGCCACCACCATACTTCACTGTAGGGATGGTGTGTCCTGAGTCATGGGCAGTGTTAGGTTTGCGCCACATAGCGCTTTCAATGTACCATTTGTAATTCAGTAATATGAGAGAATTGGTCAGAGGTCTGAATACTTTTGCAAGGCACTGTATATATATAGGTCATTCTCCAGTAGTCTGTACCAATTGGCACGGTAATATTTGATGAAGTGTATCTTTATTATTAAACAAATATATATTGTTCCAAATGATTGTGTGTGTTTTGGACATTGCATACACATAACAAACAGAAGTGCATTATTGTAATGCATGTTTATTTAAGAAACCTGACACATCTTGAAAGAAAAGCCCTGTTATTTGTGATATGGTCGGCGCAGTCTTCCTCACGTACCTTGAGTTAAGAAATGTGTTTGTTATATTTGTTTGCAATGTGGTGTTTTACTAAAACGTCATAAACAGGCTTTTAAAATATAGCAATGCTGTTCTGTTTTTTATATTGCATGTTACAAACATGGACATTTAAATAACAGGTTGCGTGTGTTACATATGGTGTCGGGGTTCCCGAGTGGCGCATCCAGTAAAAGCACTCGCTAGAGTGCAGGATGCGCTCTATAGCCTGGACGTCGCGAGTTCGAGTCCAGGCTATTCCACAGCCGACCGTGGACGGGAGCTTCCAGGGGGCGGCGCTCAATTGGCGGCGCCGTCCGGGGGGAGTGAGGGTTAGGTCGGCCAGGGTGTCTCGGCTCACCGCGCACCAGCGACCCCTGTAGTCTGGCCGGGCGCCTGCGGGCTTGCCTGTAAGCTGCCCAGAGCTGCGTTGTCCTCCGACGCTGTAGCTCTGAGGCGGCTGCACGGTGAGTTCGCAGTGTGCAAAGAAGCGGGCGGCTGGACGGCACACGCCGGAGGACAGCGTGTGTTCATCTTCGCCCTCCCGAGTCAGCGCGGGGTGGTAGCGGTGAGCTGAGCATAATAAAATAATTGGATATTTCAAATTGGGGAGAAAATAATAAAAACTAATTGGCAACGACTAAATTTATAAAAAATAAATAAAATAAAAAATAAATAAATAAATAAAACCTCTCTATACCTCTCTGGTTGGCTTGTCCTTGATCCAATTCAATAACATGCATTTGCTAGCAAAAATAACAACTTTGCAGCTAATTGTAATTGGGTGGAATTCAAAAGCTAACCCACTGGGAAGCATACTCAAAATAAACTTCTAAGGATCTTTTTTTTTAATTTGCAATGAAATATAAGTCTTAACTCTTGGATGGTCACGTTCCAGAATTGACTATCAAAGGACATAATAAATGGAGATTAGATAAAGGGGCATTCAGAACAGAAAATAGGAGGCACTTTTTTACACAGAGAATTGTGAGGGTCTGGAACCAACTCCCCAGTAAAAGCTGACACCTGGGATCCTTCAAGAAGCTGCTTGATGAGATTCTGGGATCAATAAGCTACTAACAACCAAACGAGCAAGATGGGCTGAATGGCCTCCTCTCGTTTGTAAACTTTCTTATGTTCTTATGTTCTTATGTTCTTATGACATAGTCTGGCTTTTGTTCCGACTGAGCTCTCAATTACTTACTTGAACTCTTAATTGAGCTAATAGTTTCCTTAATTAGGCTTTTTAAATCGTTTAGCTAATAATAAAAAGTTGGAGATTTCAAGTTTCTATACAATTGGACACATGACTTGAAATGTCCAGCTCTTTAAAATAATTCAAAAGCTCTGATTAGGCAAATCATTTGTTAATTTAGAGCTCAGTTGGAATGAAAAACAAGTTGAATTATAGAACATAGAACATTAGAATATCAAACTTTAGTACCATTATTTACAAACTTTATAAACTTTGAACTTTAGAACTATGAAATAATTTCAAATACTTAGATTCTCAATTAAGCATTAAGGCAAATCTTTGGCTGCGCGAGGTTTACCTGAACGGGATTGACACAACAATGCATTTCTGCTGACAAAGTAAAAAAAAAAAAAAAACCTCTAGGGATTTTTCTATCAAAGAAATGTAATATGTCGGTTTCATGCTCTCCTGATTGTCCAGTGTATCATGGAATCTGATTAAGATAAAAAGCTAGGTATTCTTGAAAGGAATGTCTTGTTCAGGTGATTATTACTTGCATGCAAATAAATATTTTCAACCCTGTATTTTTCCACTCAGGGTAAACTCCAATCCTGGAAAACCAATGTCTCTGCTGGGTTTTTTCAATAATCAAGCTTTCAGTTATTTTATATAACCCTTAATTTGACTAATAATTGGCCTAATATTTTAAACAGATGGAGATTGCAAGACAGGTTGAAAACACAGCGTAGAATTCCAGTTGTACAATTAGAGATATTCAGGATACATGTTATATTTCTGATGTTTCCTTTGTATTTTACATTTGTGCAGAGTACACCAACAAGAGAGTTTAAGAGCTAACATCACTGGTTCCATTGTTTAGCTGTATTTCATACTGTATTATGGTAAGTTCAAATCTGAATCTACTGGTTTGACAAAAGCTGTTCGATCTGACAGCCTCTATAATAACATCCCCGCAGTTGTTGTCACAATCATAAGTATTTTTAGACTGTTCAGTTTCAATATGAACTAGAGTTTCACTTTTTTCAGGTTTTGCAGAAAGTTTCAATATGAATGCATACATTAGTAGTATACGCTATAAAGCGCTATCACCATGTTATTTTTTAACCAATGAGAATGCAGCATTTGGTTTTGACAGGTTCCCTTAGCCAATCAGAATCGACCAGAAGTCCGCCTCCCAGTTCCTGTCATGTGTTTGTAGTCTTTAAGCAGTTCCGAATTCCCACCCTCCCCGTCCCGTCATGTATTTGTGGTTTTAATGCAAATGTGGAAATCCCACCTGCCATCCTGTCACGTGTATGTAGTCTTTAAGGCACTTTTGGAATCCATGTTCCATGATTGTAGATTATCACATTAAAATATGGAATTATACAAAGATTTGGGGTATTATTTTTTAATTGTAATGTATTTAAGAGTGAAATGGGGAAAACAAGGGAATACATTGTTTTGTTATATGTGCTATTTCAGAAAATAAAACAGGCTTTTTTAAAAAATAAATAAGTTTAAAAACAGGGGTATACAGTTTGTTATATACTTTATTTCAGAAAAATAAATGGGTCAGTAAAAAATGGGGAAAACTAAATAAAACAGACATTTTAGAAAAATAAAAATAATTTTGAAAACAGGGAATAGTTTGTTATATACTTTATTTCAGAAAAATAAAATGAGCAGTAAAATGGGTGAAAACAAAAAAAATATATAGTGCTGAAAAATAAACAAGCTTGAAAATGTGAAAAAACTAAAATGTATAAAGTGTTGAAAAGATAAAATGAGTAAGAAGGAAAACTAAAATGTATAAAGTGTTGAAAAAGATAAAGCAAGTTCTGAAAATAAAATGAGCAGTAAAATGTTAAAACAAGGTTACTTAAAAATGAAAAATGTGTGTACTTAAAATGAAAAAAAACAGTTTAAAAGCAAGGCGACTTACAGAGAACTGTGAATTGTTAAAACCTGCAGAGAGAACAAAGGAGGAAGTGACGTGTCAGGTTGAAAAAAGACTAAAAACATGCTAAACAGTTTAAAACACTTCTTAACCACCACATAGATAGATAAATAAATAAATAAATAAAACAAAATAAAATGTGAGAACCTGTATACATTGTTAACATTTTAAAAACCTTATTTTACACAGCTTGAGACCAAAGCACAAGTTCCAACTTTGTTACAATGTATTTGCTTAAAGAAAAAACATTTTTAAAATAAAATGCGACAAACCTTGGAATGTGTCTGTGTTTGTCTGTGTCTGAGGGAAAGAGAACACTGTTGTACACTAAACTGTGCCCTGCATGCAGCTAAGGGCATCGCTCGAAAGATAAGAAACTAGGGGGCCCCAGCACTGGCTAGCAGCATCGCTGGTCATGTGCCAAGGGTGTTGCTGGTATGTTCGTTCAAGATAAGAAACGGTCCAGAGCCAATGGCGAATCTTTGCAATAAATGGTAAAAAACAAGGTTGCAATGCAGTTACTTAAAAATGAAAACAATTTAAAAGGGAGAAATGTGAATTGTTAACACGTGTAGAGGCTGCATGTCCAGAGCTATATGCCCCGACACAGAAGGAAGCACACAGGATGTCTTTAAACAGAGAAGAGTGTCTGTTGAAAAAGACAAAATGTTTAAAATAAGGAACAATCTATTTAACAAATGGACATACTTAACCAAATAAATAAATAAATAAATAAATAAACAAAAATAAATAAATAAAAATAAATAAAATAATAATAATAATAATAATGAGACCCTGTATATAAGTTAACATTTTAAAACCTTATTGCATTATTTATTTTACACAGTTGGATGTACAAGCACATGTAAAACAGTACAGTCAGCTTCTTGAAATGTCCATTACCAAGTGTCTTGAGTTTAAAACATTAAA
Organism: Huso huso; assembly: GCA_036884735.1. Classification (NCBI taxonomy): domain Eukaryota; kingdom Metazoa; phylum Chordata; class Actinopteri; order Acipenseriformes; family Acipenseridae; genus Huso; species Huso huso. Next base: position 9,373,441 of record CM072681.1, on the reverse strand, counting down.
ATGTCCAATAAAAAAAGAATACAAACCTTGACTATCGGCTGCCGCTATGTTAGACTGGTTACAATGTATTTACTTAAACTGAAGAAAAAAAAACAGTTTTAAAATAAAGCGCTGCAAATCTTTTCAGTGTCAGTGCTTGTCTGTATCTGAACAAACAGAAAAAGAACTGCGAGTGTAGCAGCAGCTCCCCGTGTGCTGAGTGCGTTGTGGAAGTGCCACGCCCCTTCCTGTCACGTGATTGTAGTTTTACATGAAGTTTTACCTCGGTTCACGACCATGTGTGTAGTTTAAAGCGACAGTTTTAAAGATTGTAGTTTCAAGTCAATTTTGATATAAAGAAAACAAAGTGTTACCGTAAAGCGGTAAATAAAACTAAAGTATAGAGTTGTTGTATTTTTAATTTATACAATTATTTAACCGTGCAGAAAGATCAGTTTGGGACTCTCTTGGCAATGCTGGAGTGGCCTAAGCTTATGTAGAAGTAAACAAACACAAAGTTTCAAAAACTACAGACTGAAGGATTATCAACTGAACAAAACAGTCTTTAGGCACTTATTTAAACACTTTGAAACCAGGTTTTTATGCTGAAATGCACGGATCATGAATGTATATTTAAGTTTATTTGGTTTAAAGCTTAAAAAATAAAAAAAATAATATGATACAAACATTGACTATCAGCGGTCATATTTTTTTACTTTGTTACAACATATTTACTTAAAACAAAGAACAGTTTTTAAAATATAATGCAACAAACTTAGGCTGTGTCTATTCTTGTGTGAGCATGACAAACTGAAAGACAATTGTACAAGTGCCAGACCCCCCCCCTCATGGGCGAGGGGTGGGGATTACACTGGCCTGTGGTGATAGGCTAGAGGCAATAAATGACTGGTGTGTTTTATTTTAAGATGCTGTACAGAGTTTGCTGTAATTACTTTAGGTAGAATGAGAACAGTTTCAAAGATGGTAATGGTAAACAATTTAAAAGTTAATAAAACAAGAATTGGCAGTGTTGGTTTTTGTGTTAAATACATTTTATTATAGATAGCCCCTCAATAATGACATAGAACACTTTTATGATTTACAGTATGTCACTCCCGTTTTAAAGTTTTTCATACATAGGACTGTTATGTATTTACAGAAAACTGCATGAAAAACTATTCCGGAAGCCTGTTAAAAAGTGCTCAGAATAGCGGGGTGTCTGTATAAAGAAAATAAGTGTCAAACTGGTGAACAGAATTGGTTAACAGACCAGTACGCTTGCACAATGCATAAAACAAATAAGGAAACATTTTTTAAGAGAAACAGAACAACGGTTGCTGTCATTGAGTCACAACGGTCAGTAAAAATGGGGAAAAACAAAATAAAATAGACTGACGGAGGTTGTTGACTGAGTCGCAATGGCAAAATGAACTAGAGATGTGCTGGTATTCAAACTTCAACAATGGTTTTATGTTAGATTTTAACGTGTATCGGCTCAGAGGGATTTATTGTCCTAAGTTGATAAGCCCGTGGGAGACTGTGACAAAGAGTGAATGAATCTGAATCACAATCTCCCTCTCAACCTGTGGAGAGCACTGTACAGCAGGAACTGCAGGCTTCGTACTGAATGGTTGGGCAGTTCATTCCAAGGGCAGTAGGAAGCCGGCCATTCAGGAAAGGGATGGCGTCACAGTACCAGGAGTCCCGCCCTAGTACGTAAGCAAAGTTTCATTCGGGAATTGGAGGAGACGTGATTGAGCGAGCTATCGAGGGGTAGCGCTGAGGGTACTTGTGGGGACGGACGCCTTAATCGGGTTCCTTGTTGTGGTTGATGGGAGGGAAACGAGGACTGTTTGTATTGAGGGTTAAGTGCTTTGTGTTTGTTTTGGCAGTTTTGTCTCTTATCATTCTCAGAATAATTAAGCACGGATCTGGGGCTGCAGCCTGGGGCCAGCGAGTTCCTGGTTCCACCGCACCTTAATTTAATCAAGCATTACTGTTTCCAGCACCGCACTCCACCAGCCACGCACTGTCCGAGACGGCTGTGTTTGTGGTTTTGTGATTATTATTTCAGGACTACAACCCCTTGTTTGACACTGGCAATACCCATTGCTGGGTAGAGCCAGCTTATTATTTAATTTTGTTCATAAAATAAAAAAGGAAACTTAAACCGGTGAACTTTGTGTTTGTCCTGTCTGGAGCACCTGGACCACCCTTCTTCATCATTTATTGCAACCCACATTGCTCACAGAGATCACGTGGACAAGGTAAAAGATCATGTC
>CM072681.1:9283003-9370680 GCA_036884735.1 Huso huso | reverse complement strand
ATGGTTTGGTGGGAACAGTTTAATCAGACGTGGAAACAGATGCTGAAGCGGTTTAATCAACCAGAACAAAACATTGGGCTAAACTCCTTCCCTACCTGATGTTTGCAGTGAGATAGTTGCCTCAAGAGCTCGACTGGGTTTTCTCATGATACTGTATGGGAGACAATACGAATTATCATGATCTTAAGGAAGGATGGGAGCAAAATAAGATACTAAAATATGATGAAATATTTAATTATGTTGAGAGATGCTTCTGGTGGTTGGTCATCTAGCTGCGAGAGAACTAAAACAAGGCTCAGCATTAGCAAGAGCAGCAGTACAATAATAAACAACCGCAGTTCTGACTTTTAGGCCGGGAGATAAGGTACTGCTGCTACTTCCCACTTTGGAGTCTAAACTATGCTGGCTAAGTGGCAGGGACGGTATGAGGGTGATGCAGGCAATTAGTGAAAATGTAAACTACGAAATCAGACAACCCGGGTAAGCCACAACAAAGCAAGAGACATCATATTAATTTATTATTAAAACCCTACAATGACAGGGAGGCCTGTTTATAGCCAATGCCAGTATAGAAAGGAAGTTTTGGTCCCTCTGTCAATACACCAGCTACGTTAACGATGCGATGGGGAACAATTACTTCCTGATCAAAGTGTGAGGAGCTCAAGTGGGTTAGTGAAACATAATTTGGTGATGTTTTTTTCTGACTTGCCTGGCAGAACTAATATGATTGAACATTACTATTATTACTCAGCAGGTGTCAGGGTTAGAGAGAGACCGTATCGAATCCGGGAGGAAACTAGCCATGAAAGTGCCGTCGGCGGAGGTGGGGGGACCAATGCTTTCGAGCTTGGAGTCATTTGAGCCTTCCGGGCCGGTGGGTAACCCGATAATGATGGTGCCCTAAGAAGGGCGGCTCCCTTTCGGTTCTCGCGATGGATTTCAGAAAGGTTAATGCCATCTTAATGCCAAGTTTGATGCATATCCCATGCCTGCGAGGGTGAGCGAGCTCCTCAATAGGACTTGGAGGTAGCGGTTAATTTGGACTTTGGATCAGCGAAGGAATAACGGCAAATTCCACTGACCCAGAGTTTGCAGAGAACTGCTTTCTCTACCCCCCAGATAGCTTGTTCCATTTCCAGACCATGCCCCGCCGGGTTGCATGGAGCCCGGCACCTTTCAGAGACTGATGGACAGGTCTAGTGTCCCATCAGCGGTAATAAGCTGCATCACATTGATGGCGATGGTGATTTTTTCAGCTCTGCCTGGAAGAGCATATTATTAGACTTTAGGCAGTCTACAGTCTCTAAGGCAGGCGGGGCTGATGGACAATCTGGTGCAAGTGTGCGTGCGGCAAACCGAAACCCAATATCTTGGCTTCATTGTGGGTAATGGTAGGGTAAAGTCGATAAACTTCTAAATTCAGGCTCCTAGTGGAGCCGTGATCCGAACCAAACGCGGGAATTGAGATTACTATTGGGGTTAGCAGAGCTGTGTCGCCCGCTTTATCCCAGTATGCCACCATAGTTAACCCCTTGTTAGAAGACTCTCAAAGCGGCTCAAAATAGTTAAATGGGCCAGGAAGTGTCTGGGGCCTTTGACTACGATTATAGAGGAGACTATGCCAAGCTAGCACTTATTTCACCAGATTTCAGTAAGGAGTTCATCCTCCAGACTGATGTCTCCCAGATGGTCTGGGGTGGTCCTGTCCCAACAAGTTGACGGGGTAGACACCCAGTACACATAGGCAAGAAACTGGCTCCATGGGAGATTAACTACTCTGTCATTGAGGAAAGGAGGTGTTTGGCCATCAAATGGGCCACTCAGCCCTTCATATTACTTACAGGTCTTTCCTCTTGTCTACTGATCATGCTCCTTTAAGGTGATTGCATATGATGAAGGACAATAGCGTTAGGATAACTGGGGTGGTATCTGGGTGCTACAACCCTTCCACTACACTGTGAGCATCGTCTTGAGGGTAAGGAGCAAAGGCTTTGGTTTTGTTATGGAGGATTGTGGTTTCAGGGTGTTGTTATTTTTGTCAGGACTGTAAACCTGCTGCTCCCTGATACCATCTACTGGTAGAGGAGTTATTATTATTATTATTATTATTATTATTGTAGTATTATTATTATTATTATTAGTATTTGTGGTATTTACAAAATAAACCTGTAGACTTTTGGGAGAAGAACTCTTGTCTGGACCTTCCTTGTATTCACACCACTGCATCCTGTTCTGGCTAAGAGAAACTTTTGTTTATTTTATTTTAAAATGCTTTCATAACCAAACATGATGAAATTGTTTATCATAAGCTAAGGAAAGATGCATTGATATATTAACAGCATTTGCATGATGTTGGTTTAATAAAAGTATTGGAACTAAATAAAATCATTAGAAAACATATTAATGCCTAAAGTCCATGTCTCAGTTTGTAGGGAGTTTTTACACTTTCGGTAAACTGAAAGAAAAAAAACTGTCTAGAAGCTTCCTAATTACACAAGCAGCATAATGCATTTACATTACATAGTTAATGGCGTATTAATAATGCAGATTTGCTAGAAATAATGCAAAATGAAACAAAATGCCTTGCTGGTAAAATTGTCTTGTTTTATACTTGTATAACCTAACAATACTGTAAAATGAAACACAGTAAATACTGAGGAATATATTTATTAACTTGATGCGGTATGTTGCTTTGTCAATATACAATTGGTAGAATGCCTTGCAGAAAATCCTGAAGTTTTCACCGAATCTCCAGTGCCCATACAATTCATACATTTACTTCATCGATCCAAGCGAAGAAAGTAGTATAATATCCAACTTGCAGTGAAGAAGTCATAGGCGTCCACTTCCCTTGCAAACTTTCCCACAATGTGGTTTGAGAAAACCGTTGTTTCTGTTTCAAATCCAACAAACATGGCAGCAGCAGGCATGATAGAGTTTCAAGAATATGTTCTGAGACCAAATGCTATACTGATTCCTTTGGGGCTATATGATGAATTGAAATATATATTATCACTAAGACATAGCCCTATAAACCGGGTGTTTTAACTTTAAAACAAGTAGGCTATTGTCCACACTTTTCCAAGCACGTTACTCAATTTATGATTCATGTTTAGGAATTAGACACCTTATTGGCTTTTATTTATATACTCTTAGACCTGTTTTGGAGTTTGAAACAACACTTTTAAAATGTTCATACGTTGATAAAAGGGCTATTATTTTAAAACCAAGCACTAACAGGCCTGAAGATTATTAATGTATTTCTTAACAGACAATATTCAGGGCAATTGTGTCATTTTACATACAATTACCAATGTATTTTTTTTCTGGAGCAATATAGGTAAAAAAAAGCAGTGTGTCCCCCACCTGGTATTGAACTTTATGACAGCCCTCAAATGCGATGAGGAAGTGCTTATACATCTAGCCACTTTGACATATATTGCCAAATGCAGGCACTAAGTAGTATTGAGAAGCTCACTTGTGTGTCATATTGCATGAAAGCTAATAAACTCTACGGCGCAAATACTCTCTCTCCTCTCTCTCTCTCTCTCTCTCTCTCCTCTCTCTCTCTCTCTCTCTCTCTCTCTCTCTCTCTCTCTCTCTCTCTCTCTATTTTTTTACTTATATGCGTTGGTATATACTATGGAGGATATTCCTGCCAAAATTAGAAATGATAAATTACATAAATTGTGAATAAATAAATATCGAATAAATAAATACAGACATTTATTTATTTATTTTTGATGTTATTTATTCATTATTATTCATTCAATCATTATGTATTCATTTTTTTATTTATTCATTATTTAGGTATTTATTTATTCATGTGTTTATTTCACATTTTCCGCCGCTTTTACACATTTCGATGTGGCCTTTCGCTATTCAGCACCGATGTGGTCTCCGTATTTCTTTTCAATGTGTCACAACCATGCTGTCAATCACAATAGTAACTTTATGCTTCATACTTGACAGTAGTATAACTTTGAAACTCCTTCTCAGATCGACATCGATTGTGTTGCATTGCGGAGGAGGGAATTGGAACGTATCTATGGGTGGAACAATCTCTGCCAATAGCTGGGTGTTGATACGCCCACTGGCTGTGATTGACAAGAAGCAGTTGTGGCACAGTGAAAAAAAGAAAAAAAAATAGGAGAACAATATTCTAGATTGGGGATTTTTAAATGCCAAGGGGAAATTGGGAACGCTTACATTTGTATGGGGAAATCTTGGGGATTATTTTTTAACCTGGAGGTTGAAGTTTACGAATTTTTCACACAGGTGATTTACAATGCTCTGTCCACGGGGCTAAAACACTTACTGTCTAGATTAGTTTGGTCATTTTATGGGAGGGGTCTTGTGTCTAATACCACAACCCCTCCCTGTGGAATTGAAAAGTTTATGTGGTGGCAGGGGAGTGTCAGTCTACCGCACATTCTGTGCGATACAAGCGTATACCTCATTCACTTTCTTAATGTAAGAAGCGTCTTCGTTCATTCTAAACTCAGTGCACAAAAATACATCTTGCTCGTTGCCACACTGAAGACAGTAGGCTAGATATTACATTAAATCAACCACACACCTCATAAATGCAAATAACAAAAACGTAAATCAAATGCCAAAGGAAGAAAAATACAAACAAAAATATACAAAACTTTGGGAAAGTGAACCTTACTGAAAGGTGATTTGAGGGCCATATGCTTAAATTTTATGGAATGTCTTGTGAAAAAACAGTATAAGCTGCTGTAATGAAAAAAAATGTTAATGAAAAAATAGTATACTGTAAATTAAAACAAGAAATATTTTATTTAGCAAGACATTTTTTTGATAAATGCCTGAAAAAATGTATTATTCATAAAATACATGTATGTATATTAAAAAGAAAAGGCGCGGTTAAGCTGCTGCCATTTTTATTTTATAGCTAGTGGTATATTTTTTGTATAGGCTCAAAACAAACATTCATTACAGTGCGATTCCAAAAAATATATTAAGTTTTTAGTTTAATTATGAATTTCAGTGGTGGCCAGATCTTTGAAAATAATCAACATAATGAATGTATCATAAATCCCATGTTATATTTCAGCATATTTTATTTTAACTTCAATATTTTTGTTTGCTGTTGTTGTCAGGTAATTTCACATTTTATAAAATGGAAACCATATACAGTAAATAAGGTTTCAATACCTGTGGTTTATATTTAGTATAAAAATCAAATGGTTTATTATTTATTTGAAAACTTTCCGTTGTGTGCAGTGGTTTGAACACATCAACTTACCCAATATGTTTACAGTATTTTTGTATTGACAGTTAATGATTCCTCAGCACCATTATTAGATTTTTTATGAATCTTCTATGAGAGAAGTGCAGCTCTATTTGTTTATTTATTTATTTATTTATTATTTACAGAATGGATATCTCAAGTTCTTGGAGACGATTTTTCAGCTCACTGTAAGTACTGTCAGGCGATTCTGAAAACACACAAAAAATTTGTTGGCCCATGCTAACCTCAGCCAAACACCAGAAGTGTGTTCAGTTAAACAGAGAAGCAAAACATCATCTATATGTCATGTTTTTGTGGCGCCAGCAATAACAGACAGTCGTAAAGAAGCTGAATTAAAAAATAGCGGGTTTTCCTTGCAGAACATGGCTCTATCGCCTCTGTTGATCACCCGACAGAAATGCTGCCATCTCTGACCTTAAATCAGATCTTACTGAAACAGATCAAAAATACAGGACCAAATGTACACATTAATAAAACGGGTAATTGCTCCTGCATTTACAGAGGAACTGTTAAGAGACATTGAAGAGCTACTACTCATTGGTTATTGATGAAAGTACAGACATCTCAACAGTTAAGCTGCTTTGTGTGATGATTCTCGCTACTACAGCGAGTCGCAACACAAACTTAAATTCACATTTTTTACAAACTTATTGAGGTTGAAGTGGCAAATGCAGACTCTATGACAAACCTGATCATTAAAACACTGCATGCTAATAGAGATTAAAATTGACCATTTAATTGGCATTGGTGTGGATGGTGCAAATGTGATGGTAGGACAACATTGTTTTGTGTCGATGCTAAAGAGATGTGCAGTCATTTAGTTGTAGTGAGGTGCGTTTATTGGCCCTCTCCATCTAGCAGCAGAAAAGCTTGCAGTGTGCTTCCCAAAAACCTGAGTTTCTAGTTTGGAATCTTAACTGGTTTTGCTCATAACAGCAAGAGAGAGGTAACATGAATACAGGCAACTGTTCGATGTCCTAGGAAATGAAAGATGCATCAAACTGGTTCAACTGGCTAACACTAGGTGGCTTTCAAGACATGAGTCAATATCTATAATTTTAGATCAATACGGATTCCCTTAGGCTTCACTTCATGCTGGCCAACGACAAGGAAAGATGCTTCATAGCTGATCAGCTTTTACCAAATGTACAATGACCGAACTTAAGATGTACCTGGTGTTTCTGAAGGGAATAATTAAAAGATAAGGACCAGGGTCAATACATTCTTCCAAAGTGATAATGTTGAGCAAATTAAATTACTTGAAGACGAATTCGACCAACTTTACATGTCTTTACTGAACAAGATTGTTGTGCCGCTCAGCTTCAGACCGTGAAAAGGAATGAACTGGTAACCATACTCAAAAATTACATTATGCCAATAGCAGCCATCAATTTTGGATACGAATTCACCTTGAAATGTGGGAATGCTGAAAATAATATCCTTCTAACTGAACTAAAGGAACGTTGTAAGGAATTCCTTGTAAGTCTCTGTATTGGAGATTCAAAACGACTGCCAGACAATATTTTGACACTTGAAAAATAACAATGTTGCATCCAAAATGCTGCCACCTCTCATGTGTGCGGCCAAGCATCACCGAAAGCCAGTGCATTTAAAGCAGGTGCCTTGACATTGATGCTACAGTAAAAGAAATGGCAATGATCCCAAATAAACTGTGGCTGCAATATCTGAAGGAAGAATTTGGGCAGAAGTTTCCAGGAGATTGCGACTTGGTGGCAATAAAAGATTTGAGCACATTAGCACTTTGGCACTTGCCCACTTACTCTGCCTGTGTCCAACGCAACAGTAAACGAGCATTCTGAAACCACAAAATGCATTAAAACAAAAACTAAGAAACAAAAATGCACGTCGAAACTGCAGAAGCCATAATGAGAATCAGATACAGCTTGAGATGAATGAACATAACTTTTGTACTGTTCAAGCCCACCAGAGAAATGCTAAGACGTTTTACATCTCAGATGCCCGTAAGCAGCAGTAAACCCAGGGTAGAAATGAAAAGCAGTTTGGTATCATCGCTGACGCACTGGCATGCTGATTTAAAGGTAGGCTTTAGTTTGCTTGTACTATCACAAAAACTGTTGAATACTTCACACGTCATTTCACAAAGGGTGGGGGTATATAGACCAGTGGGCAAATATCGGTAGGGCTATATATTCTATTAACAGTATAAACCAGGTTTCAGTTTTTTTTTAATGTGCTTATTGATTTTTAAAATGTTGGGGAAAATGTGATTTGGGGGGATTTTTTAGGATCAGTTTGGGGAAATTAAGGAGGGGACCTGGTAACACTGGAGGAGACCACATCGAAAAGGAATAGCGAAATACATCGAAATGTAAAAAAGCGATGGGAAATTGTGAAATCAATACATGAATAAATATCGAAATGAATAAATAAAGAAATATCGAAATAAATAAATGTATGTGTATTTATTTATTTCGATATTTATTTATTCATTATTTATTTATTCATTTATTTATTTCTAATTTTGGTAGGAATAATCCTCCATGCTATACAAATATCAATTGCTCTGATAAAAGCATCAGCCAAAACCACTTGGCACGCTGCCCTGGCTTTTACATTTATTGATTTATGTAAGTTTAAAATTAAACACATTTGAACAGTTACACAGCATGCGAAAGCAGTTTAAAAACCGTGTCTGTATCACAGCCTAGAACTCATGTTGCTAGTTCAACCTAGGATTTTTTTTTTTTTTTTTTGGTGCGGATATGTGCTGTTTCCAAAACATAATAAATAGCTGTGTAACTGGTATGATATCAAAGTGTTTGCGTTCCTGGTTTATTTGGATGTATAGCAACATATGTGAAATGGAGTCAGGCTTTCTTCAATGTAACTAGATACTGCTGATTTTAAAACCGAAGCTGGAGATTTTCAGTCGAGCAGATCCTTTGAGTGCAAACTCATCATAATGGATGGGCATCAAAACCGAAGCAGTCCAACAGCTGACCCGGCGGCGCAGCGGCCAAAGCGTGTCTGTATCAGTAGAATTCGCATGCTGCAGCTTTGAACCTGCAGGTGGTTTCTTTTTTTCGCGAGAAAGGAACGGAAGATGATGCTGCTGATGAAAAAAAGGAGAATGACAATTTTACCTTAGTTTGATGACAGTGTGTATTAGAGGTATTTACGTTTTTTTTCACATTCGATCTAAGAATGGTACTTAACTATTTAAGCCTGCTGCTGCAACATGGTCAAAACAGCAAAACTTTTTTGTGCTGTATAGAGTCTCGGCAGTTCTACAAGTTTTTTCTAACTTGTAGCGAGGAACCACTGTTCCTCCCAATCAATCAATGCCTCTGTGGGTTTGGATTTAATTGCTTGGTTCTCTCAGTGTAGGTGAAAAGATGAGCTGTGTGTTTTTTGTGTTGTTGGTTCAAATGATTGAATAGCTCAAGTGTCTCTTCCCACAATTCTTTTTTTCATAATCCTCAAATCACACGCCACTGTTCTTTATTGCTTAATTACATTTAAACAGGAAACCGAATAAAAACCTAATTGTTCTACTATTGGCCTTTTTCCATCCAACTTTTAAGCTCGTTAAAAACTTATGTGAATAAGAAAATATATATGACAAACGCTATGGAAAACAGTTTGTCGACTTTAAAGAAGATTTTACATGCATGACAAGCTCGTCTCTCAGAGGTGGTTTTATTTTTACCAGATGACAAGCTCTCTAGAGGTGGTTTTATTTTTAATCGGCATGACAAGCTCGCCTCTAGAGGTGGTTTTATTTTTTAATCATGACAAGCTTCTAGAGGTGGTTTTATTTTTATTTTATTTTAACCAACTTTCCCAGGACAACTGGAAGATGCTAGAGACTGGAAAATGCTGGCAGATGTTGGTCAACGGCTTATTTTTCCACCTGAGATTGCCACCACCAACCTTTCACCAGATATTGTCTTGTGGGTCTGGATCAGCACGCCTTTGTTCACCTGGTGAGTTAATAGTGCCATGGAGGATGCTGTAGATGAGGCGATGAGAGGAAGAAACCGCGGTATGCTCAACTAGCCACTGAAGCAGGAACAGCGAGGATGGAGAGTTCGGTTTAATTAGTGGAAGTGGGTTAGTTTGAGGATTTGTGGCACACCCCACAACCCGGGTTTCTCAGAGATCGGATTCAGTGGCCAAGAGTTGCGTCGCACAGTGAAGAACTTATCTGGTTGTAGCAGCAGAGAGGAGCAGCAACTGGCTGTGGTTGACGGAAAGATTCTGGCTGGGGATCTCAAGCACAATAGAAAGAAAGAAACGCTGATGTACAGGTAAGTAAGCTGGGCTGAGTTGGAGTAATTTGAGGGGTGATGCTGGGACGCCAGAATCACCGCCGAGCCCTCTTGAGGTGTCGGGCTAGTCGATCAAACACTGAGGATGGAAGGTGCCCACTTGAAACCCCAGAGATGTAAAATTCCAACTTAGCTCAATCCAGACGGGTTGTCATGTTGATGCGCTTGGGAGGCCGACTGTGGTTGATCCCCGAGCCAGCATCGCAGCCGCTAGTGTGTGCTGATGCGCCAGGAGGCAAAATAAGCTGATCCCTGAGCCAGCATTACACTTCAGCCATTAACACCAGACAGAAGGATATCTACATCATCATATGGAAGGAAACGTAAATGGATGGAGAGACATATGGATCACATTAGTTTACTGTAAAGTCTTAGTTGGTGCTTATCTTGGCGAGAGCCGAGTTCAAATCAGCATGAAGTTTTAACATCTACCTCGTGTAATGGAAATCATTACTCGCATGACAAGCTCATCGGCGGTGGAGGGTTTTTATTTTTACCGCATGACAAGCTCGGCTCTCTGAGGTGGTTTTATTTTTTTACCGCATGACAAGCTCACTCACTAGAGCTGGTTTTATTTTTACCCGCATGACAAGCTCGCCTCTAGAGGTGGTTTTATTTTTACTCGCATGTCAAGCTAGCTCTCTAGAGGTGGTTTTATTTTTTACCGCATGACAAGCCTGCTCTAGAGGTGGTTTTATTTTTACTCGCATGTCAAGCTAGCTCGCTGGAGGTGGTTTTATTTTTACCGCATGACAAGCTCGCTCTAGAGGTGGTTTTATTTTTACTCGCATGTCAAGCTCGCTCTCTAGAGGTGGTTTTATTTTTTACCGCATGACAAGCTCGCTCTCTAGAGGTGGTTTTTATTTTTTTACCGCATGACAAGCTCGCTCGCTGGAGGTGGTTTATTTTTTACCCGCATGACAAGCTCGCTCTCTAGAGGTGGTTTTATTTTTACCGCATGTCAAGCTCCGCTCTCTAGAGGTGGTTTTATTTTACTTGCATGTCAGGCTCGCTCTCTAGAGGTGGTTTTATTTTTTTACTTGCATGTCAGGCTCGCTCTCTAGAGGTGGTTTTATTTTTTACCGCATGACAAGTCACTCTCTAGAGGTGGTTTTATTTTTACCGTGATGACAAGCCCTCTCTAGAGGTGGTTTTATTTTTTACCGATGACAAGCTCCCTCTCTAGAGGTGGTTTTATTTTTACCGCATGACAAGCTCGCTCTCTCTAGAGGTGGTTTTATTTAATACCGCATGACAAGCTCGCTCTCTTGAGGTGGTTTTATTTTTTACCGCATGTCAAGCTCGCCTCTAGAGGTGGTTTTATTTTTACCGCATGACAAGCTCGCTGAGGAGGTGGTTTTATTTTTTACCGCATGACAAGCTCGCTCTCTAGAGGTGGTTATATTTTTACTCGCATGACAAGCTCGCTCTCTAGAGGTGGTTTTATTTAATACTGCATGACAAGCTCGCTCTCTTGAGGTGATTTTATTTTTTACCGCATGTCAAGCTTTCCGCTCTCTAGAGGTGGTTTTATTTTTTACTCGCATGACAAGCTCGCTCTCTAGAGCTGGTTTTATTTTTTACTCGCATATTTTTTACTCGTATGACAAGCTCGTTCTCTAGAGGTGGTTTTATTTTTTACTCGTATGACAAGCTCGCTCTCTAGAGGTGGTTTTATTTTTTTACTCGTATGACAAGCTCACTCTAGAGCTGGTTTTATTTTTTTATTTTTTTACCGTATGACAAGCCTGCTCTCTAGAGGTGGTTTTATTTTTACCGCATGTCAAGCTCGCTCCTCTAGAGGTAGTTTTATTTTTTACCACACATGTCAAGCTCTCTAGAGGTGGTTTTATTTTTACCGATGACAGGCTCGCCTCTCTAGGGGTGGTTTTATTTTACCGCATGACAAGCCGCTCTCTGGAGGTTGTTTTATTTTTTACCGCATGACAAGCTCGCCTCAGAGGTGGTTTTATTTTTAACCCACGACAAGCTCGCCGGTGGAGGTGGTTTTATTTTTACCGCATGACAAGCTCGCTCAGAGGTGGTTTTATTTTTTACCGCATGACAAGCTCACTCTCTGGAGGTGGTTTTATTTTTTACCGCATGACAAGCTCACTCTCTAGAGGTGGTTTTATTTTTACCGCATGACGAGCTCTCGCCTTAGAGGTGGTTTTATTTTTTACCGCATGTCAAGCTCCGCTCTCTAGAGGTGGTTTTATTTTTAACCGCATGACAAGCCTCGCCGGGTGGAGGTGGTTTTTATTTTTACTCATGACAAGCTCGCTCTCTAGAGGTGGTTTTATTTTTTTTTACTGCATGACAAGCTCACCTCTGGAGGTGGTTTTATTTTTTACTCATGTCAAGCTCACTCTAGAGGTGGTTTTATTTTTACCGCATGACAAGCTCTCTCCAGAGGTGGTTTTATTTTTACCGCATGACAAGCTCGCCAGCTGGAGGTGGTTTTATTTTTACCGCATGACAAGCTCGCTCTCTAGAGGTGGTTTTATTTTTTTTACCGCATGACAAGCCCGCCTCTTGAGGTGATTTTATTTTACCGCATGTCAAGCTCGCTCTCTAGAGGTGGTTTTATTTTTACCGCATGATGACAAGCCTCGCTCCTCTAGAGCTGGTTTTATTTTTTACTCGCATATTTTTTACCCGTATGACAAGCTCGTTCTCTAGAGGTGGTTTTATTTTTACCGCATGTCAAGCTCGCCTCTACAGGTAGTTTTATTTTTTACTCACATGTCAAGCTCTGCTAGAGGTGGTTTTATTTTTTACCGCATGACAAGCTCGCTTCCCAGAGGTGGTTTTATTTTTTACCGTATGACAAGCTCACTCTCTAGAGCTGGTTTTATTTTGTACTGCATATTTTTTTACTCGTATGACAAGCTCGCCTCTAGAGGTGTTTTTATTTTTTACCGCATGTCAAGCCTCGCTTCTAGAGGTAGTTTTATTTTTACTCACATGTCAAGCTCGCTAGAGGTGGTTTTATTTTTTACCGGACAGGCTCGCCTCAGAGGTGGTTTTATTTTTTTACCGCATGACAAGCTCGCTCTCAGAGGTGGTTTTATTTTTATTCATGACAAGCCTCGCCTCTAGAGGTGGTTTTATTTTTTACCGCATGACAAGCTCGCCTCTAGAGGTGGTTTTATTTTTAACTCGCATGACAAGCTTCGCTCACAGGAGGTGGTTTTATTTTTACTGTTATGACAAGCTCGCTCACAGGAGGTGGTTTTATTTTTACTCACATGTCAAGCTCGCTCTCTAGAGGTGGTTTTATTTTTACCGCATGATGACAAGCTCACTCTCTAGAGGTGGTTTTATTTTTTACCGCATGACAAGCCCGCCTCTGAGGTTGTTTTATTTTTTACTCGCATGACGAGCTCGCTCTCTAGAGGTGGTTTTATTTTTACTCGCATGTCAAGCTCGCTCTCTAGAGGTGGTTTTATTTTTTAATTCGCATGACAAGCCGCCGGTG
Organism: Huso huso; assembly: GCA_036884735.1. Taxonomy (NCBI): domain Eukaryota; kingdom Metazoa; phylum Chordata; class Actinopteri; order Acipenseriformes; family Acipenseridae; genus Huso; species Huso huso. The sequence goes on along the minus strand of CM072681.1, from coordinate 9,357,608 downwards.
GAGGTGGTTTTATTTTTTACTCATGACAAGCTCGGGCTCTAGAGGTGGTTTTATTTTTTACCGCATGACAAGCTCACTCTGGAGGTGGTTTTATTTTTTTACTCATGTCAAGCTCACTCTCTAGAGGTGGTTTTATTTTTACCGCATGACAAGCTCGCCTCTCTAGAGGTGGTTTTATTTTACCGCATGACAAGCTCGGGCCGTTGGAGGTGGTTTTATTTTTACCGCATGACAAGCTCCGCCTCTAGAGGTGGTTTTATTTTTACCGCATGACAAGCTCGCTCTCTAGAGGTGGTTTTATTTTTATTCGCATGACAAGCTCGCTTCTAGAGGTGGTTTTATTTTTTACTCGCATGACAAGCTCGCTCTCTAGAGATGGTTTTATTTTTAACTCGCATGACAAGCTCGCTCACAGGAGGTGGTTTTATTTTTTACTGTTATGACAAGCTCGCTCACAGGAGGTGGTTTTATTTTTTACTCACATGTCAAGCTCGCTCTCTAGAGGTGGTTTTATTTTTTACTCGCAGCAACATTTTATTCGACACTTGCATGGAAACCGTAACAAGCGTATTTTTGGTCCTAGTGTCCTTCCACACCATTCCAGTGACGTCACATTGATTAATGCACATGCTCTGATGAGGAAAACAAGTTGGCAGACGTGGAGAAAATAAGAAACACAATTCTTTTTACAATTACTGAACGAAAATGATGTTGTCTCTGCACTTGATTTGTTTATGTTTTAAGTTCAAAGTTTCTACCCATTCATTTACCTTTTTTTTAGAAAATAACTAAAAAAAACAACAAAAAAAGCAGTCTTTTAAAAAAATACTATTTTGTTTAATAAAATCCTGGCCAAAAAACATGCTAAGAACATAAGAGCAATCAATCTATCTATCTATCTATCTATCTATCCATCTATCTATCTATCTATCTATCTATCTATCTATCTATCTATATATATATATATATATATATATATATATATATATATAATGTAAAAGAAATTGACATTTTTATTTTATGTTACACTACTGATAAATAAAGTGGTAGAAACTTCATTTCCTAGTGTGTGAGTTGTTTGAATGTGTATTATGTTATTAAACTGTACTTTTGAAATCATGAATTTGTTTTCTACAAACAAGCAGTCTGCTCCCTGACTATTTTAGGGAATCCTTCTGAATCATATTCTACGTTAATTCAAATCATGTGATGAGTACGATCCATATATGGACATTTCGGATGTACGCAATAATAACACAAACAGAGATAATTTTGGAATTTGTTAATCTTTTTATTCTTTATTCAGTAATTATTTTCTCCCATTTTAAAACTGGGCTTTTGATTGGCTGATTTAGCACCACTGACACACACTATATATACACACAAACACACATACTTTTTAAATGGCTTTATAATACAACTGTTTTTTCTTTCTTTCTGCTTATGCTCTTTAGTAGTATGCATCCTAGTACACTGTGCTACAAAAAATTGGAAGACTTCTAACAAAAGAGCAGAAATAGAATGAGCAACCTTTAAACTAGTGGGAAAATATGTGAAAACAATGCTGCAGGTTTTATACCTTTACATAAGAAAGTTTACAAATGAGAGGAGGCTATTCAGCCCATCTTGCTCATTTGGTTGTTAGTAGCTTATTGATCCCAGAATCTCATCAAGTAGCTTCTTGAAGGATCCCAGGGTGTCAGCTTCAACAACATTACTGGGGAGTTGGTTCCAGACCACACAATTCTCTGTGTAAAAAGTGCCTCCTATTTTCTGTTTTGAATGCCCCTTTATCTAATCTCCATTTGTGACCCCTGGTCCTTGTTTCTTTTTTCAGGTCAAAAAAGTCCCCTGGGTCGACATTGTCTATACCTTTTAGGATTTTGAATGCTTGAATCAGATTGCCGCGTAGTCTTCTTTGTTCAAGACTGAATAGATTCAATTATTTTAGCCTGTCTGCATACAACATGCCTTTTAAACCCAGGATAATTCTGGTTGCTCTTTGCACTCTTTCTAGAGCAGCAATATCCTTTTTGTAACGAGGTGACCAGAACTAAACACAATATTCTAGGTGAGGTCTTTCTAATGCATTGTAAAGTTTTAACATTACTTCCCTTGATTTAAATTCAACACTTCTCACAATATATCTGAGCATCTTGTTGGCCCTTTTTTTATAGCTTCCCCACATTGTCTAGATGAAGACATTTCTGAGTCAACATAAACTCCTAGGTCTTTTTCATAGTTCCCTTCTTCAATTTCAGTATCTCCCATATGATATTTATAATGCACATTTTTATTGCCTGCATGCAACAGTGTTTGCCACTCCTCCTATTTTTGTGTCGTCTGCAAATTTATCAAGTTTGCTTATATACCAGAATCTAAATCATTAATGTAGATTAGGAATAGCAGAGGACCTAATACTGATCCCTGTGGTACACCACTGGTTACATCGCTCCATTTTGAGGTTTCTCCTCTAATCAATACTTTCTGTTTTCTACATGTTAACCACTCCCTAATCCATGTGCATGCATTTCCTTGAATCCCTACTGCGTTCAGTTTGAGAATTAATCTTTTATGTGGGACTTTGTCAAAAGCTTTCTGGAAATCTAAATAAACCATGTTGTATGCTTTGCAGTTATCCATTTTCAATGTTGCATCCTCAAAAAAGTCAAGCAGGTTAGTTAGACACGTCCTCCCTTTCCTAAAACCATGCTCACTGTCTCCCAGGATATTGTTACCATATAGGTAGTTTTCCATTTTAGGTCTTATTATAGTTTCCATAATAGAAGTCAGGCTTATTGGTCTGTAGTTACCTGGTTCGGTTTTGTCTCCCATATTTGGATTGGTATTACGTTTGCAATTTTCCAGTCTGTTGGTAAAACCCCTGTGACAAGAGACTGTTGCATGATCTTGTTTAAGCGGTTTGTAAATAACTTCTTTCATTTCTTTGAGTACTATTGGGAGGATCTCATCCGGCCCAGGGGATTGTTTATTTTAAGAGCTCCTAGTCCCTTTAACACTTCTGCCTCTGTTATGCTAAATTTATTTAAAATTGATAGGAACAGGTCGACATGTGAGGCATGTTGTCCGTGTCCCTTTGTAAAAAAAACCTGAAAAGTAATCATTTAATATATTTGCTTTTTTTTTTCTTCATCTATGATTTTGCCATTTGTGTCTCTTAGACATTTAACCCTCCTTTGAATGCTCTCTTGCTGTTATAATATTGGAAAAAAAATTGGAATTGGTTTTAGCCCCTTAGCAATATTAATTTCTATCTCTCTTGGCCTTTCTAACTTCCTTTTGACTTGTGTTTGCAGTTCAAATACTCTTTCTGTGTACTTTGTTTTTGGTCCCTTTTAAACGCTCTGTAAAGTGCCTTTTTCGCTGAATATTTTTTTAAATTGATCTATTAAACCATTTTGGCCATTTTGTTTTAGATTTAGATTTGTCTACTTTTGGGATGTAATTGTTTTGTGCTTCTAGTACTACATATTTAAAAAACAGCCATCCTTGTTCTGTGGATGTTTTCTCTATTTTACTCCAATCTACTTCTGTTAGTTTCCGTTTCATACCTTCATAGTTTGCTTTTCTAAAATTGTAAGCCTTAGCTTTAGTCATTACGTTTGGGGTTTTAGAAAATACTTCAAATGAGACCATGTTGTGGTCTGAGTTTGCCAATGGCCCTCTGATCTCTGTTTTAGTTATTCTGTCTTTGTTATTTGAAAAGACTAAATCAAGGCATGCCTCCCCTCTAGTTGGAGCCTTGACAAATTGCATTAGGAAGCAATCATTTGTCATTCCCACCATTTCAATTTCATCCATCGTGCTCCCCACCGGGTTCTCCCATTTTATACAGGGAAGTTGAAACCCCATTAGTATGGCTTCTCCTTTTTCACACGCATTTCAATGTCATTGTACAACAGATTATTTTGCTCAGCGCCTGAATTTGGCGGTCTATAGCATGCTCCTATTATTATGCCCTTTGAATTTGTGTCCATTATTCTGACCCATATTGATTCTGCATTGTTTTGTTTGTCCTGATTTAACACCTGCGCTTCAAGACTATTTTTATGTATAGCGCTACCCTCCGCCTCTTCTGTCCTGCCTGTCTTCCCTATACAGTGTGTACCCACTAATATTATATTCGTCTCCATCACCTCAGACAACCAAGTTTCTGTAACACCTATCACATCGTAGTTACTTGTTAGTGCAGTAGCTTCAAGTTCTAACATTTTGTTTCTGAGACTTTAGCATTAAGAGAAGTACGTTTAATAGTTGTCTTACCTGAGTTGTTGCCCTTGTTTTGATGTGGTCTCCTTCTGTTTTTTTTTTGTTTTCTCCCCTTCCTTTCTAGTTTAAATGCTTCTGGGCCTCCTCAAGGATCCTTTCTCCGAGTAGATTGGTTCCCTTTCTGTTTAAGTGCAGTCCGTCCCACCTGTATAGATAGTCCTTGTTGTAGAATGTGTTCCAATGTTCAAGAAAGGTGAAGCCTTCCTGTGTGCACCACGATTTCAGCCATGCATTTTGATTTTGTATTTCCAGCTGTCCATATGGTCTTTTGCAAGGAAGGTGCAGTATCCCAGAAAATACCACAGTTTTGGTCTTGTCTTTTAATTTCCTTCTTAGCTCTCTGAATTTGTTTTGCAGGGATCTTGGCCTGTCTACCGGGTCGTCTCCCTATTCGTTCTAGGAGCCTGTCTATGTTCTCAGTGATGTGCGTGACAGAGGCTCCTGGAAGGCAGCACGCTGTTGTAGTAAGGGGGTCCAAACTGCTAACTGGGGCAGCAGGTGAGAAAAGGGGCCTGGACCTTGACCCGAAGGTTGTAGGTTCAATCCCAGTAGGGGACACTGCTGTTGTACCCTTGAGCAAGGTACTTTTACCCAGATTGCTCCAGTAAAACCCAACTGTATAAAAATGGGTAATTGTATGTAAAATAATGTGATGTCTGTATAATGTGAAATAATGTATAATGTGATATCTTGTAATATCTGTAAGTCGCCCCGGATAAGGGCGCCTGCTAAGAATAAAATAATAATAACTGAACTGCTGTGTTTCTCAATATGGAGTCCCCAAATAATCATGACCTCTTCTTTTGCTGCCTGGCCAGCACTGTTTATAGGGTCCTGGATGTTGTTCCTTTCATTCTCTTGACGTTGGTTTTGGTCATCTAAATGTTGAAGTGGCTCAAATTTGTTGGATGTCTGATTTCTGGTTGTGTTTTGACTAAGTTTATTTTTTTCCTCGTCTGCCTATCTGAACCCAGCTGTTTTGACTCTTTCCATCTCCTGGTGGCTTTCAGTCTGCTAGGGTGCAGACTTCATGAATTGTGGGTGTGTCAGCTCTCAAGCTCCTGTTGCTGTCTCATTTCCTCCAGCTCCTTTTCTAACAGACTTATTCGTTGAAGCAAGTCCTGGATCGTGGGCAGTTTACACAAAACTTGATTGAGCTCTGTTGGGTTTTCGGATTTCCCACATCATGGAGTTGTCACAGATTACTGGCTTGAAGACCATTTTTATTTTATTTATTTATTTATTTATTTATTTATTTATTTATTTATTTATTTTTGGGAAGTTCAGTTTAGCTTCTGCAGCTGTCAACCTGCTTTCAAACTGCTTCTAACTGTGCTGCACTTGCTCTGAAAACTGTCTGCCTTTTGTTTGTTAGTGCATTGTGCTGCGGGCTCCGCCCCGCCCCCGTGTCTCAGAATGTCGTGGAATTTGAATCATTTACTCCAAGTTTCAGCTTGTTATCAGAAAAAGACACACAGCTGTTAGACTTTAAGCTGCAATGTTTTCTGATTAAAGCAATTCAAGATGTAATTTAAAGATGTAATTCCTCCTTTCTGCTTTTAACTGCGCTGTACTTGTCCACGACTGTACTTCTCCCACGCCGTCGCTTCCACACGCTGTCGTTCTGAAAACTCCATGCGTAAGTACCCTTTACACATGCAACACTTATTTACATCATTTTTGACACTCACTGCAGGTTCAGTTTTCCCATACGGGATATACATTTTAATGTTGGTTTTGTGAACTGCATATGTGGAACAGGGCCAAGGTTCATTGATTTTTTTATTTTTTTATTTTTTTAAGAGCTTAACTCAGTAGAATATAGTCACTAGACTAGCTAGCGAGTAAAACAAAATATGTATGGAAAATCATCTAGGGAGTATATTTCTTGCAAATAACCTGAAAAGATAGCGGCACATGCAAATTAGGCTATGACATCTCGAAACGGGGAATTCCCTTTGACTCTCTAGAATTTGCAGTGGATGGAAAACCATTTTTTTGCCCTATGTCGCTACTATTTTTGTAGCAATTTTACAGAGTATCTTATAAACTCACTCGATAAATGGATGGAAAGCGCAATTATGTTCTTTAACCTTTGTTGACTAAATTATTTACCATCCCTCACCCTCTACACACACTCACCCCTCTCTCTCTGTGTACCTTCAAGACTCTGCAGCTTCTTTGTTAAATTATTTACCATCCCTCGCCCCCTACACACACTCACCCCTCTCTCTGTACCTTCAAGACTTGCAGCTTTTTGTTAAATTATTTACCATCCCTCGCCCTCTACACACACTCAACCGCCTCTCTCTGTACCTTCAAGACTCTGCAGCTTCTTTGTTACCATCCCTCGCCCTCTACACACACTCACCCGTCTCTCTCTTTGTACCTTCAAGACTCTGCAGCTTCTTTGTTAAATTATTTACAATCCCTCACCCTCTACACACACTCACCCGTCTCTCTCTGTACCTTCAAGACTCTGCAGCTTCTTTGTTAAATGATTTACCATCCCTTGCCCTCTACACACACTCACCCCTCTCTCTCTGTACCTTCAAGACTCTGCAGCTTCTTTGTTAAATGATTTACCATCCCTCGCCCTCTACACACACTCACCCGTCTCTCTCTGTACCTTCAAGGCTCTGCAGCTTCTTTGTTAAATGATTTACCATCCCTCGCCCTCTACACACACTCACCCGTCTCTCTCTGTACCTTCAAGGCTCTGCAGCTTCTTTGTTAAATGATTTACCATCCCTCCTTCTCACACTCACCCCTCTCTCTCTGTACCTTCAAGACTCTGCAGCTTTTGTTAATGATTTACCATCCCCTCACCCTCTACACACACTCACCCGTCTCTCTGTACCTTCAAGGCTCTGCAGCTTTTTGTTAAATGATTTACCATCCCTCGCCCTCTACACACACTCACCTGTCTCTCTCTGTACCTTCAAGGCTCTGCAGCTTCTTTGTTAAATGATTTACCATCCCTCGCCCTCTACACACACTCACCCCTCTCTCTCTGTACCTTCAAGACTCTGCAGCTTCTTTGTTAAATGATTTACCATCCCTCGCCCTCTACACACACTCACCCCTCTCTCTCTTTGTACCTTCAAGACTCTGCAGCTTCTTTGCAATATCTGACAACATCCTGTAACCTCAGGACTCTCCTTTTTACCCCCATCTCTATTCTCTCTCCCTCTCTGCAATAACCAAAACCAATAATTCTCACTCCCCCATCCCTCCTCCCCTCTCTCCCCCTCCCTCTCTGTACCTTTAAGACTCTGTTCAGCTCCTTTGCCAGCTCCATGATGGAGTGTCGACACTCTTCCATGCTCCATTCACCAACCTCTTGATGTCTGGACTTTCTGTCAGACCCCTGTGGAATGAGTGAAACCTTCACGATGGGTTCAGATCTTCATTATTCTACTGTAGATGCTCGCATGCACATTTCTAAAATTGATTCATATACAAAACTATTGTGGGTTAATAATAGCATTAATATCCTTTGAAGAAGAAATTATTTATTGAGAATATACATCATGACACTTAACTACACCCACCCTTCTCATCTCTCTCTCTTTCCCAATTCTCTTTCACTCAAAATCTTCTCATCCACTTGTCATTTAACAATACCCCCCCCTCTCCTCCATCCCATTCTGTACCTTGAAAACTCTCCTCATCAAACCAGGAATCTGCAAAAGAAAAGTTCATTCATTGAGTTACTATAATATGAAAACAAGTACAGCTGCTCCTCATCTCACACAGCTGCTCCTGACCTCACACAGCTGCACCTGACCTCACACAGCTGCACCTGACCTCACACAGCTGCTCCTCATCTCACACAGCTGCTCCTCATCTCACACAGCTGCTCCTCATCTCACACAGCTGCTCCTGACCTCACACAGCTGCTCCTGACCTCACACAGCTGCTCCTCATCTCACACAGCTGCTCATCTCACACAGCTGCTCCTGACCTCACACAGCTGCTCCTGACCTCACAGAGCTGTCACAGTTTGCTCCCATTCTGTGTGCTGCACAGGGTCTTCAACCACACCCTGAAGTGCTGGTATAGAGCGAGTGCACTCAGTGGAACTGAAGCCAGTGTCCTGCCACAGCCTGAGTCAGTCTACAGTGTCATCTTTACACAGCAAACATGGACAAAATAGAGAAACACTGCACTGCAAAGAGGGGGGTGAAAGAAACTGCTGTTGATTAAAGATGAAGGGCCATATTCTAAAGCATGTTTACCTCTTAAATGTGTTAAAGTAAAATTGATTGGTCCACATAGTTAATATAGATTTAGTTTGTATGTTTTCACTTTTGTTTTATTATTTGCTTGTTTCTGTCAACTCATATATTTTTGAACCGAGTCAACAACTCTAAATAAAGGGGTCATCCCACGGGACTGAAAAATTGACAATGATGTTCCTATATTTAAAAAGGGAGGTAGATTTGATCCTGGGAACTACAGACCTATAAGTTTAACATCAATCATATGTAAAATCATGGAAACTATGATAAGGACCAAAATGCAGGAATATTTATATAGTATCAACATTATAGAAGACATCAAACATGGCTTTAGGAAGGTGTACCATGGCGGTAGAAAGCCCTGCTGTTTAAATGTATTGTTTGTTTATTTTTAGAACGGGGTTTCCCCCTCCGCCCCAATATTTTGTATTTTATGATTTATAATTTATTATTACTGCACGAAAGACTATACCTAAAGATTAAATCAGTAGGAATAAACGGTAAAGTAACAGCATGGATTCATAACTGGTTACAAGACAGGAAGCAGAGAGTTATAATTAGAGGCCAGGCATCAAACTGGAGTAACGTAACAAGTGGGGAACTGGACCAAGACATAATCAGTAAGATGTGCAAATTTGCAGACGACACAAAACTGGGAGGGGTAGCCAACTCCCAATCAGCAGCTTTAATAATACAAAGAGATTTAGACAGGATTCTTGGCTTGGCACCAAAGTGAGTGAGCATCAGTGGGCCAAATGTTCGTATGATTTCACTGTTTAAATTTAAATGCGTGGTAAACACTTTGTGAATATGACCCTCAGCTTTCTCTGAAACAGCAGTCTGCCCATTGTAATGCTTTTTTTGTATTTATTATTATTTCATCCTCCTCCGAGGTCTGGATTTGAACTGCTGACCCTCGGCATTAAAGGCAGAAGCGCTACAGTTTCGCTAAAGGGCAATCTCCCCTAGCAGGGTTTGTAGTCATGTCTTTTATGCACACATACAATGTGCCTATTCGGCCAGTAGGGGTCATTCATTACACCATGTCTAAATACAAATGATATGTGGTCACAGTCAACCAGAATTTGATTGATTACATTGTTCTTTAAATAGTGTGATTGGAAAACTGAAATTTTGCATATATTGTGGATTTTAAAATGTTTAAATCATAGACTTTTTACCATGGAAAACTAGAATCTCTTCTAATGATCAGTGTGACCATACCTTAGGGTTGCTGAATTTAGGCCTCTCGATACTGTAGGACCTGGCATCACGTGCAGGGATTACATCCTTGTAGTCACGGCCAAAACTGCCAAAACTCTGAGAAACACTGACGATTCCTGATGCACCTGTAACTGTGGAGACAGAGAGGGAGTGAGGGACTGAGGATTCCTGATGTAACTGTAACTGTGGAGACAGAGATGGAGTGAGGGACTGAGGATTCCTGATGCACCTGTAACTGTGGGAGACAGAGAGGGAGTGAGGGACTGAGGATTCATGATGCACCTGTAACTGTGGAGACAGAGAGGAGGAGGGACTGAGGATTCCTGATGCACCTGTAACTGTGGAGACAGAGAGGAGTGAGGGACTGAGGATTCCTGATGTAACTGTAACTGTGGAGACAGAGAGGAGTGAGGGACTGAGGATTCCTGATGCACCTGTAACTGTGGCGACAGAGAGGGAGTGAGGGACTGAGGATTCCTGATGCACCTGTAACTGTGGGACAGAGAGGGAGTGAGGGACTGACGATTCCTGATGCACCTGTAACTGTGGGAGACAGAGAGGGAGTGAGGGACTGAGGATTCCTGATGTAACTGTAACTGTGGAGACAGAGGGGAGTGAGAGACTGACGATTCCTGATGCACCTGTAACTGTGGGAGACAGAGAGGAGTGAGGGACTGAGGATTCCTGATGCACCTGTAACTGTGGAGACAGAGAGGGAGTGAGGGACTGAGGATTCCTGATGCACCTGAAACTGTGGAGACAGAGAGGGGGAGGGACTGAGGATTCCTGATGCACCTGTAACTGTGGGAGACAGAGAGGGAGTGAGGGACTGAGGATTCCTGATGTAACTGTAACTGTGCAGACAGAGAGGGAGTGAGAGACTGAGGATTCCTGATGCACCTGAAACTGTGGAGACAGAGAGGGAGTGAGGGACTGAGGATTTGATGTACCTGTAACTGTGGAGACAGAGAGGAGTGAGGGACTGAGGATTCCTGATGTAACTGTAACTGTGCAGACAGAGAGGGAGTGAGGGACTGAGGATTCCTGATGTAACTGTAACTGTGCAGACAGAGAGGGAGTGAGGGACTGAGGATTCCTGATGCACCTGAAACTGTGGAGACAGAGAGGGAGTGAGGGACTGAGGATTCCTGATGTAACTGTAACTGTGCAGACAGAGAGGCATGAGGGACTGAGGATTCCTGATGTAACTGTAACTGTGGAGACAGAGAGGAGTGAGGGACTGAGGATCCTGATGCACCTGTAACTGTGGGACAGAGAGGGAGTGAGGGACTGAGGATTCCTGATGTAACTGTAACTGTGCAGACAGAGAGGCATGAGGGACTGAGGATTCCTGATGTAACTGTAACTGTGGAGACAGAGAGGGAGTGAGGGACTGAGGATTCCTGATGCACCTGTAACTGTGGAGACAGAGAGGGAGTGAGGGACTGAGGATTCCTGATGTAACTGTAACTGTGCAGACAGAGAGGCATGAGGGACTGAGGATTCCTGATGCACCTGAAACTGTGGAGACAGAGAGGAGTGAGGACTGAGGATTCCTGATGTAACTGTAACTGTGCAGACAGAGAGGCATGAGGGACTGAGGATTCCTGATGTAACTGTAACTGTGGAGACAGAGAGGGAGTGAGGGACTGAGGATTCCTGATGCACCTGAAACTGTGGAGACAGAGAGGGAGTGAGGGACTGAGGATTCCTGATGCACCTGTAACTGTGGAGACAGAGAGGGTGAGGACTGAGGATTCCTGATGTAACTGTAACTGTGCAGACAGAGAGGGAGGAGACTGAGGATCCCTGATGCACCTGTAACTGTGGGAGACAGAGAGGGAGTGAGGACTGAGGATTCCTGATGCACCTGAAACTGTGGAGACAGAGAGGGAGGGAGGGACTGAGGATTCCTGATGCACCTGTAACTGTGGAGACAGAGAGGGAGTGAGGGACTGAGGATTCCTGATGCACCTGTAACTGTGCAGACAGAGAGGAGTGAGAGACTGAGGATTCATGATGCACCTGTAACTGTGGAGACAGAGAGGGAGTGAGGGACTGAGGATTCCTGATGCACCTGTAACTGTGGAGACAGAGAGGGAGTGAGGGACTGAGGATTCCTGATGTAACTGTAACTGTGCAGACAGAGAGGCATGAGGGACTGAGGATTCCTGATGTAACTGTGGAGACAGAGGAGTGAGGACTGAGGATTCCTGATGATACCTGTAACTGTGGGAGACAGAGAGGGAGTGAGAGACTGAGGATTCCTGATGCACCTGTAACTGTGCAGACAGAGAGGGAGTGAGAGACTGAGGATTCATGATGCACCTGAAACTGTGGAGACAGAGAGGGAGTGAGGGACTGAGGATTCCTGATGCACCTGAAACTGTGGAGACAGAGAGGGAGTGAGGACTGAGGATCCCTGATGCACCTGAAACTGTGGAGACAGAGAGGGAGGAGGGACTGAGGATTCCTGATGCACCTGTAACTGTGGAGACAGAGAGGGAGTGAGGACTGAGGATTCCTGATGCACCTGAAACTGTGGAGACAGAGAGGGAGTGAGGGACTGAGGATTCCTGATGCACCTGTAACTGTGGAGACAGAGAGGGAGTAAGGGACCGAGGATTCCTGATGCACCTGAAACTGTGGAGACAGAGAGGGAGTGAGGGACTGAGGATTCCTGATGCACCTGTAACTGTGGGAGACAGAGAGGAGTGAGGGACTGAGGATTCCTGATGCACCTGTAACTGTGGAGACAGAGGGAGTGAGGGACTGAGGATTCCTGATGCACCTGTAACTGTGGAGACAGAGAGGGAGTGAGGGACTGACGATTCCTGATGCACCTGTAACTGTGGAGACAGAGAGGGAGTGAGGGACTGAGGATTCCTCATGCACCTGTAACTGTGGAGACAGAGAGGGAGTGCTGTCTTGATACCTGCTGCACAGAGAGAGTAAATCTACAGTGTGGAGGTTTTACTGTAGTGAAGTGAGAGTCAGTGGTGAATATGGTGGTGATGGCTGGTGATGTCCTGATACCTGCTGCACAGGGAGAGTGAATCTACAGTGTGGAGGTTTTACTGTAGTGAAGTGAGAGCCAGTGGTTAATATGGTGGTGATGTCCTGATACCTGCTGCACAGGGAGAGTGAATCTACAGTGTGGAAGCAGGAGAAATGAGCTTCTACCACAGTCAAAAACAAACCAAACAACCTACAAGAAAGTGACTGGCGAGAAAGTTGTTTTGCTAATCATAGGTAAGTGATTGCTTTTAAGATTTGGATATTACAACTGCATTTCCACAATGATGTTTATTTTTACACTACAATAGCATTCCGCTCTATCTGTTTACTGCGTTCCCATATGGGAGAATCTACATTTACAATACAAGGACTTACACATATACTGAAGTCTAGCAGATACATGTCTCATCTGACAGACATTGAAAAGGCCCTTGTGTTAAAACGTTTGTTGATGGACTAAGAAGTTGTGTTACTTTTACTCAAATTGTATTATTTATTGTTATAGAGATCAAAAGACAGACAGTCAGTTTGTTTTCATTCTTACCTGTTTCCACGTCTGCAGTTTTCTTTTCCATCTTCTGTACTGATCATCCACACAACTGATTAGACACACAAAGACAGTGATATCAGGAATAATGTCCAGCCAACTGTGCGAAGCATATATAAGAGACATTTTAATACGGGCTTGTGTTTAATATTCACTTTTTATATAATGTATGAAATTATTGTTCTCGGTTACAGGGCTCGACATTAACGGCGGCAATTGCAGTGAGTGCCCTCAAAATCTATGTCTATCCATGACAATTATGTCCACAGTGCCCATTCAGCTACAGCAACTATAGAGAAACCTGTATTAGGATTTGTTTGTGTCCAATAACGACTATGTGATTTGAGTGGTTAAGTCGCACAAATTCCATACACAACACTTGTGTCGATATTTATGAATGCTCTATGACGTCGGTCTGTAAAGGGGAAAAAGCCGGCATGTCACATGTTTTAAACTGAAACGCGAGAGGGACGAATCAATCTGATCAAACACAAATGCCTGGAAGTCCAGAGGTGCTCTATTAACACCAGCAGAATACGGGAACCACGGGTTCATGCAGCAGCTGTGATGGTGATCAAAGGTGTGTGAGTACTGTTGTGTAAAAATGTTGCTTAAAATGAAACGCTGCATTCAAGCAATTTAGAACAATAACAACGAAACACTAAAATAAAAATACACTTAAGGTTTGTGTGTTGGACATGTGCCATTAACAAAATGTCCTGCAAACTTAGAAGAAAGAAAATGTAACGAGGGGCAAATGTTTAATATATATATATATATATATATATATATATATATATATATATATATATATATTGTAGCGATCCGTGTATTATGTTTGCGTACAGTATTCCTCTTGTTTCTACTGACTGTGCTGTTATTACCGCTGTATTGTGTTCCTCCCCTCGTCTGTATTCCCTGTAGTTGCGGGTTCGCTCTGTCCCTGTGGCTGTGCGAGCTACCCTGCACGCATGATGTGCCCTGGTCCCTGTCATTGGCAGTTGGTTGTGTGTGGCCATTGGTCCTAGTGTGCGGCTGGGGACCAATGGAATAGCTGTTTGCTCCAGCACCCGATTAGCATAAAGGTGCGGAGCTAAGTTATAAAAGGGGGTGTTGCCCGCTCATTGTGGTTTGTTCCAGGGCAAGCAGCTAGAGCACTGGGTTCTGTAGGGTGCTGAGACATATCTTAAATAAAGCTTTGAATTAGTGGTGGGAAAATTGAAGCCTCTGAACCATTTTCTTCATAAAAGATTCACTGAGCCGAATCACTTGAAGCGCTTCGTGCTCCATAGTGACATCTATTGGTAGAGCCGCGTCATTGAACACACTTGAACTTGAACATACGAGTTACACACAGGCTACTATTGCCTGGAACTTGGCATTTAGAAATTATGATCTTTAGCCTAATGTATATGATAGACACCGTAAAGCACGCTTTTTACAGGGTCTGTCAGTGTCATTTGTGACTTACAAAATGAAGTTACATTTTATAATGTCTCTGCTTTCTGTTTATATATCAACCACACATATGATTACCTAACAAAAAAGCCAGTCATACGCATTATCAGACTTGAAATGTAAAATTGTTGTACAATCGAAAACACGATCATGTTGCTTTAGAAAGGGAGGCATATCTGACCTGATGTACTCGGCTGGGAAATTAGTGTTGAAACAAGTAAGATATTTGGTATTTCATTTGTTAGCCAGTTTCCCGGTGGCGCAACAAGTTAGTTAGTCGTGTAATTGGAAATGCTTGTGAAGCGCAGGATCGAATCCCTGCTCCTGTGAGGAAGTATGCGTGTACAGAACGTGTTTTAGATTTTAAATAATAATAATTTCATTTTCCAAAATGCAAAACTAAAAGATTCATATTTGCTGATATTTTTTAAATAAACAAATTGAAAAAAGAGAGAAATAATAAATGCTTCCTTCCAGGAGTAATCTAGACTATATTTCAAGGAAGCATTGTATTGATTCTGGTTCAGTCAGATCACGTGATGTGTTGCTTCATGCGGAACACTGTTTGCTTCAGAGGGTTCGAGGCGGGTTACGTCATTTGTTTGCTTCACATGAAGCAGTGGTCATTTGAATCACCTGAAGTAGTGAATCACTGAATCATGTGACTGATCCGGTCTCAATGAGCTCATGTGAGCGATTTGAAGCCTCATGAGGCAATGAACCTCGTGAATGATTTGAAGCTCTGCACTAACGTAGTTGAATCAGTTGAAGCCCCTCTCCAAAACTCATAGGCATTCTAGTATTAGGCATAGCATTAATGGGTCATTAGTTCAGTGTCTCATCGGTGTCTCTCGGATGGCTAGATTATTACAGATTATTTTTAAGCATACAACATACTTGAAGCGTAACCCCAAGTCAATTAAAACCTATTGAACATTTAAAAAAAGAAAAGTGTTTTTAAATTGCATAATATATAGAAACATAACATCATAATAATGTTTATTTTATTACATTTCAGTAAAACATACTTGAATGCAAAGATTTCTACATATACATCCATATATATTTTTATAAAAATAAAAAAATGCATATTACATATACGAACCCGGACCTCTAGATGAGGTTGATTACTTCCGCGCACTAAACTCATAGCGCCACCACGGATCCCACAGTAACAATCCAAACATTAACAACATATGGTGCTTTAAAGTGTAATTGTTGTTTTCAATACTACAGCAATTTGATATTTTATAAATTATATTTATTTTGTTGATTTATCACAATGAAATAATATTGAATTCAAGACTTATTTGACAAAGGTTTGAAAAGACATTTTATTAACAATTATTTCTGGAAAACATCTCAAATAATAAAAATAAATGTAATCATTACATTTATTTTTATAATAATTAACAATAATTAAACTCCCCCAATTTCACATGGTAGTAGCCAGCATATGAATATATATATATATATATATATATATATATATATAACAAAGATTAATTGAAAGTATTGTAAAACGTAATTTGACAAACAGTATATTCTTCCTTCCAGTTCTAACCTACGTCAACGAAGCATTATTGATTCGAATTAAAGCGTTGTATTGGTGGTTTGTGACTTCTTTTGTAAATATACCATCAAAACGTTTCGATAGTGCGCCTACGACACAGTCAGCAAGATTTTACTCCGTGAGCGTGCGTGACTGAACACCCCGAGCGTCTGCAGCTTCAGAGGATCCGTAGATCGGCTGGCGTTTGTGTCACGTGATGTATTGCTTCATGCGAACCAATTGAACCTTTGATTCACAACACGGTTTGCTTCTAATGGTTCGAGACGAGTCGAAGCGGGTGAGGCTTTGTACTTATCACTACTTTGAACCTAAAAGCAGCGTGTTGTCTCCTGTTCTGCCTACTGCGTGAAACACTACTATATATATATACAGTACTGTGCAAAAGTTTTAGGCAGGTGTGAAAAAATGCTGTAAAGTAAGAATGCTTTCAAAAATAGACCTGTTAATAGATTATATTTATCAATTAACTAAATGCAAAGTGAGTGAACAGAAGAAAAATCTAAATCAAATCCATATTTGGTGTGACCACCCTTTGCCTTCAAAACAGCATCAATTCTTCTAGGTACACTTGCACAAAGTCAGGATTTTGTAGGCATAGTCAGGTGTATGATTAAACAATTATACCAAACAGGTGGTAATGATCATCAATTAAATATGTAGGTTGAAACACAATCATTAACTGAAACAGAAACAGCTGTGTAGGAGGAATAAAACTGGGTGAGGAACAACCAAACTCAGCTAACAAGGTGAGGTTGCTGAAGACAGTTTACTGTCAAAAGTCATACACCATGGCAAGACTGAGCACAGCAACAAGACACAAGGTAGTTCTACTGCATCAGCAAGGTCTCTCCCAGGCAGAAATTTCAAGGCAGACAGGGGTTTCCAGATGTGCTGTTCAAGCTCTTTGAAGAAGCACAAAGAAACGGGCAACGTTGAGGACCGTGACGCAGTGGTCAGCCAAGGAAACTTACTGCAGCAGATGAAAGACACATCATGCTTACTTCCTTCACAATCGGAAGATGTCCAGCAGTGCCATCAGCTCAGAATTGGCAGAAAACAGTGGGACCCTGGTACACCCATCTACTGTCCGGAGAAGTCTGGTCAGAAGTGGCCTTCATGGAAGACTTGCGGCCAAAAGCCATACCTCCGACGTGGAAACAAGGCCAAGCGACTCAACTATGCACGAAAACACAGGAACTGGGGTGCAGAAAATGGCAGTAGGTGCTCTGGACTGATGAGTCAAAATTTGAAATATTTGGCTGTAGCAGAAGGCAGTTTGTTCACCGAAGGGCTGGAGAGCGGTACACGAATGAGTGTCTGCAGGCAACAGTGAAGCATGGTGGAGGTTCCTTGCAAGTTTGGGGCTGCATTTCTGCAAATGGAGTTGGGGATTTGGTCAGAATTAATGGTCTCCTCAATGCTGAGAAGTACAGGCAGATACTTATCCATCATGCAATACCATCAGGGAGGCATCTGATTGGCCCCAAATTTATTCTGCAGCATGAACGGCCCCAAACATACAGCGAAAGTCATTAAGAACTATCTTCAGCGTAAAGAAGAACAAGGAGTCCTGAAGTGATGGTATGGCCCCCACAGAGCCCTGATCTCAACATCATCGAGTCTGTCTGGGATTACATGAAGAGAGAGAAGCAACTGAGGCTGCCTAAATCCACAGATGAACTGTGGTTAGTTCTCCAAGATGTTTGGGCCAACCTACCTGCCGAGTTCCTTCAAAAACTGTGTGCAAGTGTACCCAGAAGAACTGATGATGTTTTGAAGGCAAAGGGTGGTCACAACAAATATTGATTTGATGTAGATTTTTCTTCTGTTCACTCACTTTGCATTTTGTTAACTGATAAATATAAACTATTAACATGTCTATTTTTGAAAGCATTCTTACTTTACAGCATTTTTTCACACCTGCCTAAAACTTTTGCACAGTACTGTATATAAATTGTTTACAAAAAAAGGTAACATTCCCACTCGTGGATCATTTTAATTAGCAATTTTTAAACTGTAAGTAGCCGGGCTGAACGGCAGTCGGGACTTCAGTTCAAAGCGACAGACAAGCAAACCAAGTGTGAGAAGGAAAGCGGGTCGGGAGAGTGGAAGAGGGAATGGGCTGAAGCGAAGCTGGAGTGTCTCGACTCCCGGAGAAAGCTGCAGCTCCTCTCGCAGCAAAAAAGTAAATACATTAGGAAAGATAACCACGTAATAGGTCTAATATTTATTTAGTTATAGAAGGAATGCTGAATAAGATGTCTGTGTTATAAAGTGCCAGCGCAGCTTTAATCCAGATACTGTATCAAAAGGGAGAGACAGAAACGGAAGTTAGACTGAGAAGTTGTTTACATTTTGAACAACATCGATATCCTATTTGCTGCAAAAGTATTGCATGAATCACTTGTATAGGGAATTGGGGGACATGCTGTAGGAGCGTTATATCCAAGGCGCATTGTAACCGAGAGCCTTATAGCAAGGGAGCACTGTATTAATGTCACAAAGTGACATACTAAACTGCTGCTGACGTTTTTTAAATATATATATAATGTGTGTAATTATGGTTTGAATTATTGAATTTGTGTGTTGTGTAACGAGTGCATTTAATTATTTGTTCTCTATTGTTTTGATTTATGTTGTAGCACAATGTACTACGCGTGTTTCACTTCTTTGATTAATCCTTTGTTTATTTGTAACAGGGTCAATAATGCCCTGTTCAAATGTATTTTACACTTGTATGTTATTATTTTTCTAAAATGTATTTTATGATTTGATTAGTGCACGTTTTGTGTTGTCTGACACTTTTTGATAATTGATTTGTATCACGTTATGTTGGCTTCTCCACCCGCTTCCCTGTGTTTGCCCTGTTGAGCACCTAGTAATTGAATTATTGATCAATTTACGCACCTGAATATAAACAGCACATGTTTTCACAAACGGGATGGCCATCCTGGGGTTTGTAGGTCTGTGCAGGAGTGGGAACGCAGTGTTTGGAGCGGCGAACGACGAGTGAGAGAGACTGAAACGGACCAGTAAATGGAGCATCCCGACAATAAGTATTGGGCTGATGGTATTCCGGTGTCTCTGCATAAAAGGTAATACGCAGTAACGTTTTAACCTATATTTCATAATCTCTGTATTTTCTCACTTTATTTGTCTTAAATGGCCTATTAAAGCTTAATGAGCAAACATTTGGCAGATATTTCTATTTTTGAGTGTGTGAGTTAAGTGAACCGCAACCTGGAATTTATTTCTCAAACTGACCATTTTAAGAACGGTGACAGCAGAGCGCAATTACATACTTGGGACTGTAATTAAGAAGTGCACTCCTCAAAAAAAAAAAAAAACATTCAGCGAATTAAAAATGAAATGTACTGCAGCTGGATTGCAGTAGAAAAACTGCCACTCACTAAAAAACATAAGAGCTGCCTGTGTTACATGCTCTCACACCAGGACTCCACTAACTAACACTGAGCATGCGAGCTGCAGGTATTCACCATATTACAACTGGACACAATTAGAGAGGCCGTCACCATGTCCATACACAAAACATCTCAAATATAAACATGCTGAGTTCATGGCAGTCATCAGCTGCATAGTTCACATATTCAACAGCATGAGACAACAAACCAGCCATTAAATTACTGTTCTAGTATCACTTTAGTGTCTTAACAAGTTCTTGTATTTTAAGCAGTTGAATATAGTAGCAACCTACTTGACAGACAGAAAAACAGCCTCTATATGCGAGACATTATGACACAATCAATAACCTGCTGTGCTAAAGAAGGTCTTCAATGAGTTTCAACACAACAGGAAAGATGTTCTCTAGATATATGCTCAACTCTAAATGACTTGTATAAATATTAGATTTCTCATATTTTGGTAGAAATAAATATATTTACAATTAAAGACATTAGTCTAAATAATAATCATTTACAGGCATGTCTGTCTCAATTCAATAAATCATTCATTTCATTCCATTGGTGGCTGTCTCCTTTCTGAAATATATTACACATGAAACTGACTGAAATAATGTAAATAATACCAAGAAATATGAATCCATATTTACCTGTCTGTTGAACGATTGCACTGCTCTAAGAAGGGAATAATCCTGCACACTTTCAGCAATGCTGCACTTTGTACTGTACATTGAACCAGCACTGCTAAACATACCCCACTTTATAGTGTAATAGAGCTATAAAGACTGAAACAAATATACAGGCAGTCGTAAAAGAAGCACTCTGATTGCTTAGTCACTTTCCATGTTAAACTGTGACAATATCAAGCACAAAGTCACACTTCTG
The DNA here is from genome assembly GCA_036884735.1 of Huso huso. Lineage (NCBI taxonomy): Eukaryota > Metazoa > Chordata > Actinopteri > Acipenseriformes > Acipenseridae > Huso > Huso huso. The sequence continues at coordinate 9,336,950 of CM072681.1, read as the reverse complement.
AACTGCATCTTAAACACGGACTGCCTCATATGGGTTTATATAGAAATCATAGCAGCTTTGCAGGTGATTCCTGAAAAGAAAAAAAAACACATTATGAGAATAATAACAAAATGATATTTCATAAAATAAAAAGGATCCATGTACATTTCATCACAATCAATTCAGTTTCACCAACTGCCTGTGTATCAGAATAAGAAGTGATCTGGGGTCGGTTTTTCAAAACTGGTAATCAGATTTCCACGTTTGAGCTGGATTATATTGTGCAATTGGGTTTTTCAAAACATCGAAATACGCTCAGGATTACTGTGATCTGGATTTTGTTTTGGGAATCCAAAACAAAATGATCACGATTAGGGGTAGGGTGGGGTAAAAGGCTTTTTTGTCCTGGTGCTAACAGGAAATGATGTAATCAGCCAGAATCAGTTTGAGGTGATTGCCTCCCTCGAGACGCACCTGCTACCAGTTTGTGCAGCTCAACAGGAAACCACATGTGAGAATTCCGCAAGCTTTTTACTTTTATGACTAATTCTTATAATATTTTTTTTCAGTTCGGCTGCATGGTGTGAACACTGTGAGGCCTGCAGGTTCAAGGGGGTATATTACAATTATGAATTGAACTACTGACTTCATGATAATGAGAAGTTTATTTAGCCTCCTCAAATTCTACAGTGACTCTCTAGCTAGGCCCTAATGGAAGTTTGTCAAGGGCGGCTGTAGCACAGTCTTTGCATGTGTTGTAGTTTGACTGAAGAAGTGTGTACAATGAAAAATGACAAAGTTAAAGTTACAGTAATAAATTAGATTGTTCAATACTAAGTAGCATAGATTATTATTATTAGCTCAAATCATTTCCATGTCTGATCTTGGTATTTTAGTCTCCAAGATTAAAATCTTTATACCTTTTGACTTTCTTTAATAAAAGTAGCATTTCAAACTCTCCCACCTCTCGGTTGGATGATGAAAGATTATTAATTCGTAGTCACAGTAGTGTCACAATGGTAGCACTCAGAAGCTATACTGTTACTCATTGATTTTATTTGTGTTTCTCCTCCAGATTCAGCACTATGCCTCGAACGCACCTCAGAAAACCCATCAGAGCATCATCATATATGCAGGAATATTTAAAAATAGCCCTTCTCGTAGGTGTTATTGGAATTAAAATGCTGTTAATAAAATATCATTTAATTGTTCAAACGTTTGAGTGACGTGTGTTTCTGAGTGCGCATATATTGGAGTGGCATGTGGGGGTAAGAAGCCCCCATGGGGTATTTTTGCCCCTGCATGTGGGTAAAAGGCCCCTTTCTCAGAAAAGTTTTTTTTGTGTGCATTTATGCTATCACTAGAGACTCCTGCTTATACTCAGCTATGGGGGTTGCATATAAATTTATTTAGAACATAAAAAGGGTTGAAATGTACATTCGTTTATATGACAAATATAGAATGTTCCTTAAGGGGGGCCTCTTACCCCATCCTACCCTACATGTTGCAATTGGATTTTTCAGAGGAGGTCAGGATTATTTTGATCCATGATTATTGTGATCTTCCTGCGGAGGTGGATTTAGCTTTTAAATGATCATAGATATTTTGTTTGAATTGTCATAGCAAACACACACTATGGGGGACTGTGACAGGGTCTTCCTCGTGTCACGCGTGTGGGTAGCCGCTGTTCAAGCATACAGAGAGACAGACGTGGTGTTGTTGAAAACGCCGGCACAGGCGCGCAGGTTTTATTCACAAACAAACAGAAAACGAAAGTAAAATAAAGGTGGTCATGCGACGTTACCAGCGAGGACTAGTACATCAAGCTGTACAAAAAGTGCAAAATAAAACACAATACCACAAACTATAAATCAAAGGTGCCGTGAAAACGGCAGGCCTTGCAGCAGCCCTGAGCTATCTCCCGCGGATGTTTTTACCACGACGGACACTCTGTCGAGACCCGCCCACCTGTTGATTGAGGACCAGCACAGCCAATCACCTTCTGCCCTTCCCCTCAACCAAGCATAGCAGGCAGCAAGTCTCAATCGAGCGCCCGTCTGTAAAACAATAATTCAATTAAACAAATCAACCCCAAAACGACACACAATAAACCCATTTCCCCATACAAATGATACCAACACTAAATACACACGTGCAGGGCACTCGCCCTGCTACAGGGACATTATTATTATTTATTTCTAAGCAGATGCCCTTATCCAGGGTGACTTACAATTGTTACAAGATATCACATTATTATTATTATTATTATTATTTTACATACAATTACCCATTTATACAGTTGGGTTTTTATTGGAGCAATCTAGCTAAAGTACCTTGCTCAAGGGTACAGCAGCAATGTCCCCTCTTCAGTCAAGAGTCCAGAGCCCTAACCACTACTCCACACTGCTGCCCGTGTATCAAGATAGACGGACGCAGTGCTAAATTGGCATAAATTGGAGTATAAATTAGCAGGAAGCTGGCACATTTAAATGCGAGAATTACGCTATGCCAGTGTTCTGAAACCCTAAAAAGGGGCTACGAGACTAATCTGAAAAATAGCGCCTCCCCTCCAATGGGCTGCCTCAATTGAACAATAGGTATGAAATTTGGAGAGTTATATTATATTATTATACGACGGATAAAACCAAATATACACAATGAAAAGGATATAATGAACCACGTTTAATATACGACCAATACAAACAATTATACACAATGAAATAGCCGGTATGGAGCTATAATTTCATCTTCAGGGAGATCAGAAAGGGTAATGCAGACCCTAAATATCTCCCTCTGTTACTGGGTTGTTCAGGAAGGTAAGAAATGCCCCTGAAAATTCACCATATCACTAATTTCACGGAAATCGTGTATTTAACTCTCTACCATGAAAAAAATGCATTTTATTTTCTTTACAGTATTATTTATTATATATATTTTCATTACTGTACTCTTCACCTCCGCTGTTCATTTTATGTTTTTATCAAGTAGAAGCAGCGCTACAGTAGCTGTACATGGTCCAGCGCATTTGGTTACTACAGCAACGGGATCAAACAAATACCGGCTTCATGATTGGTGAATTCTTCATACTGTACAATGACATTTCTACATATAAGTGTGTATAAAGAAAAACACAATGGCTTTGGTTTAGTCATTTCAGGTTTGCAGTTAATATTTCTCCCGTGTTTAATATTTTGGGATTAGAGGCAGCGAAATAGGTTATAAATTACTCAGTCATTTTAATTGATGTGTCAACATACGTTTTAAAGGGTTACAAAACTCGAAAATGTTGCTGAATTTGTCATTCAAGGTTGTTGTTTTTTTTTAAATCTGTTTTGTCTTCTTGATACTTTTTTGCAGCCAACACAGACCTTTATAAACGTCTTGTTTCCAGAAGAAGTTTGTTACGTTTTTAAAGATTGTTTCAATAGTGAATCGAGTTACAATGTATTTTTTAAAGAGTTGACTGAGTAGCTAGGCTAAATGTTAAAATGTTTCAGCCTTGGTTTATGGGTGATGTTCTTGATGAACTATCAATGATAACACGTTAGACAACTTACATCAGTAGAATATAATATAAACAGAAAATGTTTTTTTTGTTTGTTTGTTTGTTTTATAAAAATGTAGGTTTCGTGACATTCATTTTTTTTTTTATTGTTACTCGTGAATTTCTTTTAAAAATACGGTGAATTTTCCGGGCCCCTATATGACTGCTGCCAAAATGCTCTTTCCTATCAGCTGCTTTCTGAATTTTTCTTTGCATTCAAATAAGACCAGTTTGAAATCAGTCTTATTTGTGGACCCTTTTAGAGCCGGCGGAGCTGTTCTGCCGCTTCATAAATCTTATTTTAATAATAAAGACTTAATTTACAAATGAGCCCCACCTACAATGGACAGCAGTGTGGAGTAGTGGTTAGGGCTCTGGACTCTTGACCGGAGGGTCGTGGGTTCATTCCCAGGTGGGGGACACTGCTGCTGTACCCTTGAGCAAGGTACTTTACCTAGATTGCTCCAGTAAAAACCCGACTGTATAAATGGGTAATTGTATGTAAAAATAATGTGATATCTTGTAAGTCGCACTGTATAAGGGCATCTGCTAAGAAATAAATAATAATAATTTGAACATGCATATAATGAATGCTTGACACGCCTTAAAATGCATGGCTAATGAGCGGTGGAGCGCATTCTGGCGGTGCTAAACATGGTCTTAACTTGCCAAGTGTCATTATACATGCGGGGCAATTTTAAGGCCGGTGTAAACTCGGCGCTATGGCCTAACACCGTCACAAACTCTTGATATATGTCCAAATAGAGTGTTATAATATTTACGTATTTGTTTAAGCTTTGTATCCACGCAAGCAAAAAGGAAAACACATATTTAGTGGTAGAGCTTTAATAAAAAATAATGTTATTTTTTTATATGCATGATGTTCAACAATGTACTTATTTTTAAATGTGTGTGTGTGTGTGTATGTAGAAATAAAGATGTGGGTGGAAATTACATATTTATTTCATATTACATACATTAATATGTATGTCAAAATAAACAGTCAGTATTTAATGGAGGATCCTTCTAGAAGCAGTTCTTCAGAATGGCATCCCTCACTGCCCATCCAGAAAGACAATCCTCCAGCCCCCAGAGCTGAAGATTCATTAGCCTTTCCGTCTAGATCTGGTACCCGTGACAGTTCACAGGAAAATGTACGCTCAGGTGTAAGAAAGAGGCGCCTCTATCTCACTACACCTGCAGGTGAGAAGGCGACAGTCAATATAAGACTTTAGTTCAAAAAGAGATTGAATGGGCACAAGCTGAAATACATCTGGCAGAGGAGAACATTCGACTGAGAAAACTGAGACAAGTTGAGGCAAAACTTCACATACGCCTCCTTAAAGCTCGTCTGAGAGATGCTGGTCACCCGATCGATGACGAAGACGATGATGATGTCTAAAAACACATATCCTTTTTTCAAAAGTTTTATTTTGTATTCAATTTAGATTTAGTTATTTAACTTCTGCTAAGTAGGCACACATAAAATAACCATTATTTGCATGTGTTATATGTGCACTAACATTACGTGATTTGTGTGCTTTTTGTTAAATAATAATATAAAACAAAATAAATCAAGTTGTGTATTACTCATTATTACCACAATCTTATAAAAACTATAAACTATTAAGAATTTCTCTACTTCAAAAATCTGGATTTCATAATCGTGATTATTTGTTATCTGGATAAATGTAATCCAGCAGTGACATTTTCTGAAAAACTGGATCCTGATTATCAGCAGCCTGCCTGTGTATCACAGTTAGAACTAGTGATCTGATTATCAGCAGCCTGCCTGTGTATCACAGTTAGAACTAGTGATCTGATTATCAGCAGCCTGACTGTGTATCACAGTTAGAACTAGTGATCTGATTATCAGCAGCCTGACTGTGTATCACAGTTATTATTATTTCTTGTTGTTATTGGTTACCAGGTATCTTTGCAGTACCTGTATTTGAGTCACAATGATGACACACGTTCTAAACACTGTAATGAATACAAGCTGAACCTGAACTTGCTTACTGCTCTATTCTGCATTTGGAAACTACAACTAGAAACTACATTGCTCATCACAGAATAGTGGGGTTCCCATAATCAATCCCAGTTAATGGGTATTCTGTGTATCTTAACCATAATATTTACACATCATTTAACACTCCTTTAACAGAACACAATTAATCAGGGCTAAGTTAGGTTAGTTGAAACCCTTGGAATTATTGATACAAATACAAGAATAAACCAATGGTTCTCAGTGTGTGGAGCAGTGTATGGGTTAGGGTTAAGGTTATAGAGAGAAGCTGGTTGAAATGGCTCTCAGTGTGTATGGAGCAGTGCATGGGTTAGGGTTAGGGTTATAGAGAGAAGCTGGTTGAAATGGCTCTCAGTGTGTGTTGCAGTGCATGGGTTAGGGTTAGGGTTATAGAGAGAAGCTGGTTGAAATGACTCTCAGTGTGTGGAGCAGTGCATGGGTTAGGGTTAGGGTTATAGAGAGAAGCTGGTTGAAATGGCTCTCAGTGTGTGGAGCAGTGTATGGGTTAGGGTTAGGGTTATAGAGAGAAGCTGGTTGAAATGGCTCTCAGTGTGTGTTGCAGTGCATGGGTTAGGGTTAGGGTTATAGAGAGAAGCTGGTTGAAATGACTCTCAGTGTGTGGAGCAGTGCATGGGTTAGGGTTAGGGTTATAGAGAGAAGCTGGTTGAAATGACTCTCAGTGTGTAGAGCAGTGCATGGGTTAGGGTTATAGAGAGAAGCTGGTTGAAATGACTCTCAGTGTGTGGAGCAGTGCATGGGTTAGGGTTAGGGATGGGTTATAGAGAGAAGCTGGTTGAAATGGCTCTCAGTGTGTGGAGCAGTGCATGGTTTAAGGTTATAGAGAGAAGCTGGTTGAAATGGCTGTCAGTGTGTGGAGCAGTGCATGGGTTAGGGTTAGGGTTATAGAGAGAAGCTGGTTGAAATGGCTCTCAGTGTGTGTTGCAGTGCATGGGTTAGGGTTAGGTTTATAGAGAGAAGCTGGTTGAAATGGCTCTCAGTGTGTGGAGCAGTGCATGGGTTAGGGTTAGGGATGGGTTATAGAGAGAAGCTGGTTGAAATGGCTCTCAGTGTGTGGAGCAGTGCATGGGTTAGGGTTAGGTTTATAGAGAGAAGCTGGTTGAAATGGCTCTCAGTGTGTGGAGCAGTGCATGGGTTAGGGTTAGGGTTATAGAGAGAAGCTGGTTGAAATGGCTCTCAGTGTGTGTTGCAGTGCATGGATTAGGGTCAGGGTTATAGAGAGAAGCTGGTTGAAATGGCTCTCAGTGTGTGTTGCAGTGCATGGGTTAGGGTTAGGTTTATAGAGAGAAGCTGGTTGAAATGGCTCCAGTGTGTGGAGCAGTGCATGGGTTAGGGTTAGGGTTATAGAGAGAAGCTGGTTGAAATGGCTCTCAGTGTGTGGAGCAGTGCATGGGTTAGGGTTAGGGTTATAGAGAGAAGCTGGTTGAAATGGCTCTCAGTGTGTGTTGCAGTGCATGGGTTAGGGTTAGGGTTATAGAGAGAAGCTGGTTGAAATGGCTCTCAGTGTGTGTTGCAGTGCATGGGTTAGGGTTAGGGTTATAGAGAGAAGCTGGTTGAAATGGCTCTCAGTGTGTGTTGCAGTGCATGGGTTAGGGTTAGGGTTATAGAGAGAAGCTGGTTGAAATGGCTCTCAGTGTGTATGGAGCAGTGCATGGGTTAGGGTTAGGGTTATAGAGAGAAGCTGGTTGAAATGGCTCAGTGGGTGTTGCAGTGCATGGGTTAGGGTTATAGAGAGAAGCTGGTTGAAATGGCTGTCAGTGTGTGTTGCAGTGCATGGGTTAGGGATAGGGTTATAGAGATAAGCTGGTTGAAATGGCTCTCAGTGTGTGTTGCAGTGCATGGGTTAGGGTTAGGGTTATAGAGAGAAGCTGGTTGAAATGGCTCTCAGTGTGTGTTGCAGTGCATGGGTTAGGGATAGGGTTATAGAGATAAGCTGGTTGAAATGGCTCTCAGTGTGTGTTGCAGTGCATGGGTTAGGGTTAGGGTTATAGAGAGAAGCTGGTTGAAATGGCTCTCAGTGTGTGGAGCAGTGCATGGGTTAGGGTTAGGGTTATAGAGAGAAGCTGGTTGAAATGGCTCTCAGTGTGTGGAGCAGTGCATGGGTTAGGGTTAGGTTTATAGAGAGAAGCTGGTTGAAATGGCTCTCAGTGTGTGGAGCAGTGCATGGGTTAGGGTTAGGGTAATAGAGAGGGGTTTAGTAGTTCCCAAACCGGAGCCGGAAAGTGTAACATTTTCTCATTTAGTTTTTTTTGGTTTACATGTTTACATTAACATCATTGTATTTAGGCTGCAAGCTCTATAGCTGCCCAGCCAATAGGAGTGGAGACGAGGGGCAGAGACAGCAGTGATTCTGTCTTTGTTACGTAGAGAGAGGCAAGCAGCTTGACAAGTGTGCTAAGAGTTATTCAGCTCTACTAGTTTAGTAGTGATTGTAACTTTATTAAAGATACTAGTTTGTCATTCATAAATATTAGAGCTGCACAGGGTATTTAGTGTTGGACCTGTGAACAGGCTCGAGTCTTAACCTCAGAAGCTCGATAGCGTTCACAAACAGGCTCCTCTCCTCAATGATAATCTATGGGGTTTGACTCGATAGCGTTCACAAACAGGCTCCTCTCCGCAATGATAATCTATGGGGTTTGACTCGATAGCGTTCACAAACAGGCTCCTCAATGATAATCTATGGGGTTTGACTCGATAGTGTTCACAAACAGGTTCCTCTCCTCAATGATAATCTATGGGGTTTGACTCGATAGCATTCACAAACAGGCTCCTCTCCTCAATGATAATCTATGAGGTTTGACTCGATAGCGTTCACAAACAGACTCCTCTCCTCAATGATAATCTATGGGGTTTGACTCGATAGCGTTCACAAACAGACTCCTCTCCTCAATGATAATCTATGGGGTTTGACTCGATAGCATTCACAAACAGACTCCTCTCCTCAATGATAATCTATGGGGTTTGACTCGATAGCGTTCACAAACAGACTCCTCTCCTCAATGATAATCTATGGGGTTTGACTCGATAGCGTTCACAAACAGACTCCTCTCCTCAATGATAATCTATGGGTTTGACTCGATAGCATTCACAAACAGGCTCCTCTCCTCAATGATAATCTATGGGGTTTGACTCGATAGCGTTCACAAACAGACTCCTCTCCAGCTCAATGATAATCTATGGGGTTTGACTCGATAGCGTTCACAAACAGACTCCTCTCCTCAATGATAATCTATGGGGTTTGACTCGATAGCGTTCACAAACAGGCTCCTCTCCTCAATGAGAATCTATGGGGTTTGACTCGATAGCGTTCACAAACAGGATCCTCTCCTCAATGATAATCTATGGGGTTTGACTCGATAGCGTTCACAAACAGGCTCCTCTCCTCAATGATAATCTATGGGGTTTGACTCGATAGCATTCACAAACAGGCTCCTCTCCTCAATGATAATCTATGGGGTTTGACTCGATAGTGTTCACAAACAGACTCCTCTCCTCAATGATAATCTATGGGGTTTGACTCGATAGTGTTCACAAACAGACTCCTCTCCTCAATGATAATCTATGGGGTTTGACTCGATAGCATTCACAAACAGGCTCCTCTCCTCAATGATAATCTATGGGGTTTGACTCGATAGCATTCACAAACAGACTCCTCTCCTCAATGATAATCTATGGGGTTTGACTCGATAGTGTTCACAAACAGACTCCTCTCCTCAATGATAATCTATGGGGTTTCACTCGATAGCGTTCACAAACAGACTCCTCTCCTCAATGATAATCTATGGGGTTTGACTCGATAGTGTTCACAAACAGACTCCTCTCCTCAATGATAATCTATGGGGTTTGACTCGATAGCGTTCACAAACAGACTCCTCTCCTCAATGATAATCTATGAGGTTTGACTCGATAGCGTTCACAAACAGGCTCCTCTCCTCAATGATAATCTATGGGGTTTGACTCGATAGTGTTCACAAACAGACTCCTCTCCTCAATGATAATCTATGGGGTTTGACTCGATAAGCGTTCACAAACAGACTCCTCTCCTCAATGATAATCTATGGGGTTTGACTCGATAGCGTTCACAAACAGACTCCTCTCCTCAATGATAATCTATGGGTTTGACTCGATAGTGATCACAAACAGACTCCTCTCCTCAATGATAATCTATGGGGTTTGACTCGATAGCGTTCACAAACAGACTCCTCTCCTCAATGATAATCTATGAGGTTTGACTCGATAAGCGTTCACAAACAGGCTCCTCTCCTCAATGATAATCTATGGGGTTTGACTCGATAGTGTTCACAAACAGACTCCTCTCCTCAATGATAATCTATGGGGTTTGACTCGATAGCGTTCACAAACAGACTCCTCTCCTCAATGATAATCTATGGGGTTTGACTCGATAGCGTTCACAAACAGACTCCTCTCCTCAATGATAATCTATGGGGTTTGACTCGATAGTGTTCACAAACAGACTCCTCTCCTCAATGATAATCTATGGGGTTTGACTCGATAGCGTTCACAAACAGACTCCTCTCCTCAATGATAATCTATGGGGTTTGACTCGATAGCGTTCACAAACAGGCTCCTCTCCAGCTCAATGATAATCTATGGGGTTTGACTCGATAGCGTTCACAAACAGGCTCCTCTCCTCAATGATAATCTAAGGGGTTTGACTCGATAGCATTCACAAACAGGATCCTCTCCTCAATGATAATCTATGGGGTTTGACTCGATAGTGTTCACAAACAGGCTCCTCTCCTCAATGATAATCTATGGGGTTTGACTCGATAGCGTTCACAAACAGACTCCTGTCCAGCTCAATGATAATCTATGGGGTTTGACTCTATAGCATTCACAAACAGGCTCCTCTCCTCAATGATAATCTATGGGGTTTGATTCGATAGCATTCACAAACAGACTCCTCTCCAGCTCAATGATAATCTATGGGGTTTGACTCGATAGCGTTCACAAACAGACTCCTCTCCTCAATGATAATCTATGGGGTTTGACTCGATAGCATTCACAAACAGGCTCCTCTCCTCAATGATAATCTAAGGGGTTTGACTCGATAGCATTCACAAACAGGATCCTCTCCTCAATGATAATCTATGGGGTTTGACTCGATAGTGTTCACAAACAGGCTCCTCTCCTCAATGATAATCTATGGGGTTTGACTCGATAGCGTTCACAAACAGACTCCTGTCCAGCTCAATGATAATCTATGGGGTTTGACTCTATAGCATTCACAAACAGGCTCCTCTCCTCAATGATAATCTATGGGGTTTGATTCGATAGCATTCACAAACAGACTCTCTCCAGCTCAATGATAATCTATGGGGTTTGACTCGATAAGCGTTCACAAACAGACTCCTCTCCTCAATGATAATCTATGGGGTTTGACTCGATAGCATTCACAAACAGGCTCCTCTCCTCAATGATAATCTATGGGGTTTGACTCGATAGCATTCACAAACAGACTCCTCTCCTCAATGATAATCTATGGGGTTTGACTCGATAGTGTTCACAAACAGACTCCTCTCCTCAATGATAATCTATGGGGTTTGACTCGATAGCGTTCACAAACAGACTCCTCTCCTCAATGATAATCTATGGGGTTTGACTCGATAGCGTTCACAAACAGACTCCTCTCAATGATAATCTATGGGTTTGACTTGATAGTGTTCACAAACATACTCCTCTCCTCAATGATAATCTATGGGGTTTGACTCGATAGCGTTCACAAACAGACTCCTCTCCTCAATGATAATCTATGAGGTTTGACTCGATAGCGTTCACAAACAGGCTCCTCTCCTCAATGATAATCTATGGGGTTTGACTCGATAGTGTTCACAAACAGACTCCTCTCCTCAATGATAATCTAAGGGGTTTGACTCGATAGCGTTCACAAACAGACTCCTCTCCTCAATGATAATCTATGGGGTTTGACTCGATAGCGCTCACAAACAGACTCTCTCCTCAATGATAATCTATGGGGTTTGACTCGATAGTGTTCACAAACAGACTCCTCTCCTCAATGATAATCTATGGGGTTTGACTCGATAGCGTTCACAAACAGACTCCTCTCCTCAATGATAATCTATGGGGTTTGACTCGATAGCGTTCACAAACAGACTCCTCTCCTCAATGATAATCTATGGGGTTTGACTCGATAGCGTTCACAAACAGACTCCTCTCCTCAATGATAATCTATGGGGTTTGACTCGATAGTGTTCACAAACAGACTCCTCTCCTCAATGATAATCTATGGGGTTTGACTCGATAGCGTTCAAACAAACAGACCTCTCCTCAATGATAATCTATGGGGTTTGACTCGATAGCGTTCACAAACAGGCTCCTCTCAGCTCAATGATAATCTATGGGGTTTGACTCGATAGCGTTCACAAACAGGCTCCTCTCCTCAATGATAATATAAGGGGTTTGACTCGATAGCATTCACAAACAGGATCCTCTCCTCAATGATAATCTATGGGGTTTGACTCGATAGTGTTCACAAACAGGCTCCTCTCCTCAATGATAATCTATGGGGTTTGACTCGATAGCGTTCACAAACAGACTCCTGTCCAGCTCAATGATAATCTATGGGTTTGACTCTATAGCATTCACAAACAGGCTCCTCTCCTCAATGATAATCTATGGGGTTTGATTCGATAGCATTCACAAACAGACTCCTCTCCAGCTCAATGATAATCTATGGGGTTTGACTCGATAGCGTTCACAAACAGACTCCTCCTCAGTGATAATCTATGGGGTTTGACTCGATAGCATTCACAAACAGGCTCCTCTCCTCAATGATAATCTATGGGGTTTGACTCGATAGCGTTCACAAACAGACTCCTCTCAGCTCAATGATAATCTATGGGGTTTGACTCGATAGCGTTCACAAACAGACTCCTCTCCTCAATGATAATCTATGGGGTTTGACTCGATAGCATTCACAAACAGACTCCTCTCCATAATGATAATCTATGGGGTTTGACTCGATAAGCGTTCACAAACAGGCTCCTCTCCTCAATGAGAATCTATGGGGTTTGACTCGATAAGCGTTCACAAACAGGATCCTCTCCTCAATGATAATCTATGGGGTTTGACTCGATAGCGCCTACAAACAGGCTCCTCTCCTCAATGATAATCTATGGGGTTTGACTCGATAGCATTCACAAACAGGCTCCTCTCCTCAATGATAATCTATGGGGTTTGACTCGATAGTGTTCACAAACAGACTCCTCTCCTCAATGATAATCTATGGGGTTTGACTCGATAGTGTTCACAAACAGACTCCTCTCCTCAATGATAATCTATGGGGTTTGACTCGACAGCATTCACAAACAGGCTCCTCTCCTCAATGATAATCTATGGGGTTTGACTCGATAGCATTCACAAACAGACTCCTCTCCTCAATGATAATCTATGGGGTTTGACTCGATAGTGTTCACAAACAGACTCCTCTCCTCAATGATAATCTATGGGGTTTGACTCGATAGCGTTCACAAACAGACTCCTCTCCTCAATGATAATCTATGGGGTTTGACTTGATAGTGTTCACAAACATACTCCTCTCCTCAATGATAATCTATGGGGTTTGACTCGATAGCGTTCACAAACAGACTCCTCTCCTCAATGATAATCTATGAGGTTTGACTCGATAGCGTTCACAAACAGGCTCCTCTCCTCAATGATAATCTATGGGGTTTGACTCGATAGTGTTCACAAACAGACTCCTCTCCTCAATGATAATCTAAGGGGTTTGACTCGATAGCGTTCACAAACAGACTCCTCTCCTCAATGATAATCTATGGGGTTTGACTCGATAAGCGTTCACAAACAGACTCCTCTCCTCAATGATAATCTATGGGGTTTGACTCGATAGTGTTCACAAACAGACTCCTCTCCTCAATGATAATCTATGGGGTTTGACTCGATAGCGTTCACAAACAGACTCCTCTCCTCAATGATAATCTATGGAGTTTGACTCGATAGCGTTCAAAACAGGCTCCTCTCCAGCTCAATGATAATCTATGGGGTTTGACTCGATAGCGTTCACAAACAGGCTCCTCTCCTCAATGATAATCTAAGGGGTTTGACTCGATAGCATTCACAAACAGGATCCTCTCCTCAATGATAATCTATGGGGTTTGACTCGATAGTGTTCACAAACAGGCTCCTCTCCTCAATGATAATCTATGGGGTTTGACTCGATAGCGTTCACAAACAGACTCCTGTCCAGCTCAATGATAATCTATGGGGTTTGACTCTATAGCATTCACAAACAGGCTCCTCTCCTCAATGATAATCTATGGGGTTTGATTCGATAGTATTCACAAACAGACTCCTCTCGAGCTCAATGATAATCTATGGGGTTTGACTCGATAGCGTTCACAAACAGACTCCTCTCCAGCTCAATGATAATCTATGGGGTTTGACTCGATAGCGTTCACAAACAGGATCCTCTCGAGCTCAATGATAATCTATGGGGTTTGACTCGATAGCGTTCACAAACAGACTCCTCTCCAGCTCAATGATAATCTATGGGGTTTGACTCGATAGCGTTCACAAACAGGATCCTCTCCTCAATGATAATCTATGGGGTCTGACTCGATAGTGTTCACAAACAGGCTCCTCTCCAGCTCAATGATAATCTATGGGTTTGACTCGATAGCGTTCACAAACAGGCTCCTCTCCTCAATGATAATCTATGGGGTTTGACTCGATAGCGTTCACAAACAGGATCCTCTCCTCAATGATAATCTATGGGGTCTGACTCGATAGTGTTCACAAACAGGCTCCTCTCCAGCTCAATGATAATCTATGGGGTTTGACTCGATAGCGTTCACAAACAGGCTCCTCTCCTCAATGATAATCTATGGGGTTTGACTCGATAGAATTCACAAACAGGCTCCTCTCCTCAATGATAATCTATGGGGTCTGACTCGATAGCGTTCACAAACAGACTCCTCTCCTCAATGATAATCTATGGGGTTTGACTCGATAGCGTTCACAAACAGGCTCCTCTCCTCAATGATAATCTATGGGGTCTGACTCGATAGCGTTCACAAACAGACTCCTCTCCTCAATGATAATCTATGGGGTTTGACTCGATAGCGTTCACAAACAGGCTCCTCTCCTCAATGATAATCTATGGGGTTTGACTCGATAGCGTTCACAAACAGACTCCTCTCCTCAGTGATAATCTATGGGGTTTGACTCGATAGCGTTCACAAACAGGCTCCTCTCCTCAATGATAATCTATGGAGTTTGACTCGATAGCGTTCACAAACAGGCTCCTCTCCTCAATGATAATCTATGGAGTTTGACTCGATAGCATTCACAAACAGACTCCTCTCCTCAATGATAATCTATGGGGTTTGACTCGATAGCATTCACAAACAGACTCTCTCCTCAATGATAATCTATGGGGTTTGACTCGATAGCGTTCACAAACAGGCTCCTCTCCTCAATGATAATCTATGGAGTTTGACTCGATAGCATTCACAAACAGACTCCTCTCCTCAATGATAATCTATGGGGTTTGACTCAACAGCGTTCACAAACAGGCTCCTCTCCTCAATGATAATCTATGGGGTTTGACTCGATAAGCGTTCAAACAGGCTCCTCCAGATCAATGATAATCTATGGTGTTTGACTCGATAGCGTTCACAAACAGGCTCCTCTCCTCAATGATAATCTATGGGGTTTAAGTCGATAGCGTTCACAAACAGACTCCTCTCCTTAATGATAATCTATGGGGTTTGACTCGATAGCGTTCACAAACAGGCTCCTCTCCTCAATGATAATCTATGGGGTTTGACTCGATAGCGTTCACAAACAGACTCCTCTTCTCAATGATAATCTATGGGGTTTGACTCGATAGCGTTCTAAAACAGACTCCTCTCCTCAATGATAATCTATGGGGTTTGACTCGATAGTGTTCACAAACAGACTCCTCTCCTCAATGATAATCTATGGGTTTGACTCGATAGCGTTCACAAACAGACTCCTCTCCTCAATGATAATCTATGGGGTTTGACTCGATAGCGTTCACAAACAGACTCCTCTCCTCAATGATAATCTATGGGGTTTGACTCAATGGCATTCACAAACAGGCTCCTCTCCTCAATGATAATCTATGGGGTTTGACTCGATAGCGTTCACAAACAGACTCCTCTCCTCAATGATAATCTATGGGGTTTGACTCGATAGCGTTCACAAACAGGTTCCTCTCCTCAATGATAATCTATGGGGTTTGACTCGATAGCGTTCACAAACAGGCTCCTCTCCTCAATGATAATCTATGGGGTTTGACTCGATAGCATTCACAAACAGACTCCTCTCCTCAATGATAATCTATGGGGTTTGACTCGATAGCGTTCACAAACAGGCTCCTCTCCTCAATGATAATCTATGGGGTTTGACTCAATAGCATTCACAAACAGACTCCTCTCCTCAATGATAATCTATGGGGTTTGACTCGATAGCGTTCACAAACAGGCTCCTCTCCTCAATGATAATCTATTGGGTTTGACTCGATAGCATTCACAAACAGACTCCTCTCCTCAATGATAATCTATGGGGTTTGACTCGATAGCGTTCACAAACAGGCTCCTCTCCTCAATGATAATCTATGGGGTTTGACTCGATAGCGTTCACAAACAGGCTCCTCTCCAGCTCAATGATAATCTATGGGGTTTGACTCGATAGCGTTCACAAACAGGCTCCTCTCCAGATCAATGATAATCTATGGGTTTGACTCGATAGCGTTCACAAACAGACTCTTCTCCTCAATGATAATCTATGGGGTTTGACTCGATAGCGTTCACAAACAGACTCCTCTCCTCAATGATAATCTATGGGGTTTGACTCAATAGCGTTCACAAACAGACTCCTCTCCTCAATGATAATCTATGGGGTTTGACTCGATAGCGTTCACAAACAGACTCCTCTCCTCAATGATAATCTATGGGGTTTGACTCGATAGCATTCACAAACAGGCTCCTCAATGATAATCTATGGGGGTTTGAGTTCCAGGTACAAATTAGACAAAATTTACTTGCACACCTTTCTTCCATTCCAGCTTTCCACACTATGTGGAGTCACATCATTTAATGAATTGATTCCAGAGCCTCTGACTACAAAGCTAATGATTTACCTTTCTCATTGTAAACCACATACCATTGACCAATATCACTTCTCATCTCAATCACAGACTGTCTCTTCATTACATTGCTCTTTCTCACTGTAAACCACACACCATTGACCAGTATCACTTCTCATCTCAATCACAGACTGTGTCTTCATTGCATTGCTCTCTCACTGTAAACCACATACCATTGACCAGTATCACTTCTCATCTCAATCACAGACTGTGTCTTCATTGCATTGCTCTTTCTCACTGTAAACCACACACCATTGACCAGTATCACTTCTCATCTCAATCACAGACTGTGTCTTCATTGCATTGCTCTCTCACTGTAAACCACACACCATTGACCAGTATCACTTCTCATCTCAATCACAGACTGTGTCTTCATTGCATTGCTCTCTCACTGTAAACCACATACCATTGACCAGTATCACTTCTCATCTCAATCACAGACTGTTTCTTCCTCATTACATTGCTCAGGCAAACAGAAGTGAATTTAAGTTAGGTTACTTCATTAAAACTTGTATTGATTAACAAACCAAGTCACTTATTATTTACAATTCGTAAGCAATAATAATAAAAAAAGACTTTAAAGAGTTAGACATTATTTTAGACACTTTGCTTATCAAACAATAATCTAGTTTAAAAAAAAAACATAACAAGTGCTCTGGCTTTTCTTTTCTGTACCACATCATAGATCGTTATTGCACTAGAGAAGCCATTTTGAAAAGAGCTTTCAAACACACTTTAAAGTTATAACTGTAAAAAATTGTCAGGATGTTAACAATGAAAAGATACTGGTGCATTATTTAAACAGTTGCAACAGCACGCCGGGACGTGGAACGCTATATTTAAACAGTTGTAGCAGCACGCAGGGACGTGGAACGCTATATTTAAACAGTTGTAGCAGCACGCAGGGACGTGGAACGCTATATTTAAACAGTTGTAGCAGCACGCCGGGACGTGGAACGCTATATTTAAACAGTTGTAGCAGCACGCCGGGGCGTGGAACGCTGTATTTAAACAGTTGTAGCAGCACGCCGGGGCGAGGAAGGCTATATTTAAACAGTTGTAGCAGCACGCGGGACGGGAACGCTATATTTAAACAGTTGTAGCAGCACGCAGGGACGTGGGCACGCTATATTTAAACAGTTGTAGCAGCACGCCGGGACGGGAACGCTATATTTAAACAGTTGTATCAGCACATGGGGCGTGGAACGCCAATTCAAACAGTTGTAGCAGCACCGGGGCGGAACGCTAAATTTAAACAGTTGTAGCAGCACGCGGGGACGTGAACGCTATATTTAAACAGTTGTAGCAGCACGCGGGACGTGGAACACTATATTTAAACAGTTGTAGCAGCACACGGGGCGTGGAACGCAATATTTAAACAGTTGTAGCAGCACGCGGGACGTGGAACACTATATTTAAAAGTTGTAGCAGCACGGGGCGTGGAACGCAATATTTAAACAGTTGTAGCAGCACGCGGGATGTGGAACTATATTTAAACAGTTGTAGCAGCACGGGGACGTGGAATGCTATATTTAAACAGTTGTAGCAGCACGCGAGACATAAGAACATAAGAACATAAGAAAGTTTAAAAAGCGAGGAGGCCATTCAGCCCATCTTGCTCGTTTGGTTGTTAGTAACTTATTGATCCCAGAATCTCATCAAGCAGCTTCTTGAAGGATCCCAGGTGTCAGCTTCAACAACACTACTGGGAGTTGGTTCCAGACCCTCACAATTCTCTGTGTAAAAAAAGTGCCTCCTATTTTCTGTTCAGAATGCCCCTTTATCTAATCTCCATTTATGACCCTGGTCCTTTTTTCTTTTTCAAGTCAAAGAAGTCCCCCAGGTTGACATTGTCTATACCTTTTAGGATTTTGAATGTTTGAATCAGATCGCCACGTAGTCTTCTTTGTTCAAGACTGAATAGATTCAATTCTTTTAGCCTGTCTGCATATGACATGCCTTTTAAACCTGGGATAATTCTGGTCGCTCTTCTTTGCACTCTTTCTAGAGCAGCAATATCCTTTTTTTTGTAACGAGGTGACCAGAACTGAACACAATATTCTAGGTGAGGTCTTACTAATGCATTGTAGAGTTTTAACATTACTTCCCTTGATTTAAATTCAACACTTCTCACAATATATCCAAGCATCTTGTTAGCCTTTTTTATAGCTTCCCCACATTGTCTAGATGAAGACATTTCTGAGTCAACATAAACTCCTAGGTCTTTTTCATAGTTCCTTCTTCAATTTCAGTATCTCCCATATGATATTTATAATGCACATTTTATTGCCTGCATGCAATACTTTACACTTTTCTCTATTAAATTTCATTTGCCATGTGTCTGCCCAGTTCTGAATGCTGTCTAGATCATTTTGAACGACCTTTGCTGCTGCAACAGTGTTTGCCACTCCTATTATTTTTTCTGTCGTCTGCAAATTTAGCAAGTTTGCTTACTATACAAGAATCTAAATCATTAATGTAGATTAGGAATAGCAGAGGACCTAATACTGATCCCTGTGGTACACTACTGGTTACCTCGCTCCATTTTGAGGTTTCTCCTCTAATCAGTACTTTCTGTTTTCTACATGTTAACCACGCCTTAATCCATGTGCATGCATTTCCTTGAATCCCTACTGCGTTCAGATTGAGAATTAATCTTTTATGTGGGACTTTGTCAAAAGCTTTCTGGAAATCTAAATAAACCATGTTGTATGCTTTACAATTATCCATTTTCAATGTTGCATCCTCAAAAAAGTCAAGTAGGTTAGTTAGACATGATCTCCCTTTCCTAAAACCATGCTGGCTGTCTCCCAGGATATTGTTACCATATAGGTAATTTTCCATTTTGGATCTTATTATAGTTTCCATAAGTTTACATATAATAGAAGTCAGGCTTATTGGTCTGTAGTTACCTGGTTCGGTTTTGTCTCCCTTTTTGTGGATTGGTATTACGTTTGCTATTTTCCAGTCTGTTGGTACAACCCCTGTGTCAAGAGACTGTTGCATGATCTTAGTTAGCGGTTTGTAAATAACTTCTTTCATTTCTTTGAGTACTATTGGGAGGATCTCATCTGGCCCAGGGGATTTGTTTATTTTAAGAGCTCCTAGTCCCTTTAACACTTCTGCCTCTGTTATGCTAAAGTTATTTAAAATTGGATAGGAACAGGTCAACATGTGGGGCATGTTGTCCGTGTCCTCCTTTGTAAAAACCTGTGAAAAGTAATCATTTAATATATTTGCTATTTTATTTCTTCATCTATGATTTTGCCATTTGTGTCTCTTAGACATTTAACCTCCTCTTTGAATGTTCTCTTGCTGTTATAATATTGGAAAAACATTTTGGAATTGGTTTTAGCCCCCTTAGCAGTATTGATTTCTATCTCTCTCTCTTGGCCTTTCTAACTTCCTTTTTGACTTGTGTTTGCAGTTCCAAGTACTCTTTCTGTGTGCTTTTTTTTTGGTCCCTTTTAAACGCTCTGTAAAGTTCCTTTTTTTCGCTGAATATTTTTTTTTAATTGATCTATTAAACCATTTTGGCCATTTGTTTTAGATTTAGATTTGTCTACTTTTGGGATGTAATTGTTTTGTGCCTCTAGTACTACATTTTTTAAAAAACAGCCACCCTTTTTTTCTGTGGATGTTTTCTCTATTTTACTCCAATCTACTACTATTAGTCTCTGTTTCATACCTTCGTAGTTTGCTTTTCTAAAATTGTAAACCTTAGCTTTAGTCATTACTTTTGGGGTTTTAAAAATATTTCAAATGAGACCATGTTGTGGTCTGAGTTTTGCCAATGGCTCTCTGACCTCTGTTTTAGTTATTCTGTCTTCATTATTTGAAAAGACTAAATCAAGGCATGCCTAATTGCGTTAGGAAGCAGTCATTTGTCATTTCCACCATTTCAATTTCGTCCGTCGTGCCCCCATTGGGTTTTCCCATTTTATACAGGGAAGTTGAAATCCCCCATTAGTATGGCTTCTCCTTTTCTACACGCATTTCGAATGTCATTGTACAACAGATTATTTTGCTCAAGCGTCTGAATTTGGCGGTCTATAGCATGCTCCTATTATTATGCCCTTTGAATTTGTGTCCATTATTCTGACCCATATTGATTCTGCATTGTTTTTTCTTTGTCCTGATTTAACACCTGGGCTTCAAGGCTATTTCTTATGTATACGCTACCCCTCCGCCTCTTCTGTCCTTCCTGTCTTTCCTATACAGTGTGTACCCACTAATATTATATTAGGTCTCCATCACTCTCAGACAACCAAGTTTCTGTAACACCTATCACATCGTAGTTACTTGTTAGTGCAGTAGCTTCAAGTTCTACCATTTTGTTTCTGAGACTTCTAGCATTAAGATAAATACATTTAATAGTGGTCTTACCTGAGTTGTTGCCCTTGTTTTGATGTAGTCTCCCTTCTGTTTTTTTGTTTTCACCCCCCTTCCTTTCTAGTTTAAATGCTTCTGTACCGCCCGAAGGATCCTTTCTCCGAGTAGATTGGTTCCCTTTCTGTTTAAGTGCAGTCTGTCCCACCTGTATAGATAGTCCTTGTTGTAGAAAGTGCTCCAATGTTCAAGAAAGGTGAAGCCTTCCTGTGTGCACCACAATTTCAGCCATGCATTTTGATTTTGTATTTCCAGCTGTCCATATGATCCTTTGCAAGGCGCCGGCAGTATCCCAGACGTGGAACGCCAGATTCAAAGAGTTGTAGCAGCACGCCGGGACGTGGAACGCTATATTTAAACAGTTGTAGCAGCACGCCGGGACGTGGAACGCTATATTTAAACAGTTGTAGCAGCACGCCGGGACGTGGAACGCTATATTTAAACAGTTGTAGCAGCACGCCGGGACGTGGAACGCTATATTTAAACAGTTGTAGCAGCACGCCGGGACTTGGAACGCTATATTTAAACAGTTGTAGCAGCACGCGGGACGTGGAACGCTATATTTAAACAGTTGTAGCAGCACGGGGATGTGGAACGCCAGATTCAAGAGTTGTAGCAGCACGCCGGGGCGTGGAACGCTATATTTAAACAGTTGTAGCAGTTTGGGATGTGGAACGCTATATTTAAACAGTTGCCAGCAGCACGCCGGGGCGTGGAACGCTATATTTAAACAGTTGTAGCAGCACGGGGATGTGGAACGCAGATTCAAAGAGTTGTAGCAGCACGACGGGGCGTGGAACGCTATATTTAAACAGTTGTAGCAGCACGCGGGGGCGTGGAGCGCTGTATTTAAACAGCTGTAGCAGCATGCCTGGACGTGGAACGCGATATTTAAACAGTTGTAGCAGCACGCCGGGACGTGGAACGCTATATTTAAACAGTTGTAACAGCACGCCGGTCGTGGGAACGCTATATTTAAACAGTTGTAGCAACACGCAGGGGCGTGGAACGCTATATTTAAACAGTTGTAGCAGCACGCAGGGACGTGGAACGCTATATTTAAACAGTTGTAGCAGCACGCGGGGACGTGGAATGCCAGATTTAAACAGTTGTAGCAGCACGCGGGGACGTGGAACGCCAGATTCAAAGAGTTGTAGCAGCACGCTGGGACGTGAAACGCTATATTTAAACAGTTGTAGCAGCACGCCGGGACGTGGAACGCTATATTTAAACAGTTGTAGCAGCAGCGGGGGCGATGGAACGCTATATTTAAACAGTTGTAGCAGCACGCCGGGCGTGGAACGCTATATTTAAACAGTTGTAGCAGCACGCCGGGACGTGGAACGCTATATTTAAACAGTTGTAGCAGCACGTTGGGATGTGGAACGCTATATTTAAACAGTTGTAGCAGCACGGGGATTTGGACGCTATATTTAAACAGTTGTAGCAGCACGCGGGGACGTGGAACGCTATATTTAAACAGTTGTAGCAGCACGGGGACGTGGAACGCTATATTTAAACAGTTGTAGCAGAACGCCGGGACGGGAACGCTATATTTAAACAGTTGCAGCAGCACGCGGGGCGTGGACGCTATATTTAAACAGTTGTAGCAGCACGCGGGATGTGGAACGCTATATTTAAACAGTTGTAGCAGCACGCCGGGCGTGGAACGCTATATTTAAACAGTTGTAGCAGCACGGGGATGTGGAACGCCAGATTCAAAGAGTTGTAGCAGCACGCCGGGCGTGGAACGCTATATTTAAACAGTTGTAGCAGCACGTTGGGATGTGGGCGCTATATTTAAACAGTTGTAGCAGCACGCAGGGGCGTGGAACGCTGTATTTAAACAGTTGTAGCAGCATGCCAGGGGCGTGGAACGCGATATTTAAACAGTTGTAGCAGCACGTGGGGGCGTGGAACGCTATATTTAAACAGTTGTAACAGCACGCCGGTGCGTGGGCACGCTATATTTAAACAGTTGTAGCAGCACGCAGGGACGGGAACGCTATATTTAAACAGTTGTAGCAGCACGCCGGGGGCGTGGAACGCTATAATTAAACAGTTGTAGCAGCACGCGGGCGATGGAACGCTATATTTAAACAGTTGTAGCAGCACGCCGGGACGTGGAACGCTATAATTAAACAGTTGTAGCAGCACGCGGGGACGTGGAACGCTATATTTAAACAGTTGTAGCAGCACGCCGGGGCGTGGGCAACGCTATATTTAAACAGTTGTAGCAGCACGCGGGGCGTGGAACGCTGTATTTAAATAGTTGTAGCAGCACGCCGGGGCGTGGAACGCTATATTTAAACAGTTGTAGCAGCACGCGGGGCGTGGAACGCTTTTATTTAAACAGTTGTAGCAGCACGCCAGGGGCGTGGAACGCTATATTTAAACAGTTGTAGCAGCACGTTGGGACGTGGAACGCTATATTTAAACAGTTGTAGCAGCACGTTGGGACGTGGAACGCTATATTTAAACAGTTGTAGCAGCACGCCGGGACGTGGAACGCTATAATTAAACAGTTGTAGCAGCACGCGGGGACGTGGAACGCTATATTTAAACAGTTGTAACAGCACGCCGGGACGTGGAACGCTATATTTAAACAGTTGTAGCAGAACGTGGGGATGTGGAACGCTATATTTAAACAGTTGTATCAGCACGCGGGGATGTGGAACGCTATATTTAAACAGTTGTAGCAGCACACGGGGACGTGGAACGCTATATTTAAACAGTTGTAGCAGCACGCAGAGACATAAGAACATAAGAAAATAAGAAAGTTTACAAACGAGAGGAGGCCATTCAGCCCATCTTGCTCGTTTGGTTGTTAATAGTAGCTTATTGATCCCAGAATCTCATCAAGCAGCTTGAAGGATCCCAGGGTGTCAGCTTCAACAACACTACTGGGAGTTGGTTCCAGACCCTCACAATTCTCTGTGTAAAAAGTGCCTCCTATTTTCTGTTCAGAATGCCCCTTTATCTAATCTCCATTTATGACCCTGGTCCTTTTTTCTTTTTTCAAGTCAAAGAAGTCCCCGGGTTGACATTGTCTATACCTTTTAGGATTTTGAATGTTTGAATCAGATCGCCGCGTAGTCTTCTTTGTTCAAGACTGAATAGATTCAATTCTTTTAGCCTGTCTGCATCACGACATGCCTTTTAAACCCGGGATAATTCTGGTCGCTCTTCTTTGCACTCTTTCTAGAGCAGCAATATCCTTTTGTAACGAGGTGACCAGAACTGAACACAATATTCTAGGTGAGGTCTTACTAATGCATTGTAGAGTTTTAACATTACTTCCCTTGATTTAAATTCAACACTTCTCACAATATATCCAAACATCTTGTTAGCCTTTTTATAGCTTCCCACATTGTCTAGATGAAGACATTTCTGAGTCAACAGAAACTCCTAGGTCTTTTCATAGTTCCTTCTTTCAATTTCACTATCTCCCATATGATATTGATAATGCATATTTTTATTTCCTGCATGCAATACTTTACACTTTTCTTTATTAAATTTCATTTGCCATGTGTCTGCCCAGTTCTGAATGCTGTCTAGATCATTTTGAACGACCTTTGCTGCTGCAACAGTGTTTGCCACTCCTCCTATTTTTGTGTCGTCTGCAAATTTAACGAGTTTGCTTAATATACCAGAATCTAAATCATTAGTGTAGATTAGGAATAGCAGAGAACCTAGTACTGATCCCTGTGGTACACTACTGGTTACCTCGCTCCATTTTGAGGTTTCTCCTCTAATCAGTACTTTCTGTTTTCTACATGTTAACCACTCCCAATCCATGTGCATGCATTTCCTTGAATCCCTACTATGTTCAGTTTGAGAATTAATCTTTTATGTGGGACTTTGTCAAAAGCTTTCTGGAAATCTAAATAAACCATGTCGTATGCTTTGCAATTATCCATTGTCAATGTTGAATCCTCAAAAAAGTCAAGTAGGTTAGTTAGACACGATCTCCCTTTCCTAAAACCATGCTGACTGTCTCCCAGGATATTGTTACCATATAGGTAATTTTCCAATTTGGATCTTATTATAGTTTCCATAAGTTTACATATAATAGGAGTCAGGCTTATTGGTCTGTTGTTACCTGGTTTGGTTTTATCTCCCTTTTTGTGGATCAGTATTACGTTTGCTATTTTCCAGTCTGTCGGTACAACACCTGTGTCAAGAGAGTGTTGCATGATCTTGGTTAGCGGTTTGTAAATAACTTCTTTCATTTCATTGAGTACTATTGGGAGGATCTCACCCGGCCCAGGGGATTTGTTTATTTTAGAGCTGCTAGACTCTTTAACACTTCTGCCTCTGTTATGCTAAATTTATTTTAAACTGGATAGGAACAGGTTGACATGTGGGGCATGTTGTCCATGTCCTCCTTTGTAAAAACCTGTGAAAAGTAATCATTTAATATATTTGCTATTTTTTTTCTTCATCTATGATTTTGCCATTTGTGTCTCTTAACCTCCTCTTTGAATGTTCTCTTGCTGTTATAATATTGGAAAAACATTTTGGAATTGGTTTTAGCCCCCTTAGCAATATTGATTTCTATCTCTCTCTTGGCCTTTCTAACTTCCTTTTTGACTTGTGTTTGCAGTTCCAAGTACTCTTTCTGAGTACTTTGTTTTTGGTCCCTTTTAAACGCTCTGTAAAGTGCCTTTTTTCGCTGAATATTTTTTTTAATTGATCTGTTAAACCATTTTGGCCATTTTGTTTTAGATTTAGATTTGTCTACTTTTGGGATGTAATTGTTTTGTGCCTCTAGTACTACATATTTAAAAAACAGCCATCCTTTTTCTGTGGATGTTTTCTCTATTTTACTCCAATCTACTTCTGTTAGTCTCTGTTTCATACCTTCATAGTTTAGCTTTTCTAAAATTGTAAACCTTAGCTTTAGTCATTACTTTTGGGGTTTTAAAAAATACTTCAAATGAGGCCATGTTGTGGTCTGAGTTTGCCAATGGCTCTCTGACCTCTGTTTTAGTTATTCTGTCTTCATTATTTGAAAAGACTAAGTCAAGGCATGCCTCCCCTCTAGTCGGTGCCTTGACTAATTGCGTTAGGAAGCAGTCATTTGTCATTTCCACCATTTCAATTTCGTCCGTCGTGCCCCCCATCGGGTTTTCCCATTTTATACAGGGGAAGTTGAAATCCCCCATTAGTATGGCTTCTTCTTTTCTACACGCATTTCGAATGTCATTGTACAACAGATTATTTTGCTCAGCGTCTTAATTTGGTGGTCTATAGCATTCTCCTATTATTATGCCCTTTGAATTTGTGTCCATTATTCTGACCCATATAGATTCTGCATTGTTTTCTTTGTCCTGATTTAACACCTGGGCTTCAAGACTATTTCTTATGTATAGCGCTACCCCTCTGCCTCTTCTGTCCTGCCTGTCTTTCCTATATAGTGTGTACCCACTAATATTATATTCGTCTCCATCACTCCCAGACAACCAAGTTTCTGTAACACCTGTCACATCGTAGTTACTTGTTAGTGCAGTAGCTTCAAGTTCTAACATTTTGTTTCTGAGACTTCTAGCATTAAGATAAATACATTTAATAGTTGTCTTATTGTTATTATTATTATTATTTATTACTTAGCAGACACCCTTATCCAGGGCGACTTACAATCGTAAGCAAATAAATTTCAAGTATCACAGTACAAGTAATAATACAATTAAGAGCAAGATAATTACAATAGTCTTACCTGAGTTGTTGCCCTTGTTTTGATGTGGTCTCCCTTCTGTTTTTTTTGTTTTCTCCCCCCTTCCTTTCTGGTTTAAATGCTTCTGGACCTCCTGAAGGATCCTTTCTCCGAGTAGATTGGTTCCCTTTCTGTTTAAGTGCAGTCTGTCCCACTTATATAGATAGTCCTTGTTGTAGAATGTGCTCCAATGTTCAAGAAAGGTGAAGCCTTCCTGTGTGCACCACGATTTTAGCCATGCATTTTGATTTTGTATTTCCAGCTGTCCATAATGTCCTTTGCAAGGTGCCAGCAGTATCCCAGAAAATACCACAATTTTAGTCTTGTCTTTTAATTTCCTTCCTAGCTCTCTGAATTTGTTTTACATGGATCTTGGTCTGTCTCTTCCAATGTTGTTTGTACCGATGTGGATGACCACTACCGGGTCGTCTCCTGTTTGTTCTAGGAGCCTGTCCACATTCTCAGTCATGTGCTTGACAGAGGCTCCTGGAAGGCAGCACACTGTTGTAGTAAGGGGGTCCAAACTGCAAACTGAACTTGCTGTGTTTCTCAGTATGGAGTCCCCCACAATCATGACCTGCCTTCTTTTTGCTGCCTGATCGGCACTGTTTATAGGGTACTGGATGTTGTTTCTTTCATTCTCTTGATGTTGGTTTTGGTCTTCTAAATGTTGAAGTGGCTCAAATTTGTTGGATGTCTGGATTTCTGGTGGTTGTGTTTGACAAAGTTTCTTTTTTTTTCCCTGCTTCTGCCTATCTGAACCCAGCTGTTTCGACTCTCTTCCATCTCCCTGGTGGCTTTCAGTCTGCTAGGGGTGCAGACTTCCATGAATTGTGGGTGTGTCAGCTCCTCAAGCTCCTGTTGCTGTCTCATTTCCTCCAGCTCCTTTTCTAGCAGGCTTAATCGTTGAAGCAAGTCCTGGATTGTGCGGCACTTTACACAAACTTGGTTGAGCTCTGTTGGGTTTTCTCGGATTTCCCACATTATGCAGTTGTCACAGATTACTGACTTGAAGACCATGATTACTGGCTTGAACACATTTATATAATAAATGTTTTTGGCCAATAGAAAATGTAAAAAAAGCCTATGATGCTTTCATTTGTCAAAATATCTTAAAATACATTAACTAATAATTATGTTTTAAGAGGTCTACTGTATCTGTGAGAGTAAAAAAATAAAAATGTGTGTGGTTATGGCAGGGCACGGGTGTTGCGTGGCATTGCGTTAGTGTCTGTTCCTTATTTTTGAGGTCATGAGTTGGCAACCCTACGTGT
This sequence comes from Huso huso, assembly GCA_036884735.1. Classification (NCBI taxonomy): domain Eukaryota; kingdom Metazoa; phylum Chordata; class Actinopteri; order Acipenseriformes; family Acipenseridae; genus Huso; species Huso huso. The sequence goes on along the minus strand of CM072681.1, from coordinate 9,308,828 downwards.
AACGCTATATTTAAACAGTTGTAGCAGCACGCAGGGACGTGTAACACTAGATTTTTCAGAACCCCGCGACTTACTGTTGAAAAGAGCTGTTCCATTAGCTATTGTAACTTTAAACACTCAGATTTAGAGTCTGCTTACCTGCTTTCACTTTCACTTGCACTCTGTCTTCGTGCTTCAGTTCAGCTCTCAAACTCTTAAGAATAAATAGAAGCAGCTTTTTAAACTGCATCAGTACAGCTGAGTTTAGATATGAGAAGTGTACTCTAAAGATTTACACACTCTGTAAAGAACTTCCCATCTGTTTAATAAGCTTTCTAGTCTGTCTAAAGCTACAGGTCAAAGTACAATTCCTGCACCGTTACCTGAGCAACAGCACTTGTGAAACACACCCACACTGTCTGCCAGTGAAAGATTGTTTACTTGGTTCAGACACTCCTCAAAAAACAAACCAACACACAGGGGTGGAAAGTAACGAAGTAGAAACACTTTGTTACACTACTTAAGTATTTGTGTTCGGGATCTGTACTTTATTTTTGGGATACTTATACTTTTCCTCAAGTATGTTTGTTTAGTAAGTAGTGTACTTTTTACTGCACTACATTTCCCAGAAGCATCTCGTTACTCGTTCTTTCAGCACCCTGACTCTTGCAACAGTGTATACTTGCAAGATGGACAACACACACCTCACACCCCAAACCTGACACCCCAAGCCTGGCATCCTTTAACTCCGCCTCTACAGTGACGCTTGTTTCCAAGTCCTCACATTGATCCCACCCATGTGAAGTCGGTTTTTTTTTTTGTTTACGGAATCTACTTTTCTCTGTATTGTCAATGTCATAACATGTAATATGCCCATTTAATTTATGTTTTTCAAATAATGAATACATCGACATTGCGTTCTAAATAAATCATTTAATCATCATGACATTTATAAAGGCAGTATTAATTAATGCGCTTACGTTTCCATATAATATATACAAAAGCAGTAATCGTTAACTATTTGCGGTATGTAATGTATGTAAAAAAAAAAGACAATCTGCAAGCATTGTTGGGAATGGTCTTGATGTCAGCTTCTTTGGAAACTGTTCAATTATCCGTTTGTTTCTATTGCAACAATACTGTTAGAACGGAACCCTATAAAAATGTACCACTGGATTTTGGAACAAGGTACGATGGTACCTGTGAAAGTACAACTGTATAAATGGGTAATTGTATGTAAAAATAATGTGATATCTTGTAACAATTGTAAGTCACCCTGGATAAGGGCGTCTGCTAAGAAAGAAATAATAATAATAATAATAATAATAACTAGGAGTTCTGTAACCACTGGGGGTTTTAACGAAGAACTTGATTACAATCTTTGCTCTTATGATTTATTATGTATATTAGGTTCTAATTTGTGGCATGGTGGTGTGGTGGTTAGCGCTGCTGCCTCACAGCTCCAGGGTCCCAGGTTTGATTCCCGTTTCAGGGGAGTTTGCATGTTCTCCCTGTGTTCGTGTTGGTTTTCACCAGGCACACCGGTTTCCTCCCCTCATCCAAAAAACATAGTGGTCAGGTTGATTGGTCACTCTAAATTGCCCTCTGTGTGCATGCTTGTGTGAGTGTGAGAGTTGGACTGGTGTCCCATCCTGGGTGTAGTCCTGCCTTGCACCGTGTCTGTCGGGTTAAGCTCCAGCTCACCGTGACTCTGTATTGGATGAAGTGGTTATTGATGATGGGTGGATGGTTAATATTTGTAATAATGGATTTATTGACATCCACATGTTCTCCGATTAATAAACATTTGGACTGAATGTTTAATTTTCCCACACATAAATTGTCAAAATCCCACATCAAGTATAATATATACATTTAGTGGTGCACAATTCTGCTCCTCTAGAGTCGCAGTCAGTCCAGCAGGTTTTTAGCTGTCTGTAAATCTCAAACTGCTTAAGAGCAAATAAAAGGGTAAACTTGTACAATTAAGCAAATTAATTCAAATCAGGTAATGAAGGCCTCAGGGGGATCAAAAAATGAAAACCTTCTTTACCCAGAGTTATGCGCCCCTGACAAAGTAGATGTTAACACAGTCATTCATTCATAGTTGTCTGAAGGTTCTTTATTATTACACTATATAACACAATTTTTGTTCCTGGGTAGTAAGTGTTATTTCCTAATTGCTTATGCCTCAAAAGTATAGAAAATGGCTATTATTCCCCACAAACTTTGCTTTTGTGACCAGGACAGTGATATTTTGAAATGTACCTATTTCAATGAGAAAACGGGCGAATTTGTGTCTTTTCGTTCACATAAAGTCAGAAAAAACAACATATGAATCCAAATTAACATGTATTTATACTAAAGTAATACAAAATGACTACAAAAGATTTAGAAGTGAGTAGTTTTTTTCGATTTACGATTATACTGTAAATCACTTTCACGAATCAGCCCCCCAAATGTAGTCTCCCATCATGTTCTCGTTATACTGTCCTTGGTAGCGGCGTTCAAAGTCCAGTATGTCCTGGTGGAAGCGCCGCCTTGCTCCTCCCGAGTACGCTCCCATGTTCTCCTTGAATTTATCAAGATGAGCATCAAGGATATGGACTTTGAGGGACATCCTACAGCCTATTGTGCCGTAGTTCTTCACCAGAGTCTCAACCAGCTCCACATAGTTTTCAGCCTTGTGATTGCCCAGGAAGCCCCAAACCACTGCGACAAAGCTGTTCCAAGCTGCTTTCTCCTTACTAGTGAGCTTCTTGGGGAATTCATTGCACTCCAGGATCTTCTTTATCTGTGGTCCGACGAAGACACCGGCTTTGACCTTTGCCTCAGACAGCTTAGGGAAGAAGTCTTGAAGGTACTTGAAGGCTGCCAACTCCTTATCTAGAGCTCTGACAAATTGTTTCATAAGGCCCAATTTGATGTGCAGTGGTGGCATCAGCACCTTCCGGGGGTCCACCAGTGGCTCCCACTTGACGTTGTTCCTCCCCACAGAAAACTCGGTCCGCTTGGAAGGGTCCACCATGCAGAAGTAGCAGTTTCTCGCAACATTTTTCATATATGATATATTTTTTCAATAACATTGAAAATTGTAAAACATTTTAAAATTAAAAACTTTTACAATTTTAAAAATTTTAACAAATTTTATAACATAAAATTCCGAGCAACAATTGTCCATCTTACCTTCCAGAGTTTTTTGCAGTGCTCGCAGGTGAAATGAGGTGCCCAGGGTTTGTCTTGATCCCCCGACAGGCATGCCGAAATATGCCTTGTAGGCCTCACACATCTTAGCAGATGCTTCCACGGAGTACTTTTTCGCTCTTGTCTTGATAAATTGGCCGCAGACATAGCAAAATGCGTCTGCCGGATGCTTGCAGCCTCTTGATGCCATCTCAGAAAAATGCAGATATGTATCCACTTAGGCAGCTGGAACTAAACTGAACTGGTGGGCTTAAGGCCCCTGTATTTATACTACTATTTATATTACTGGAAAGTTCTAGAAAGTTCTAGAAGTTACTCCAAGTTTACTCAGCGCTGAATCTATCTGGAATGTTCTGGAAAATAGGTAAATTTCAAAATATCACTGTCCTGGTCACAAAAGCAAAGTTTGTGGGGAATAATAGCCATTTTCTATACTTTTGAGGCATAAGCAATTAGGAAATAACACTTACTACCCAGGAACAAAAAAAAAAAAAAAATTTTGTTACACAGTGTTATTATTTAAAGCACTTATTTATCTGTTTTGATTGAAGTTGTGCTTTCCTGTCAAAAGTACTATGAAAACAAACAAGGAGATCAAAATTGCAAACAAAGAACTTTATTACAAATATATAATGCAGTTTGGATATTAAAATTAAAATGCAGTTATTTTTGACAGATATTTTTTTGATATAGCAAGAAATAATGAATGTACACTTGCTTTTTGTTGATATTTTAAAACCAACTTTGGGGGGATTAAATCAACATTTAGACCCATCCACTAAAACCAAATTAGAAATATGTACTTAATAGCAGTTTGATTTATCAGAAGTGGGCACTTTCTTCTACTAATAAATACAACCACCATTAAATTCTGACTTGCGATTAGCTGGTGGGTCAAGTTTTAATTTAATTCCCCCATTTCATTTACACTGAATAAAGGGTATGAATAATTATGGAGCCTACTGTATTTGCAAGAGCATTCTCTATAAACATTTAAATAAACATATATAAACAATAAGTATTAATGACTTTATGCACAATATTTTACTTGAAATGCATATTGTTCACTAAATATATTAAACAGCCTTCAACAATGTTACATGTAAAAAACATTAAATAACAAACCATCACACTGCACTGCACCCTTTAGATGGACATCCAAGTGCTTTTTTAAATGGTGGCGTTTATTGGGTTTATATTTGCTTGGCTGGTATAATGGACAGTGGTACAATCTGCAGCATTGGGTACACCGTTTCACCTCAGGCAACACTCCTCCTTTCACTACTGGTATATGTAACTGAAATACAAAGAGCAAATTACAACATGATTAATAACCTACAATTAATATACATCAGTGTATCTGCATTGAGATTGATGAAAATAATGTGTCTGCTAAGAAAAAATAATAATGATCTGTAGCTAATGTGAAATTTAGAAAACATTGAGGTATATTGGTACAGTGAGGTATATTGAAGAACTAGTGAAATTGGCCTCTATACTCAAAGCATTTTTGCACATTTTGTATTAGCATCATTTTTTAGACTCCTTGTTGGTTTTTAGCACTAACCATTTACCAAGGAACAGATCACGTTTGCCAAGTCCCCTATTTATATCCTCGTTCATGACCCCTAGGTTAACAAGCGGATCTGCTCCTCCAATGCTCAGATGTCACACCGCTTAACGTCTGGGTCATTGAGTTTGATACCCGTAGCTGCGCCCCTTTCCTAAATGACCAACTTCCACCTACCCTACGGAATAAATTGATGTGTCATTTAGTTAAGGGTACTCTGTTCCCATTACACAGTGCCCTCACAGGTTGAGAGGGAGCTCTAACACCAAGCACCATTCGATCTCTGTCACAGGAAGTCAAGAGAAAATATAGATTTTTAGATATAAAAGTTTTATTTCCAGATATGTTTAAATTCGATGAAAACTCTTTGTAAGAGTCCGTTTTTTTTGTTTCATTTCAATCTATATTTTCTCTTGACTTCTCTACTGTCAACATAGAATTACAATAATGTCACCTCAGTGATAAAAGGCCACTGTCTCCTGTAAGTCCAGAGTAATTTATAGGGGGGGGGATATATATATATATATATATATATATATATATATATATATATATATATATATATATATATAATATATTAATTAACCACAGATGACAAATGAATGCACATTTAATATATGAAAAGTGTATATATTTTTATGCAAAATTGTACAATTTAAACTACGTAACCAAATAAATAATAATTATAAAATGAAAGTTAAATCATTGGTGTAACTTCGGATGTACCGCATGCTAACCTGAATCTTTATGTTACTTTTAAGTGGAAAATAATATATCAATTTTTTCCATTGTTTTCGGTAAATTAGCATTTTTGATTGCCCAATGTACCTAAGTCTATGGCAATAGTTAGGATTACAAAGATAAAAGTTAGATAGATAGATAGAAACAAAGATAGTTGAAAAAGTGTATGGGCCTAATTGTCATTTTTACCGTTATGTAACAGAGATCTTTGTTATAACTAGCTGTAAATAAATAAATCACATTAAAAAATATATAAATAAATCACATTTAAAAAAAAATGTGATATAAGTAATTTCAGCAGACACTAACAAATGTTTCTAATGAATATAGATATAAGTTAAAGTTACACACACACACACACACACACACACACACACACACACACACACATATATATATATATATATATATATATATATATATATATATATATATATATATATTACTCATGGATAATTAAATACAAAGGCAAATTTAACAAGTTAAACAACAACCATGCATGTGTTTCTTCTTCTAAAATGTGACGTCTTTCTTTTTGCGTTACTGTAGAGGTGGAGTTAAAGGCGGAGTTAAAGGGTGCCAGGCTTGGGGTGTGAGGTGTGTGATGTCCGTCTTGCAGGTATACCCTTTTCAACTCTTGCGCTGGCCAGGATTTTGATTGGGTAAAGCAGAGCCGCATGCGCAGTGTGTAATGGCAATGAGGGGTTGTTTATAGTACAGTGTAAATGTATGATAAACCAGATTTTGAAATAACTCTGGTTTCATGGTTCCCCAAATGCACTACACTTTACTTTTTTTTATGTTAGTTTTCTTAAACAAACATTTCTAAAACTTACGGTAGCCAAGTATGCATTTCAAATGGTTGACTATGATAAGGAGAAGGGAGGACGTCAAATGTAAGAGATGGGAGGGGCTGGGCAGGAGTTCTATTATAAATATCACCATGTATCGTTTACAGTGTTTATTTACCATGGTATGAACACCACCATTTACCATGTTCTGGATCCATGGTATGAAACCACATTTATACCATTCCTATAGCAGAACACATTGTACCCTGTTCTGTTCCCATCCTGTGTTGCCCTTAAACCACAAATTGTACAGTTTCATATTACAGTACAAACATTAATCGGATCAAGAAAAATGACTAATGTTCTTTAAAAAAAATCGTTATTATTTTTTATTATATATATTTTTTTATATATATATATATATATATATATATATATATTTTATTTGTCACAATTTTACATATTTATTTACTGCACAGACTTCCAGCAGCATCACTGCCTTTTCCTTGTTGTCACTTGCATGCATTCTAGAGTTTCTGTCTGATGTAGCCTCTAGTTTCAGAGGTAGCCAGGTCTGAAAACACTGTTCTCACTGTTCCTATTTGTAAGAGAAACAGTCATTTTACATGGGTTGCTATATTTGGTTAATAAAGCATATACATCTAAAGATGCTTTCACGGCAAATATCAGTAGTCCACTATCGCTCTACGCAGTATGACATTACAAAGAAGTTGAAGGTACCTAATGCTTTTCACAATTAACCATCTATGCCTTGAGTGAAAGAATGCAAATGCAACATTAACCAATTACAACATTAGAAAGCTTTTCATAGAGGGCTGCCTAGTTTCGCATCTGGTAAAGGCGCTCCACGTGGAGTGCAGGATGCGCCCCCTACAGTCTGGATGTTGTCGGTTCAAGTCCAGGCTATTCCACTGCTGATCATGGACAGAAGTTCCCAGGGGGCGGCGCATAATCGGCCGAGCTGCCGGGGGGGGCAGCTTGGGTCGGCCAGGGTGTCCTCGGCTCGCCGTGCAACAGTGACCCCTGTAGACTGGCCGGGCGCCTGCGGGCTTGCCTGTAAGCTGCCCAGAGCTGCGTTGTCCTCTGACGCTGTAGCTCTGAGGTGGCTGCATGGTGGGCCTGCAGAGTGAAAAGAAGCTGACGGCACACGTTTCAGAGGACATATGTGTCTGTCTTCGTCTCTCCTGAGTCAGTGCAGGGGTGATAGTGGTGAGCTGAGCCTAAAAATAATTGGCTATTCCAAATTGGGGAGAAAATGATAAAAACATTTGCCGACTACTAAATTAAAAAAAAGAAAGCTTTTCGTAATAAAAACTTCTCAATGTAGCGGGTGGGAAACTTTTAGTTGCGTCCCCGTTTTCATAGGTGCCTTATTAACTGTGGCACCTGGGCTAGTTAGGATGGTGGAGGGGGGTCACTGTATTTAAAAGCAGGCGGCCTCCACACTAACATTTGAAACCAACTGCTGGGATACTATGAGAGATACAACAACAGTGTATTTTAAAACAAAACTTGTTTTTTTAGAAAAGGAAGCTTACTTCAAGATTGCTTTATGTTTGGGTCATGCTGCTGAAAAGTACCTCATGTTGAAGTTCTGTGCCGGGGAAGATTGTTACTGTTTTGTTTTTATATTTTTCTTTTATTGTTTGACTTGAGTTGATTTGTGCTGCTGACTATTCTTTTATATAGTATTTGGTGTGGATTTGAAAGCTATTTTGCACTAATTTGGTGTTAAATCACCGTTTGACTACTGCTAAGGCAGTTTGTATTGTTTTATCTGACACAGTTTGGTTAAGCAACCCTGAAATTCCACTATGCTGCTTGTTCATTGAAAAGCTAAAGCACCTTCAGTCTATGTTTACTATCTTGATATTCTTTGTATGACATTATAAAAATAAACTCTTTTATTTTTGTTATATTTTACCCATTGCTGTTTGTCCCACTTATTTGTTTAAGTAAAACCTGGAATTTTAATTCAACACCCAGCCTACAGTTAGGAGTGTTACGTCAATCTTAAATGTTTTACTTACCTATTATTTCCTGGATTTCTGCTCCCAGTACTAGTGGCTTTGTGTGTGCCCTTAGTTATATACAGCACCGAGAGGGAATGACAGGACAGGTATGTTGTGCTGTACAGAGAGGTTGTTTGTGAATTTTGGCAGTGATCAATAAGGCCTCTTGTAATAAACTAGGGATAAACAAAATATAGTTTTCTATTCTAGTTTTTCTTCACTAGATGGATCACTATTCTTACCTGAGATGGTGGGATCCCAGTTGTCTGTGCATTTGATGTAGTTGGCTCTGAATCTTCTTGCCTCTGAATATTCTTGCCTCTTTGTCGACTTTCTGGGATCCGGTAAGGTCTCTCTATTACTGTGACACCTGAGGGAGAGATAATGTCATATTAAGCAAGGATAGCTCTAACGGGCACGTCAGAAAAAAAAACATCGCTGAACTCCTCAATAAGCTTACGCAGCTCTTGCTGCTGATCTGGACTTAACTGTTCCCCCATCGAAATGACTTTAGTGCTAGGGGTCTCTGGACAGGGGCCTAAATCATCCTCTACTATAAATAAGACCTCCCTTGCCTGCTAGGGCTTTAGTAAATTTATATGATAAATTTCTCTTCTCTGTCTAATTTCATGTCACCTTTCCTATAGCCTTCATATGGCCCCTGCCATTTAGCACATAGTTTTGATTCTGATGAGGGAAGCAGCAGCATTACCTTGTCTCCTGGTCGAAAGGTTTGAATTAGTGCATTTTGATTGTAATGCTGCTGTTGTCGGTGCTGAGTCGATTTCATATTGTCCTGGGCCAAACGACTGACCAAATCTAGGCGATCTCTAAGTAGGAGCACATGCTGCACTACATTTTTGGACAAGCCTTTGTGCTCCTCCCACCCCTCTCTCAACTGATCGAGGATGCCGTGAGGCTGTTGGCCGTACAAGAGTTCAAAGGTCTGATTAAAGTGTTCCACCAAACCGTCTGTCTGTGGATGATAAACAGACGTCTGATGGGATGTATTTTTAGAATTTTGTACACTTGCTCTAATGTGTTAGACAGAAAGTTAGTTCCATGATCAGTCAGGATTTCCTTGAGGATCCCTACTCTCGCCATAATATGCAATAATTCTTTGGCTATTGCAGGTGCACTAGTGGACCTCAATGGAACTGCCTCCGGGTATCGCGTTGCATAATCTACTACCACTAATATATGCGTATACCCGGAATCAGAAGGTAGCAAAGGGCCAACTATGTCCATTGCAATGTGTTCAAAGGGAGTGGAAATAATCGGCAGTGGAACCAAAGGGGCGGGGCACACTCGACCCGGCGCTACTCTCTGGCAGTCTGGACATGTGGCTACATATTTCGACACATCTTTATGAAGTCCTACCCAATAAAATCGAGCCAATATTCCTTTGTCTTGTCAGTTCCGAGGTGCCCCGCAAAAGGGATATCATGTGTCAGCCTCATGTCCACCAATCGACAAGACGGGGGAACCAATAATTGTGTTACAGGCTGTCATGTGCCCGCGGCCAGGTTTACCCTGTACAATTGCCCCTTGATAATGAAGTGTGGAAATACTGCGCCCAGCCTTTCAACATCCTTACCTTCAATAGACCGGACCTGTCCCAAGTGTGCACTAGTGAGGGGTCATTGTGTTGTCCGCACACCACGTCTGCACTTTGTCCCACATGTCCTGTATATTGAGAGGGGATGAGTTAGAATCTGCCCTAGATGGCCCAGTTTCCAATTTGTTTTTCTAGGACGAAGAGGGGAGAAAACATTTCACTTTGAAAAGGAAAAAACATCACCAATTATTTCCAATGTGTGGAAGCCACATCGGAGAAGTACAGTGGACAAGTACAACGCAGTTAGAAGCAGTTTGAAAACAGGTTGACAGCTGCAGAAGCTAAACTAAACTTCCAAAAAAAATGGTCTTCAAGCCAGTAATCTGTTACAACTGCATGATGTGGGAAATCGAGAGAAACCCAACAGAGCTCAACCAAGTTTGTGTAAAGTGCCGCACGATCTAGGACTTGCTTCAGCGATTAAGCCTGCTAGAAAAGGAGCTGGAGGAAATGAGACAGCAACAGGAGCTTGAGGAGCTGACACACCCACAATTCATGGAAGTCTGCGCCCCTAGCAGACTGAAAGCCACCAGGGAGATGGAAGAGAGTCGAAACAGCTGGGTTCAGATAGGCAGAAGCAGGGAAAAAAACTTCCGTCAAACACAACCACCAGAAATCCAGACATCCAACAAATTTGAGTCACTTCAACATTTAGATGACCATAACCAACATCAACAGAATGAAAGAAACAACATCCAGGACCCTATAAACAGTGCTGGCCAGGCAGCAAAAAGAAGGGAGGTCATAATTGTTGGGGACTCCATATTGAGAAACACAGCAAGTTCAGTTCGCAGTTTGGACCCCTGCACTACAACAGTGTGCTGTCTTCCAGGAGCCTCAGTCAAACACATCACTGAGAATGTGGACAGGCTCCTAGAATGAACAGGAGACAACCCGGTAGTAGTCGTCCACATCGGTATAAACAACATTGGAAGAGACAGACCAAGATCCCTGCAAAACAAATTCAGAGAGCTAGGAAGGAAATTAAAAGACAAGACCAAAATTGGTATTTTCTGGGATACTGCCGGCACCTTGCAAAAGGACCATATGGACAGCTGGAAATACAAAATCAAAATGCATGGCTGAAATCGTGGTGCACACAGGAAGGCTTCACATTTCTTGAACATTGGAGCACATTCTACAACAAGGACTATCTATATGGGTGGGACGGACTGCACTTAAACAGACAGGGAACCAATCTACTCGGAGAAAGGATCCTTCAGGAGGTCCAGAAGCATTTAAACTAGAAAGGAAGGGGGGAGAAAACAAAAAAAACAGAAGGGAGACCATGTCAAAACGAGGGCAACAACTCAGGTAAGACAACTATTAAATGTATTTATCTTAATGCTAGAAGTCTCAGAAACAAAATGTTAGAACGTGAAGCTACTGCACTAACAAGTAACTACGATGTGATAGGTGTTACAGAAACTTGGTTGTCTGAGAGTGATGGAGACGAATATAATATTAGTGGGTACACACTGTATAGGAAAGACAGGCAGGACAGAAGAGGCAGAGGGGTAGCGCTATACATAACAAATAGTCTTGAAGCGCAGGTGTTAAATCAGGACAAAGAAAACAATGCAGAATCAATATGGGTCAGAATAATGGACACAAATTCAAAGGGCATAATAATAGGAGCATGCTTTAGACGGCCAAATTCAGACGATGAGCAAAATAATCTGTTATACAATGACATTCAAAATGCGTGTAGAAAAGGAGAAGCCATACTAATGGGGGATTTCAACTTCCCCCATTTAAAATGGGAAAACCCGATGGGGGGCACGACGGACGAAATTGAAATGGTGGAAATGACAAATGACTGTTTCCTAACGCAATTTGTCAAGGCACCGACTATAGGGGAGGCATGCCTTGATTTAGTATTTTCAAATAATGCAGACAGAATAACTAAAACAGAGGTCAGAGAGCCATTGGCAAACTCAGACCATGGTCTCATTTGAAATATTTTTTAAAACCCCAAAAGTAATGACTAAAGCTAAGGTTTACAATTTTAGAAAAGCAAATTATGAAGGTATGAAACAGAGACTAACAGAAGTAGATTGGAGTAAAATTGAGAAAACATCCACAGAAAAAGGATGGCTGTTTTTTAAAAATGTAGTACTAGAGGCGCAAAACAATTACATCCCAAAAGTAGACAAATCTAAATATAAAACAAAAAGGCCAAAATGGTTTAATAGATCAATTAAAAAAAATATTCAGTGAAAAAAGGCACTTTACAGAGCGTTTAAAAGGGACCAAAAACAAAGTACACAGAAAGAGTACTTGGAACTGCAAACACAAGTCAAAAAGGAAGTTAGAAAGGCCAAGAGAGAGATAGAAATCAATATTGCAAGGGGGCTAAAACCAATTCCAAAATGTTTTTCCAATATTATAACAGCAAGAGAACATTCAAAGAGGAGGTTAAGAGACACAAATGGCAAAATCATAGATGAAGAAAAAAATAGCAAATATATTAAATTATTACTTTTCACAGGTTTTTACAAAGGAGGACACGGACAACATGCTCGACATGTCGACCTGTTCCTATCCAGTTTTAAATAACTTTAGCATAACAGAGGCAGAAGTGTTAAAGGGATTAGGAGCTCTTAAAATAAACAAATCCCCTGGGCCAGATGAGATCCTCCCAATAGTACTCAAAGAAATGAAAGAAGTTATTTACAAACCGCTAACCAAGATCATGCAACAGTCTCTTGACACAGGGGTTGTACCGACAGACTGGAAAATAGCAAACGTAATACCGATCCACAAAAAGGGAGACAAAACCGAACCAGGTAACAACAGACCAATAAGCCTGACTTCTATTATATGTAAACTTATAGAAACTCTAATAAGATCCAAAATGGAAAACTATCTATATGGTAACAATATCCTGGGAGACAGTCAGCATGGTTTTAGGAAAGGGAGATCGTGTCTAACTAACCTACTTTTTTTTTCTTATTTTTTTTTTAATAAATTTAGTCGTTGCCAATTATTTTTATTTATTTTCACCCCAATTTGGAAGTAGCCAATTATTTTTATACTCAACTCACCGCTACCACCCCTGCGCTGACTCGGGAGGGTGAAGACGAACACACGCTGTCCTCCGAAGCGTGTGCCGTCAGCCGACCTCTTTTTTTCACACTGCGGACTCACCATGCCGCCACCCAAGAGCTACAGTTTCAGAGGACAACGCAGCTCTCAGGCAGCTTACAGGCAAGCCCACAGGCGCCCGGCCAGACTACAGGGGGTCTCTGGTGTGCGGTGAGCCGGGACACCCTGGCCGACCTAACCCTCCCTCTCCCCAGGCGGCTCGGCCAATTGAGCACCGCCCTAGAAGCCCCGTCCCCTCGGTCGGCAAAGGAATAGCCTGGACCTCGACCATGACATCCAGACTATAGAGCGCATCCTGCACTCCACGTGGAGCGCCTTTACTGGATGCGCCACTCAGGAGCTGCTAACTAACCTACTTGACTTTTTGGAGGATGCAACATTGAAAATAGATAGCTGCAAAGCATACAACATGGTTTATTTAGATTTCCAGAAGGCTTTTGACAAAGTCCGCATAAAAGATTAATTCTCAAACTGAACGCAGTAGGGATTCAAGGAAATGCATGCACATGGATTAGGAGTGGTTAACATGTAGAAAACAGAAAGTACTGATTAGAGGAGAAACCTCAAAATGGAGCGAGGGTAACCAGTGGTGTACCACAGGGATCAGTACTTGGTCCTCTGCTATTCTAATCTACATTAATGATTTAGATTCTGGTATAGTAAGCAAACTTGTTAAATTTGCAGATGACACAAAAATAGGAGGAGTGGCCAACACTGTTGCAGCAGTAAAGGTCATTCAAAATGATCTAGACAGCATTCAAATTGGGCAGACACATGGCAAAATGAAATTTAATAGAGAAAAGTGTAAAGTATTGCATGCAGGCAATAAAAATGTGCATTATAAATATCATATGGGAGATACTGAAAATTGAAGAAGGAACTATGAAAGACCTAGGAGTTTATGTTGACTCAGAAATGTCTTCATCTAGACAATGTGGGAAGCTATAAAAAAGGCCAACAAGATGCTCCGGATATATTGTGAGAAGTGTTGAATTTAAATCAAGGGAAGTAATGTTAAAACTTTACAATGCATTGGTAAGACCTCACCTAGAATATTGTGTTCAGTTCTGGTCACCTCGTTACAAAAAGGATATTGCTGCTCTAGAAAAGAGTGCAAAGAAGAGCAACCAGAATTATCCCGGTTTAAAAAGGCATGTCGTATGCAGACAGGCTAAAAGAATTGAATCTATTCAGTCTTGAACAAAAGAAGACTATCGCGGCGATCTGATTCAAACATTCAAAATCCTAAAAGGTATAGACAATGTTGACCCAGGGGACTTCTTTGACCTGAAAAAGAAACAAGGACCAGGGGTCACAAATGGAGATTAGATAAAGGGGCATTCAGAACAGAAAATTGGAGGCACTTTTTTTTACAGAGAATTGTGAGGTCTGGAACCAACTCCCCAGTAATGATGTTGAAGCTGACACCCTGGGATTCTTCAAGAAGCTGCTTGATGAGATTCTGGGATCAATAAGCTAATAACAACCAAACGAGGAAGATGGGCTGAATGGCCTCCTCTCGTTTTGTAAACTTTCTTATGTTATTTTGTTCTTTTGTTTTCACCTTTTCTAAGACCACATTAACAATACAAGGCCCTCCGACCATTTTCTCACACTTACCCGCTTCAGATGCCCAATTACATGTCGCCACATCACACCCATTGCCGATGGTCATGACCTGGCTTGATGTCCCAGTTGTTTACATCTGAAACAAGTGTGGGGGGGTAAGAGAGAACATTAGTTATTGATCTGTCTCTTTGCTGGTATGGCAACGGGGCAGGGGCAGTAACTCTAACCCAGCTGGGTGCCAACCTTGGTCTCCATGGAGGTGAGGCAAGGTTGTCCATTGGGGCCGGAGATCTCGCAGGTCTTGGTCCCAGAGAGAGGGGTTGGTGTACGGATACTCTGGTGGGAGGGTGCTGTGAGCAGGCTGGTATTGGTTCAGACCAGGGAATCTTCAAAATCTTCAGCTAGTTTGACTGTTGCTTCCAGGGTGGCGGGGTTGTGGCGCCCGGATCCACGCCTGTGTCTCGGCACTGGCCACATGGCAAATTGCTCCATTGCAATAGCCTCACCCATTTCTGGCCCCGTTTTCTGGATGGGGTTTAGCCAGTGCACCATGTGGTCACACAACTGCTATGCCACCACCCTGGGGCGTGTAGCTGGGGATATTTGGTACTCCCTGATCTGTACCCAATGCGTTTCCCCGTGATATTGAGCGGCATAGGTTGGCTTTCTTTACCAGTAGTCGACGGCTTCGTGTCCGTCATGGCCTGGTAGGCTTCCTGAGCCTCCCTGATCAGGCAGGGTCCCAGCTGGCTTGCCCAGAATTGCTTGGCCATGACACGGTGGTAGCTAGCCACCAATAGCAACCAGGTAAGCTTCAGGGTCATCCTCCGCCGTCATCTTCTGTGCCTTTGGGGCCATCATCATGGGTGCTGTTAGTGCTACAGGCTGGATCGCCTGACCGACCCACTCAATCAGCGCCGTATACCTCTCCTCTCTCCTTCTCTCTGCAGCCTCCTGTCTGCTGTCTAGCTCTGCCAGCAGTGTGGATAGTGTAGCACGGTCCATCCCCTTTTCTGACACCATGTGGCAAAGTGGTAATGAGTATAGCAGGTATATAGCAGGTGCGGTGCTGGTGCAGTAATCCAAAGAACAAACAGACAACAAAGCACGGGTGAAATGGTTTGTTTTAATGGTTTTGTAATCCAATGGTCTGATGACCAGTCAGTAAATAATACAGAGCTTGCAATACACAACAATGTGTATTGCACAGTGGTGAAAAAGGGTTGCAGTCCGTAAATAATAAGCACAGTACTAACACACAAAATTAGACACACACAATCACAAGTACAAAGTGAGTGCTCTTAGTGCTTGTGGTGAAGTACAATATAATACGATGCTACAATGGTGAACAAGTGGTGAAGTATGGGTTTAGTGCTGGCCGTGAGCAACAGCTCCGGATCGTGTTAGCCGTCTAGTGTAAATCAACAATACAAACAGGACGATATAGACAGACTGACAGAAACAAACAAAACACTCACGTTCTTTATAACACAAACACAGGTCCTTTCGGTTCTTTTGCATAACCATTTACAAAGGAACTGATCACATCACTACGTCCCCTTTTTATACCGTCAACCATGACCCCTTGGTTAACTAGCACATCCACTCCTCCAATCCACGGATGCCATGCCGTTAACCTTCGGGTCAGTGGTTTAGTGTACCAGCTCCGCCCCTTTTCTAGATGGCCTACTTCCGCCAAAACCTGGTGTGGCGGAGTGTCCCGCCCCAATATATTTATTTATTATTATTTGTTATTATTTTATTATTATTATTATTATTTATTTCTTAGCAGACGCCCTTATCCAGGACGACTTACAATTGTTACAAGATATCACATTATTTTTTTTACATACAATTACCCATTTGATTTGTTTTTTGTTTTGCGGCGCAGTTCAAAGCGCCCAGACGTGTTGTTGTTTTTTATATTTTAAGAACCTCGTGAGGATGCGTGGCTGATCAGCTACTGATTATTTAACTAGCTGACAGTCAACCATCCTTACTAAACGCGTGCAGACTGTGGCCGAGGGGTAATAAGATAATTAACAGCTAGTTAACCCCTCGGCCAGAGTATAAGAACCTGCAGCTGTCCGTGCTGCGAGGAGAGGGAGTGTACAGAGGAGAGTACGGGGAGAACACGGAGAGCGAGCAGACTGTGGCGTGCAGTATAAGAACCTGCAGCTGTCCGTGGGCGGGAGAGGAGGTACAGAGGAGAGTATGGGGGGCGGAGAGAGCGAGGAAAATAAAATAAAACAACTGCTAAGTATCGTGCTGGGTTAAAACCAGCACGCTTATTTGTTTCTATTTGTTTGGCCAGGCGCCTATTTGTTTTGTGTTTTGTTATTTGTTTAAATCCTTTGTTTTGTTTTATGATTTAATAAAAGCATTTTGAACGCCGTAGCGTTTTCAGCTTTCACCGCCCATCCACTGTTTTTGGTTCTGTTACTTCCTGGTCCGTGGCGTCACCACACCTCACCACTGCAAGCCATCCTGTCACACCTGGGAATGAATTGTCAGGCCAACCAGTCCAGAGTACTCTATTTCCATTACACAGCGCCCTCACTGGTCGGGTGGGGAGATCTGACACCAAGAATCGTTTGATCTCTGTCACAATATATATATAAAGTTTTAAATCCAGCTGTAATATCAAAGGTGATTTTTTTCCTCCACAGTCATTTTCAAACCTTAAGACAGCGTGCTAGCTCACCACTAGTAAATAAATATTAAAGACCTAAGGTGTAATGTTGAAAAAGATTGAAGAGACTCACGTGGTTGTTACTTAATATGTTCTGTATAAATTGTATATATTTTTAAAAGTCCGTTTAGGCATGTGGTTGGCCACTTACCAAAAACAATAAATTAGAATGGTGTAGTTTGTTGCTCTTACTTTCTAATTCTATCACTTTTATTTACAAATTAGCAGCGAGATTCATTGTAATTCATTGTACATATCAAAACCTTGACAACCTACCATTTTTTTCTGGCGTGACAGGTCACGTTTTGCAGACATACCGCATTCCGACGATCTACCACTTCTGATGTTACACCATGTGGCAGGGCAAAAGCCCTGCATGTGTAAATAATGTATTGTTGTGTATGTGTAGTTTAAAATATATATATATATATATAGTTGTATATTGAATTTAAGTGTGCACTAGATATGGCATGTATTTGCAGTTGTACATAAAGTTGTAAAGTTTTTTCAATTTAAGTTTGGCAGGGATGGGGTTAAATCCAACTCTGCCAAATCCATAATAGAATGTGGCTGGGGCTTAATTGACTAATTGATGATCAGGTAAGCCCAGCCACATGGTATAAAAAAGGAGCTGGAAAGCCAGTTTTTTTCTAGTTCCAGCAAGCATGCAGCCTCACTACTGTGTGTTGAGCCAGGGGTGAGTGGATTGTGTAGGGATTAATTTAGAGAGGATTTTGATCCACAACAATTTAAGTGTGTCGAGAGTAGGTTCCGGAGCGGGACCTCCCTTTTAGTGGGAGCAGCGCTAAGCCAGTGTTTGGCAAACTTTGTTTTTAGCTGTTTTCTCACTGTATTTTGTTTTGCATTTTTGAGCTCTTATTTTGATTCCACTTGTCTGTGTATGTCCTCGTGCACTAGGGCTATCATTGCTGGTACCCTAGTGGCGGCCACCGTCACTACAACATTTTGTTTATTTGAATAAAACCTGGACGCCTGAGTGGCGCTGTCAACTGCATCCCTCTGTCTCTCTCTCTCATCATTCAGCGGACACCCGATCTAAAGTAGCAGGTACTAAGACCCCTGTTACACACCAGTACTTCACAACAGCTGATGGAGAAGCACAGGCAATAGGCATCCTTTGTGACACCAGTGCCGGCACTAAGATTTACTTGCTTGTGTATTTATAACATTTGAAAACGTTTAAAACCACAGTTAATTAAAACGGCTTAACAACCACTAGGATTTACTGGGCACTGGTGCTAGTCTGTGAAGTGGAGCTGAATTTAGATTAGTCAAAAAAATTATTATCCAACAAAACATATTCTAACAATATTTTATGATGACTGTGAACAAGACAGTTTAATCAAACAGAATATCCAACACATTTAATAAATCAACTATCTAACAAGACTGATCAATTTAATTAATAACTTGATTTAGTTCATATTGGAACATATAAGATTGTCAACATGGAAAAGTTTATAGATTTTAATTATTCACACAAAACCAATTAATCAGAGGCATCAATTGAGTTTTAAATTAATGTTAGGATATCAAGTACAAAAAATTTCTATAAAAACAAACGCATGTCTGCATTTCAAGACTTAACCCATAGTACAAATGCATTCAATACAAGCAAAAAACATCATTATATGAACACACGTCAAATCAATATCCCAAAAGCTATTCAGGAATGAGGTAAATATTGATAAATAAAAGTCACTATAGGTTTGTTTCAGTTATTCAGCACAACCATATTGAATATTGCTATAACTTATTTCATTTTATTTTTACAAACTGAAATTCATAAACAAATAATAAACTTTTTGTAAATGGCTCAACAAAAAAAAGAATTGATCTCAACGCTGGACCCCCTAATGCCAGCACTGTGTGAAGCTAACAACTGAAGCCTTTTCTGTCATGAACAATTTCACTTACTCTACAGGGCTTCCCATTAGTATTGAATATCGTATGCTACTGGCCCTTTAATGGTAAACCAAGAAAAAAAGACTTTATTAAGTCTCTTCTTATGTCTTCTCTGTTAGCAGGTTGCACCTGATTTTACATTGTCGCGACTGAGCAAACACCTTGTGACCCCTCGTTCTGCCTTCTACACGACGCAGTAAGTTTTTGACCTTGTCGTTTTTCCAAACTTCCACCTGCCAAAGTTGGTTTATTATCTCAGAAAAAATGAGCAAAGCAGGTATCGATTTTGGATTTGTGAACAACTCTGTTTAGTCCTGAGGACTGTCCAAGGAAGAAATGAGGTACAATAAATCTTTGAACGAAGATGGTTTTCATACTGGTTTCAAAGCATTTCCAGATTTGTTTCACGTGACCTCGGTGCCTTCTTGTTGTACACAACAGCAGCAAAGCTAGGAAATACATCTCTCTGCTGAGGTTTGGGTTTATCTTCTTCTTCTTCATTTGCAGTACATCTGTCAGGATACCTTCCAGGACTGTGGGCTCTGTAATATTCCCAGACTTTGGGTTGCTGCAGTTAAGGACAATGTTTCGCCAAGATAAAGTTTAATTTATCTTCTTTAGTTTTTTTTCTTGAATTGTAAATGTATTGCCAACTCTGGTAAATGTTCTCCATTGTGTCAGGGTCTCTCTCACAGAGGCAGTGAAGGAGTCCTGAAAACTTGCAGCTCTTTTGTGTCTCTAAATATTTTCTCTGATCGACCCTTTCATCCTCAGCTTTGGGTTCTACGTGACCATTACATTCTGAACTTGTATACTAGAAAACAACCAGAAACACTTTTGGGAATGTAATCTTCTTTCATCTGATTTGGTTTGGAGTAAGTGAGATAGGTCTCATAAAAATCAAAGACCTTTTTAACACGGCCTTTAGTGTGGGGAAGGAAAGACCTGTTCTGGCACTAAGGAACTGTTTGTTACGATCAGTTATATGGATGCTGTCAATTTGCAATTCATTTTTAAATTTCTTCATTTCCTCTTTGAGTGGGTACAACATGGAAAGAGTGTCAGAGACACACCCAGCAACTTCCAGCTCACCAAAGAACCCACTGGTATTATAAATCATAGGCCTTTTTCTAGTCCACTGATTCGCTAAGTCAACTGAACCTTCTTTATTAGCTAAATCTTGTTCTTCCTGAAAATGCACCAATGGCCTTTTCTGCCACTTTGAGAAATTCATCCAACTCATCAGGACTAAGATCTGGTTTACGTTTAGAGCGCATTTGATTTTTGTAGACCTGTCCCAAAGTGTCAGCAACAAAGGAATTATTTCCAGCTGTCTTTTTAGCCCTTTCTGCCCATTCGATTGCCTTTGGAAAGTTTTTCTCTATGATATAATAAAACCTTGCCAGCGCTTGAGCAAGAACTGCATTCTTTTCAAACAACACGGCTGCTGTGGTCAAAATCTCAATACATTTGTCATTGTTTCTCCACACCACCGTATGTATTCAATCAATTGAGAAAACTTGTGCTTTTTGCCTTCTGACCAACATATCTTGGATGTCACGATAAGCAAATTATCTGCATCCATTTCCTTCACAAACAAAGATGAGAAAGCAAGTCTTTTGTAATCTTGCTTCTGCTTCGAAGTTTTGTTTCCAGCTCTTCACAACACTGAGTGGCAATCATTTTATGAGCCGAGCTAACCTCTCAGTCTTCTCTGAATTTGTAAAACAAATTAAAAGATCAGAATAAGGATTCATCTGTTCTCCAAAGGTTTACTGCCATGTGGATCTTTAGATTGTAAAAAAACTCTCACAAACAGACCCTAACAGCGAAGAATTGGATACATAAGAATTCAACAAGGCTAGAAAGGAAATTAGCTTTGCTTTTTTACTGACTTTGTAGGTCTTTGAATGTTTTATGGATGACATCTTTAACGTAGCTTTTTTGAAAATTATTTTTCATGATCAGAAATCCATAGAACGCGTTCGTGATTTTTCATGAGATTCTTGTATTGCCTGTAATTTTTCCTCAAATAAGGATTGCCTGTCTCTGACAGTTTGTTGGTTATGCACACACTCTCTGTGAAATTTGTATTCATGCATTCTGCAGGATTCTCAGATCTTATGCAGCTTAATATTATAACCACTGGGCTTTTAGGATTAATGTTTTTTTTATTCGATTTCATCCAGGATGCACTTCGTAGTTCGTAAATATTTTCAGATGCTTCCAAATCATCTACTAAAAGGAGTACAGTCTGTTTCCTTCGCCCTTCATGAATAAAGTCCATCACCCGACCAGCAATGGCAACTGCCTTAGCAAAGTTATTGTTAAGCACGGCACACTTGAATACTTTCCTCAAATCCCATAAAATATGCTTGGCTAAAGTAGTTCCACCACAGCCTGCATAATGAAATAAATTAACACACCCTAAACTTCTGGAAAGATTGCTTTGTTTTTCAATTAATTGTTTCAGATCTTCATGCTTATCCCTTCTGATAAAAGGTAGGGATTCTGGCATCTCAGACAGATGAAAGTTTAGCCATGAGACTTTTTCCCTCTGTAAAAGTACTCTTCTTCTGATTTACAGGCTTTGGTATCCTTTTCTGTGTTGACACATTCATTTTCACATAAAATGTCAAGACAAGGTCTGGAACCACCTTCCATTCATCAGAAACAAAAGAACTGACCAAGATTAGATGAGGACAAATATCTGGCTGGACTACTGCAAATATTTAGAATGATTACACCCTCTCTTTGTTCATAAAAAAGTGAAATTCTGAGTGGCAGGATCTCCATGGTATCCATGACCAGGCCAAGGATCAGCTTGTATTTTTCAGGAACAATCTCTCCAAGAAGCACTTCTGTTCACCACATAAAAGTAGTCTTCTGAAGCAAGTTAAAGGATGTCCAGTTGTGTTGCAAATGATGTGTTCTGCAAAAAAAAAATACTCATAAGAACATATGAAAATTTACAAACAAAAGGGAGACCATTCCACCCATTATTAATTAATCTCAAAACCTTGACAAGTCGGGGTCTTAAAGGAAACCCAATGATTCAGCATCAACATGGCTAGGTAACCCATTCCATATCATCCCATTCTCTATCTACTACCTCTCTCTCTTCATTTCCAATGGTGTTCTCTGGTCCTGGTTTCTTTGCTGCACTTAAAATTATTGGCTGGTGTTAACTTTGTCAACTACTTTTAAGATTTCAGTCAAACTGTCCACCCAGTCTTCTGCTCTAGGCTAAATAGATTAAGTTCCTTCAATCTCCCTTCATATCTAATTTGTGGGACATATTCCCTGAATATGATAATACATGAATATGTATTAATGATATAACTGGACTAATTAATGAAACTGCTGTGTCCTAGGAAAAAAGCAAATTGCTGTGTCTTAAGAAAAAATTTATGGTTCTGACAGACATAAACTAGTGATGTACCAGTGGAAAAGGACATTAAAACATCAAAAGGACTGTGAGTTTAGGCAAGATACAATAAATGATCCCATGAAAGTGGCTATTGTGAGTGAAAAAGACTATTTTTTATTTCTTAGTAGACGCCCTTATCCAGGGCGACTTACAATTGTTACAAGATATCACATTATTTTTACATACAATTACCCATTATACAGTTGAGTTTTACTGAAGCAATCTAGGTAAATGCCTTGCTCAAGGATACAACAGCAGTGTCCCTCACGAGATTGAACCCATGACCCTCCGGTCAAGAGTCCAGAGCCCTAACCACTACTTCACACTGCTGACTATAAATATCCAAGCCAAATTGAACATTTGCGCTCCACATCAAATGCTAAACAAGGTGCTGTCACTGCTAAGCAAAGCTGCAACTCCGGGACTCTGCCTAAAACGGAACCAAGACGGGACTCTGCCTGAATACAGACCCAATAAGAGAAAGCAAGTTGCAAGTCAATGACCACAAGCAATCAGACAGTGGCCCGCTGAAGGATCTGCGAAAACTTAGAGAGACTTATCAGAGAAAACAGTCCAGGTGCTGTTGTACACCTACAACCACAGTATCCAAAAGAAACTGTGCCCTGGCTACCCGTATAGCTAAAAGATTCAGCAAAGAGGACAGAGCAGACAGGCGCTGTTGTGGATCCTATACCGAGGACTGAAGACTTTGTTTGCAGCTATTTGTTAATTCTATCGGTAACTGAAAGCTTTGTTGCAGAGTTTGATCAATGAAGGATTGAAGACTTTGTTGCTGAGAGAGAAAAGTTTTTGTACTGGACACTGCAGCAGATTGAGTTTCCAAGCCAGCAGACCAAAAGTCTAAGCTTCAAGAACTGTTGGAGAGTATAATTCCAGTTGCATTTTCCTTTCATAACTAAATTAATTAATTGTAACATTCATTCAAGAATTGTACTGTTAATTATTTAGTTTGCATTAATTTGTGTGTGAAATAACTTTAGTGAAACTTGGATGAGTAACTAGAATCTATCTCATATTGTTGTATAAATTTATTTAAAAGTAAACTTGCTATATCCTTAATCTATATACCATTAATAAGCTTAATGTGATATAAGCCTCCTAAGATTGTCTGCGTCATCTCAGTTGAGGCTGTGTGCTTGGGTGTGGGCGTGTGTGTGAGCAAGCTCCTACGTCACAGGCTGCTAAGCTTGCTCGAGTGCTGCTGGTGTGAGGAGACAGGCGGTGTCATATTTCAATTGCCTGCTAGTCAAGTTAGGGCAGTGAGAGTTTTGAATTGTGTTTTGTGCTTAGAGACTAAGACATTTACTTTCCTGACTTTTCTGATTTCTGTTTATTATTTTGTGTACTTAATAAAATACTACTATTGATTAAACATTCCTTGTGTCTGCGCCGTGAATTGTTCGTTAAGTAAATCCCCATCTTTTGTAACATCGTCAATTACATATTATTAATAAGAGAACTAATCAACCCAGATAAACATTAAATGATCAATTATTGAATTGTTCCAACACATTCCTCAGTCTGGTTGCTCTTATGTACCTCTCTAATCCCAAAAAGCTTTTAAATGTTTTTGGGACAGTAATTGAACACAGAACTCTAGTGCGGTCTCACCAGTGCTTTATACAACCTCATCACATCCTCCTTGGTTTCTACTCTACCCTGCCCTGTTGTGTTTGTTCTCCCATTAAGCCATATCGAACAATGCAAAAAGTCAGCCTGGCTTGTATATATGTGTCATTGATTTATACAGGCCTTCAACAGTATCCATGGATTTGGCTATACTAGAGATAATCATCAGAATCACCAAACAGTTCTACAATAACTTCACATGCACTGCTGGGGATACCTGAGAGCTGAGCTTCCAGGTAAATCCGGGTAAGACAAGGGTATGAAACGTCAAAGCCTTCCTGTTCAATCTAGAGTTGGCGGGACCTTGAAAAGAGCAACAGAAGAACAGTGCAGAATTAGACAAATCATATTTCAACCTGGAAGATCTGGAATTTATTGTACCCCTCCCATACCAAAGACCACATGCAGCAGAAAAAACGGATCGTCTTTTACACCCATGTGAAAAAAACAAAATAGTAAAAGTGATGCCAATCAACCCTCAAGAGCCCAGAGCCCACGATCCCTGTAGGTGAACACGACCTTGAAAATACTGGCACACTTAAGTACCTTCAAAGTATCATCTGGAGGAACTGACCAAGACATCAAAGCCAGGACAAGTAGCAGAAAGACCTGCCTCCATTAAACAAGTATGGGAAATCAGCAGCCTATATCAAAACACCAAGCTAAGAATATGCAGAGCTGTGCGATTATATGCTTCAGAATGCTGGCCAATGGTCTGAAAGCACATGGTGCCAACTAGAGGTTTTCTCCTTACCAGTTATGTATCTCTTCATGTTCTCACCGATTTCAACTGAAGGATCAGTCTTTCATACTGCACTTAATCATTACACATTTACATGGCTCTGGGTTTCAAAATATTATAATTAAAATCAATTAAAAACTGAATACATCAAATATCTGGAGCCAAGTAGCCAAGACTGAAAATTTTATTAAATTTTATTAAATTGCCTGCATATAAACAGCGATCTGCAAAAGTCAGTATGTTCTTAATACAACTCTATACAGAGACACAGACAAGGGAAAAAAACTAGTTTGATTCTCTTAACTAACTTATCCATGGTCCAGAAATTTGAAAACTCTGTTCCTATGAATGCATTTTCTGCCTTCATTAGTTCTTTAATTGAAGGAAACTACAACACAGTTTTAAGGGATTTTTCAGATAGTAGGAGGGGGACGACACACACGCCAAATCCCCTGCCCCTGTTCGAAATTTGAAAACTCTACAACAGTTTTATAGATGGTGCAGTGTGGATGCACTAGTCTGTGTATCAGGGATGCTTTGTTTTGTTCTAATTTGACATACATTATGCATCATATCTTCTTTATTGTTTACAAACAAAATAAAATTTCTAGTATGTTGTTATGGTAACAGAGAAAACAATGAGTACAAGGTAAGCCAAAAATAATAAATCTAGATTAATTTTGATTTTTTCAGACATTTTGGGATTTATTTTTAATTAAGTTTTGTAATGAATGCTCTTATGTTCAATGGAACCTGTTCATTGCATCAGCCA
>CM072681.1:9269045-9282503 GCA_036884735.1 Huso huso | reverse complement strand
CCATCCTTAAATCACTAGGGTGTGATTGATCTATTAATAGGAGCAGATACATTGCTCAATTGTGAACCCTAGTTTCGGGGGTCCCCTTCACCTCCATGTAGTTCTCCTCACAGCGATCTCACGGGGTTCCAGGGGCTCTCCGTGCTGCAGGACAGGGAGAAGGGGACCGTCTCTCTGCCCAGAGTCCAGTCTCATGGTAAGCGGTACTGGGTATATGGAGACGTCATTCTAGAAGAACGGAGAAAAGAGCGGGTCGGTACTAGAGACTTCTTCACAAGTGGCATGGAGCTAGGACTTCCAAAAACAGGGTGGATGACAAGACCATTGCACCCCTAAAAGGAATGGGAGACCATTTCTGAGATAGTTCACCTCTTTCAATTGAAAGGAACTTAATGCACCAAACCGACTTCAAATGAATGCGTTGCCATTGTGAGATGTTTAACTGCCGATTGCAGACTTGATGAACATCGTAATTGATAAAGGAACAGGATTTATAGATGCATGTGTTTTTTCAGTCCAGCGTTGCGGTGTGTACGAGTGTAAAGCGGGTTATTTTACTGCAGTGACGTACTCACCACGCTCTCCACGTGACAGGCCAAGAACGACGCTCTGAAGATCAAGTCTCCGGGAAGGTTGAAGGAATACGTAAACCCGCACGCCGCTGCGTGGCTGTCATTCAGCGGGTAAACCCCGCTTCTATCTGGGCGGGATAAAATGAGGGAGAACATCGCAACGGGTATCGAGCAAATCCATAGGGATTGAAATCATTTCAGAGATTCCGTTTCTGTGGCACTCTTAACCAGCCAATGAGAGTTTCCTTTAAATTACTTTAATTCTGATACCCCACAAGGTTTTTATTAACAAAAAAAAGACCCAACGTTTTACCCTATACTCAAAACCCGAATGCCCGAACAGCTGCCGTTACTTAAACCGACCCAACTTACCGATGACGTCAAAGCGAAAGTTACCGCCGGCAAACTTGCCATTGGTTGACATCAGAAGTACCGATCCGGCACTCGGTCACAAAGTTACCTGAAGTCAGAAATGAACGCACAGAGCCGCTCCGTTATTTAAGAACACCGGCAATACAAAGTCACACACCATATTAAATAGAATAGATAAAACGTTTTGTAAGTTGGCTATACAGCGTTTCATAAGCCTAAACATAGCTGCCAATTCAATCGATTAATAGAATACTCATAACTTGAACTACAGCGTTCAGGAAGTCTAAACGTTACATGCCAAATCAAGGGCGAGTTCCCAGTTCAATTAATTCTCTTCATTAAGATCTCGAGTGACTGTCAATGATCTGATCTGCCCCGAGAACCATCACCCTTTCATTCTGTATACAAGGGCGGTCAATCAATTTATTAAATATAATTGGATAATACTGTGATAGACATAATACTCAGATTCCAGTTAGCGGGAGTCCTGGACTAGCCCAACTGGATAACATTAAATACCCCAACATTAGTGTAGAGTTGGGTTTGTGAACCCAAGACACACAAGTACCACATGAACCCAAGTGATACAGATATATTACACTGCAGACTGGAGATTGTTCTGCGGCGTGAATATTGATCTTACCCGACAAGTCCTGAGCGACCAAGCCAGCCGGCAACACCGCGCATAACCAGGCAACTCTGGAACAATAATAATCACATATACATATGAATTCTTAAACATCCGACACACTCATCCGCAGTAGCCAGTTAACTGAAGTAGAATGCTGAAGTTCAAATTAAGTTAAACAGACCAAGGACTATGCTAAATTGTTAATTATTTTAAATGTGCACAGATAGAGGGGTTGGTAGAATTGTTTGAAAATGTGATAACCACAGTCCACGAATAGTGAGACAATATCTATATCTATCTTAAAATCTAATTTAAAAAAATTAAACTCACCCTAAAAGCAGCCTGAACCCCATCTCAATACGATTTCTCCAGCCGTGTCCACCACAGATCACCAATCACTAACAAAACCTCGCTTATCTACAACAGAACGAAGCCGCTGTATTCGCTCGCTTGTTGGGACACGGCGCGCCCCGGGGTTTATAAAGCCCATCCGAACCGCACCGCTTCCGTTCACACGAGCCCCGATCACAGCACCTGACTGAGATTGAACTGAAGAGTCAACACGTGGTCTTAATCACGCGTGATTAACTGCTGATCGGGAGTCCCCAGTTATCATCATCATCATCATCATCATCATTAGTAGTATTTTGTTTTCTGAGTTTAATTTAATTAATGACGCAATGCGGGTCGATTTCCCCAATTGATCCTGCAGAGCGCGCAATGGGTCGGAATTGCTTGATCAAGCCCACCTGCTATCGCTGCCGAGACCCGGCGTCTCCAGTATATATACTCGGGTCGGGTCCGGTTAAACGGTGTCGGTGGTGTTGAGGTGTCGTGGTTATTCGGGCAATCAGCGTGGAGGACAGATACAATAGCCATCGCGCTCTTTTTACAGTAAGTGCAGTCTTATTTATGTTTTTTAAAAAAATCTTATTTAAATTAGGGAGGTATCTATATATATATATATATATATATATATATGTATATATATATATATATATATATATATATATATATATATATGTGTGTGTAAACTAGAAACACTTTTTTTTTTTTCTTCCCCCTTTGTGTGTGTGTGTGTGTGTGTCGAGCACTTTGTTTGGGAAGCTTAACTTTATTATTTTCCAACGGTGACAACATTCAAACATTAATAATATTCAAAAGTACTAGCCTACAGATGCCTTGGACCAGACTGCACCCAGCTACCTCCCGACCGTCATCTCTCCCTACACCCCCACTCGACCTCTCCGCTCCGCCTGCACTAGAAGACTGGCTCTACCTCTGCTACGCTCCCCTGCCTCCAGAGCCCGCTCCTTCTCCACCCTTGCTCCGCAGTGGTGGAATGACCTTCCTACAGATGTCAGGACTGCCCAGTCCCTGACCACATTCCGGCGCCTCCTTAAGACTCGCCTCTTCAAACAGCACCTGTAGAACTCCTCTGTTGTATCCTGGGACACTATCACCCTTCATTTAAATGTGCTTTATTTTGCTCTTATCTGCCCCCTATTTTACTGCATTTAATCCTGTACTTCAGAATACTGTAATCTGCCAAGTGTTTAACCTGTAGTATTTTGTACTTAATCATATCCTGATGTAACTATCACTATTATCTGCTGTATTGGATTGTGGTTTGTCACACTTGAACAAAAGTTATTGTATTTCTTGCTTTTATTGTATTACTTGTATTGTAACACTTGAAATGTATTTGTATTTGCTTGCGATTGTAAGTTGCCCTGGATAAGGGCGTCTGCTAAGAAATAAATAATGTCTTTTAAAAACCTATTAATATCTTTCTTAACCAAACTAATAGTTAACTTTTTTTTCTTCGCTGTTTGTTGTTCAAATGGTATCCAATTAATATTGGAGAGTGACTCAAGAGGAGAAAAACTGACAAACTTAAACGCCCGCATCCAACCTGTCCGTACGTTTGAATTGGTGCACTTCGTTGTAATAATGATTTGGTATAATTCTGGGGGGGGGGTAGTAGTAACCTGTACCTTAAAGGGTTAATTTTAATTGTTCATTTTCCCCCCTCGCACGATTAGCGTATACCCTGCAGCGCGCTCGTTACACGGACCTGCCTAGACTAACGCTGAAGTCTCTCTTCCAGATTCGCACTGCTGTGCGCGGCGCTTCTCGTGGACGCTGATGCGCTCTGTAGTCTTCATTCTAAACTCCCAAAGCTGAACACATTGGCCAACGGATTAGACTACAACTCCCATGAGCCTCTGTCCTTGATATGAAGTGAGTCCTGAACTCAAGTGCTTCAAAAGAATGGCAGTGTCCTACAAAGCTTTTTTTTTTCCTCCTTGGATGTTAAAAACTACAAATCCCATACCCGCCAGTTTCACTGATTTATCAGTGCGATGGCTACTCGTTTCCAGACAGTTTGTCAAACCAAGATGAGGAAAATAACAAATTCAGATATGTTGACGTCTTTACAGGAAGTGAGCAATGCAGGTGTTTCAGAAGATGAAAGCGAACAGGGAACTTCGAGTTAGTTGCAGCGTGTTCACAGTCGTGTAAAATACAAGTTCAACCAACAGTGGCTAAAAGATTTCCCCTGGCTTCAGTTTGACAATGTTAAAAAAAATCCATGTTTTGCACGTTTTATCAGGATGCAGGGGAACTGATGGCAGGACAGACTGCATTTTAACAGGGAGGCAGGAGTTGAAACATGAAAATATCTTAAACACAGCGCTTCAAAACGACACGCAGTGTGCGGAGAGGCAGCTCAGCGCGCTGCCATGAACAGCAAGCAGCGCCTTCTGAGGAACATGCGAGCAGGCAGCTAAAATAAATAAATAAATAAATAAAACGTTAACCATTTTAATTGTGTTGATGCAAAAGAATTAAACTGCACACGTGTTATGTAAGAAAGAAGGAACAAAAAGATCTGTAGACATTCAACAATATATTTAAGCAAAACATGATTATTATTATTATTATGTGTGTGTGTGTGTCCCTAAATGTAAGTGCGCGTCAAGCATTTACATTAAATCTCGCTTATAATTGCTGGTCATAGCTTTTAGTTGGTCAAAGCAAGTAGTTTTTAATACAGTGCTATTTGAGTATTTGAAATATGGTTACTTCAAAACTAAAATATCAGCAACGGTGTGTTAATTAAACGAAGGCGCCTGACGCCGCTCGGAACTTTGGCATTTTTTAAATCCTAACGGTCTCTGCTCAGCGGAGTGGAATGTTCAGGAGCCGGTTGCTAGCAGCGTCTCCCCCTCCTTCTCTGCCCGCCCCCCTCTCCCTCTCTCGTTGCTCCAGCTAGGAGTTCACATTCAGCTTCCTTAGATTATATAGCGCCATTCTTTACTAACTTTACAAATGAGCTTATTGAGGCTTCGTGTTTTAAGATGGTTCAGGTGCAGTCCGGGCAGACTGACTGCAGCATCATTACAGTATACCGCACTGCGCTCGGCTTTGTGTGGAGGCTGATACACAAAATAATGAACGACTGGTAAAGAAATCACATGGATTGCTTTTTAAAGGTAAATGTGTATCTGGTATTCTAAGTATTACCTACAATTAATAACTCAGCTATATTCATATTCAGAATGTGATACACTATTAAGACAGGGTCCAGTATTAGAAATAAATAAACACGCTTTAAGAGAAACAGCAGTGATGTTTATTGCCCATTCCCATCCATTCTCTAGATGTTTCTACATTGTGGTTGCAATCCACAGGGACAAGGGACTCAGCGATGTTAAAAAAAAAAACTAGAGTCCACAATTAACCAATATAGAAAGGAAGGGGGAGAAATGTATTGCCTGCATTTGCAGTACCTTCCACTTTCCTCTATTAAATGTCATTGCCATGTGTCTGCCCAGTTCTGAATGCTGTCGAGATCATTTTGAATGACCTTTGCTGCTGCAACAGTGTTTGCCACTCCTCCTGTTTGGAACTGCAAACACAAGTCAAAAAGGAAGTTAGAAAGGCCAACAGAGAGACAGAAATGAACATTGCTAAGGGGGCTAAAACCAATTCCAAAACGTTTTTCCAATATTATAACAGCAAGAGAGGAGGTTAAATGTCTAAGAGACACAAACGGCAAAATCACAGACGAAGGAAAAAAAATAGCGAGTATATTAAATGATTACTTTTCACAGGTTTTCACAAAGGAGGACACGGACAACATGCCTCACATGTCGACCTGTTCCTATCCAGTTTTAAATAACTTTAGCATAACAGAGGCAGAACATAAGAAAGTTTCCAAATGAGAGGTTTCCCATTCAGCCCATCTTGCTCGTTTGGTTGTTAGTAGCTTACTGATCCCTGAATCTCATCAAGCAGCTTCTTGAATGATCCCAGGGTGTCAGCTTCAACAACATTACTGGGGAGTTGGTTCCAGACCCTCACAATTCTCTGTGTAAAAAGTGTCTCCTATTTTCTGTTCTGAATGCCCTTTTTCTAATCTCCATTTGTGACCCCTGGTCCTTGTTTCTTTTTTCAGGTTGAAAAAGTCCCCTGGGTCAACATTGTCAATACCTTTTAGGATTTTGAATGCTTGAATCAGATCGCCGCGTAGTCTTCTTTGTTCAAGACTGAACAGATTAAATTCTTTGAGCCTGTCTGCATACGACATGCCTTTTTTAAACCGGGATAATTCTGGTTGCTCTTCTTTGCACATTACTTCCCTTGATTTAAATTCAACACTTCTCACAATATATCCGAGCATCTCGTTGGCCTTTTTTATAGCTTCCCCACATTTCCTCGTGTTGAAGCTGTGATTAAAGGTATTGAAAGCGGTCTCTCTCTGGGGTTCCCCTGTATCAGTGGTGTGGGGTTTCCTCGGGTTGAAGCTGTGATTAAAGGTATTGAAAGCGGTCCCTACCCTGGAGTCCCACTCGTTGAGGGTCTTGACGTTGATGAAGGACACTTCCCTGTTGGCTCGGTCATCACACCGTCGTGTTCTGGCTTAACCATCAGATCGATATCCTCCCCCAGCTTCCAACACCGGTACCTGAAACACAGAGAGACACACAGGGCTCAACAAGGCTGAACACACACACACACACACAGGGATCAACAAGGCTGAACACACACACACACACACAGGGGTCAACAAGGCTGAACAAACACACACACACACACACACACACACAGAGGGGTCAACAAGGCTGAACACACACACACACAGGGCTCAGCAAGGCTGAACACACACACACACACACACACACACAGGGTCAACAAGGCTGAACACACACAGGGGTCAACAAGGCTGAACACACACAGGGGTCAACAAGGCTGACACACACACACACACACACACACAGGGGTCAACAAGGCTGAACACACACACACACACAGGGGTCAACAAGGCTGAACACACACGGGTCAACAAGGCTGAACACACACAGGGGTCAACAAGGCTGAACACACACACACACACACACACACACACACAGGGGTCAACAAGGCTGAACACACACACACACACACACAGGGGTCAACAAGGCTGAACACACACACACACACACACACAGGGGTCAACAAGGCTGAACACACACACACACACACACACACACACACACAGAGGTCAACAAGGCTGAACAAACGCACACACACACACACACACAGGGATCAACAAGGCAGAACACACACACACACAGAGGGGTCAACAAGGCTGAACACACACACAGGGGTCAACAAGGCTGAGTACACACACACACACACACACACACACACACACAGGGCTGAACACACACACACACACAGGTACTGACACACACACACACAGGTACTGACAAACACATTCACACACTTATGTGTTGCTAATTGGTAGATATGCATATTTCAACATTACAAGAGCCAATCAAATCGCGTGAAAGCTCAAAGCGGATTGACTCATATTTGCATACAAACTCCAGATTTAGCGGTTATTTAAATATTTAACTAAATGTTAAATCTACCTAAGAGATTTAAGATTTATTTAAATATTTAGCTAACTGTTAAATCTTGTAACTAGATTTCTAAATGATATCTGAATGCTCACATTTAAAAGCTGTATTTATTTTCTCCTCATTTCTGGCAGCCCATACTAGCGGGCGCTCGGAACTTTCGCATTTTTAAATCCTAACGGTCTCTGCTCAGTGGAGTGGAATGTTCAGGAGCGGTTGCCAGCGTCTCCCCTCCTTCTCTGCCCGCCCCTCTCCCTCTCTCGTTGCTCCAGCTAGGAGTTCACATTCAGCTTCCTTAGATTATATAGCGCCATTCTTTACTAACTCTTACAAATGAGCTTATTGGAGGCCCGTGTTTTAAGATGGTTCAGATGCAGTCCGGGCAGACTGACTGGAGCATCATTACAGTATACCGCTTCGCTTTCGGCTTTGTGGGAGGCCGATACACAAAATAATGAAGCGACTGGTAAAGAAATCACATGGATTGCTTTTTAATGGTAAATGTGTATCTGGTATTCTAAGTATTATCTACAATTAATAACTCAGCTATATTCATATTCAGAATGTGATTGATATTAAGTTCCTGGTTAACCTGTGATCTTTGAAATTGACGAGGAAATCAGTTTATGGGAAAGTAATCAAGCACTTTGTTTTTAAGGAAGTCTCTCGTGAAGTGGTGTTTTGGGATTGCAATTAACCAGTCGGTCTGGAGTAGAGACGGTCCGAATCTGTGGAGGAGTGAATTCCTGGGAATTCGCACTCCTCCAGGGGGCCGCCATCTTCCTCAGCGACATCGTCATCGAATTATCACAAACGGACCGCTAAAGTGACCTGGAATACATGAACTCAGCTGCTCGGTTCTAGTTTTGTGAAATCGACAGACGTTGTGTCTCCTTTTTAAGTAGGAGTTCATAAAGGCTGGAGTTGAGGGTTTGAAAACGTGACCCAATGAGAAGTCTTGTTTTTGTTTGACAGCGTATAAAGATTTTACTGACAACAAGGCCTGATATGTTACATTGGAAGTGCTTTGCCTGTAAAGAGTTTGATAGTATGTTTACTTGATTTCCATTTTTATCATTGAAAATACTAAACAGGTAAGATGCTCCCTCTGCAGATTACAGATTCTCTTCAGATTTCCATGGTTCTGTGCAGTTTGGGAATGACCTCTAGGCTTGAGGTTTGCAGACATGTGATAGACAGTCGCTGGGTTGGGCAGCGATGCACATTTTAATTTGAGCTGCTGTGCTGTTATAGATTCATCTGATAGAGACACAGGGATATCTTCAGGCAGCGCGGTTCAGGTGTTTTGAGACTTTTGGAAAGGATAGAAGTTTTACAAATATTACTAATTTTTTTTTTTTTTTTTTTTAATCAATAACTAGAGTAAATTATCAAAATCTCTTGTTCTGTATATGACTGGTTGTATGTTAACCTTACAGAGGATTCTATGAAGAGAAATGTAATAAATTAATTTTCAAATTTGACAGGCCCTCGATGTGCGTCTCTTGTTTTGTGTTTTGTTGTTCTTCAGAGCCGGGCTCGCTGACAGGTTTAAAACACAACGGCCGCTTTCCTGGCGTTCTGCTGCCTGGACTTATTCCTGCGATATCTTTATCAACACAATCGCCATGGTTTATGTTTTTATTAACATGTCCCTCGTCATGAATAGTTCTGAGGAGTTGTTTTAGTTTTCCATCAGTTATGAACGGAGCGCGGGAGGGGACTTGAGACAAAAAATATATCTCCCAGAGACACACAGATACTGACGCACGCATGCGCACGCACACACACACACACACACACACACACACACACACACACAGGTTCTGACACACACCCACACACACAGGTACTGACCTGCGCACACACACAGGTACTGACACGCACACACAGGTACAGACACAAACACACACAGGTACAGACACAAACAAACACAGGTAGTGACCCGCACACAAACACAGGTACTGACCCCCACACACACACACACAGGTAGTGACCCGCACACACACACAGGTACTGACACACACACACACACAGGTACTGATCTGCGCACACACACACAGGTACTGACACACACACACAGGTTCTGACACACAGACACAGGTACTGAAACACACACACACAGGTACTGACCCACACCCACACACACACACTAAAACACAGGTACTGACACAGACACACACACAGGTAGTGACCCGCACACACAAACACAGGTACTGACAAACACACACACACTGAGACACACACACTAAGACACTCGCACTGAGACACACACACACACAGATAGTGACACACACAGGTACTGACACACACTGAGACACACACACACACACTGAGACACACACACACTGACACACACTCATACACAGGTACTGACACACACACGTATTGATACACACACGCACACACAAATGTTAAATCTAGTTAAGAGATTTAAGATTTATTTAAATATTTAGCTAAATGTTAAATCTAGTTAAGAGATTTAAGATTTATTTAAATATTTAGCTAAATGTTAAATCTAGTTAAGAGATTTAAGATGTATTTAAATATTTAGCTAAACGTTAAATCTAGTTAAGAGATTTAAGGTATATTTAAATATTTAGCTAACTGTTAAATCTTGTAACTAGATTTCTAAATGATATCTGAATGCACACATTTATAAAAGCTGTATTTATTTTCTCCTCATTTCTGGCAGCCATACTAACGGGCGCGGAACTCAAGATTTTAAATCCTAACGGTCTCTGCTCAGCGGGTGGAATGTTCAGGAGCGGTTGCCTAGCAGCTCTCCGCCTCCTTCTCTGCCCCGCCCCCTCTCCCTCTCTCGTTGCTCCAGCTAGGAGTTCACATTCAGCTTCCTTAGATTATATAGCCATTCTTTACTAACTTTACAAATGAGCTTATTGGAGGCTTCGTGTTTTTTTAAGATGGTTCAGGTGCAGTCCGGGCAGACTGACTGCAGCATCATTACAGTATACCGCACTGCGCCGGCTTTGTGTGGAGGCTGATACACAAAATAATGAACGACTGGTAAAGAAATCACATGTATTGCTTTTAAGGCTAAATGTGTATCTGGTATTAAGTATTACCTACAATTAATAACTCAGCTATATTCATATTCAGAATGTGATAGAGTATTAAGTTCCTGGTTAACCTGCATCTTTGAAATTGACGAGGAAATCAGTTTATGGGAAAGTAATCAAGCACTTTGTTTTAAGGGAGTCTCTCGAAGTGGTGTTTTGGGATTGCAATTAACCAATCGGTCTGGAGTAGAGAGACGGTCCGAATCTGTGGAGGAGTGAATTCCTGGGTCCTGCACTCCTCCAGGGAGCCGCCATCTTCCTCAGCGACATCGTCATCGGAATTATCACAAACGGACCGCTAAAGTGACCTGAATACATTAACTCAGCTGCTCGCTTCTAGTTTTGTGAAATCGACAGACGTTGTGTCTCCTTTTAAGTAGGAGTTCATAAAGGCTGGAGTTGAGGGTTTGAAAACGTGACCCAATGAGAAGTCTTGTTTTTTTTGTTTGACAGCGCATAAAGATTTTACTGACAACAAGGCCTGATATATGTTACATTGAAGTGCTTCGCCTGTAAAGAGTTTGATAGTATGTTTACTTGATTTCCATTTTATCATTGAAATACTAAACAGGTAAGATGCTCCCTCTGCAGATTACAGATTCTCTTCAGATTTCCGCGGTTCTGTGCAGTTTGGGACGGCCTCTAGGTTTGAGGTTTGCAGACATGTGATAGACAGTCGCTGGGTTCGGGCAGCGATGCACATTTTAATTTGAGCTGCTGTGCTGTTATAGATTCATCTGATAGAGACACAGGGATATCTTCAGACGGCACGGTTCAGGTGTTTTGAGACTTTTGGAAAGGATAGAAGTTTTACAAATATTACTAATTTTTTTTTTTTTTTTTAATCAACTAGAGTAAATTATCAAAATCTCTTGTTCTGTATATGACTGGTTGTATGTTAACCTTACAGAGGATTCTATGAAGAGAAATGTAATAAATGAATTTTCAAATTTGACAGGCCCTCGATGTCGTCTCTTGTTTTGTGTTTTGTTGTTCTTCAGAGCCGGGCTCGCTGACAGGTTAAAACACAACGCGTCGCTTTCCTGGCGTTCTGCTGCCTGGACTTATTCCTGCGATATCTTTATCAACACAATCGCCATGGTTTATGTTTTTATTAACATGTCCCTCGTCATGAATAGTTCTGAGGAGTTGTTTTAGTTTTCCATCAGTTATGAGCGGAGCGCGGGGAGGGGACTTGAGACAAAAATATATCTCCCAGAGACACACAGATACTGGCCATGCGCACGCACACACACACACACACACACACACACACACACAGGTTCTGACACACACCCACACACACAGGTACTGACCTGCGCACACACACAGGTACTGACACGCACACACAGGTACAGACACAAACACACACAGGTACAGACACAAACAAACACAGGTAGTGACCCGCACACAAACACAGGTACTGGACCCCCCACACACACACACAGGTAGTGACCCGCACACACACACAGGTACTGTAAACACACACACACACACAGGTACTGATCTGCGCACACACACAGGTACTGACACACACACACAGGTTCTGACACAGACACAGGTACTGAAACACACACACACAGGTACTGACCCACCCACACACACACACTAAAACACAGGTACTGACACAGACACACACACAGGTAGTGACCCGCACACACAAACACAGGTACTGACAAACAAACACACACTGAGACACACACACTAAGACACTCGCACTGAGACACACACACACACACAGATAGTGACACACACAGGTGACACTGACGGGACACACACACACACACACACTGAGACACACACACTGACACACTCATACACAGGTACTGACACACACACGTATTGATACACACACGCACACACAAATGTTAAATCTAGTTAAAGATTTAAGATTTATTTAAATATTTAGCTAAATGTTAAATCTAGTTAAGAGATTTAAGATGTATTTAAATATTTAGCTAAACGTTAAATCTAGTTAAGAGATTTAAGGTATATTTAAATATTTAGCTAACTGTTAAATCTTGTAACTAGATTTCTAAATGATATCTGAATGCACACATTTATAAAAAAGCTGTATTTATTTTCTCCTCATTTCTGGCAGCCCATACTAACGCCGCTCGGAACTTTGGCATTTTTAAATCCTAACGGTCTCTGCTCAGCGGAGTGGAATGTTCAGGGAGCCGGTTGCCCTAGCAGCTGTCTCCGCCCCTTCTTCTCTGCCCGCCCCTCTCCCTCTCTCGTTGCTCCAGCTAGGAGTTCACATTCAGCTTCCTTAGATTATAGCGCCATTCTTTACTAACTTTTACAAATGAGCTTATTGGAGGCTTCGTGTTTTTAAGATGGTTCAGGTGCAGTCCGGGCAGACTGACTGCAGCATC
The DNA here is from genome assembly GCA_036884735.1 of Huso huso. Taxonomy (NCBI): domain Eukaryota; kingdom Metazoa; phylum Chordata; class Actinopteri; order Acipenseriformes; family Acipenseridae; genus Huso; species Huso huso. The sequence goes on along the minus strand of CM072681.1, from coordinate 9,269,558 downwards.
ATTACAGTATACCGCACTGCGCTCGGCTTTGTGTGGAGGCTGATACACAAAATAATGAACGACTGGTAAAGAAATCACATGTATTGCTTTTTAAGGCTAAATGTGTATCTGGTATTCTAAGTATTACCTACAATTAATAACTCAGCTATATTCATATTCAGAATGTGATAGAGTATTAAGTTCCTGGTTAACCTGCGATCTTTGAAATTGACGAGGAAATCAGTTTATGGGAAAGTAATCAAGCACTTTGTTTTTAAGGAAGTCTCTCGGAAGTGGTGTTTTGGGATTGCAATTAACCAATCGGTCTGGAGTAGAGACGGTCCGAATCTGTGGAGGAGTGAATTCCTAGGAATTCACACCTCCAGGGAGCCGCCATCTTCCTCAGCGACATCGTCATCGGAATTATCACAAACGGACCGCTTAAAGTGACCTGGAATACATGAACTCAGCTGCTCGGTTCTAGTTTTGTGAAATCGACAGTCGTTGTGTCTCCTTTTAAGAAGTAGGAGTTCA
>CM072681.1:9246176-9258503 GCA_036884735.1 Huso huso | reverse complement strand
TTCTCATTTTTGTTCGGCTCTCACTCACACAAACCTAAGACGCACACCCTCCCTATGCGTGCTATGCATCAATTACGTAGGTGGAAACGCGGATTCCGCAGCGGTCCTAGAGAGCTCAGTTTAAAACAGCTGTACCAATAACCCAGTTTGTGTCAAAGGGGGTTACACGCCTATTGTTTTGACCTCGTTAGTACAGCCGGCCCCCTTTGCTAATGACCTCTTCAGTCCCGGTATAAATCAACACATTACTGTAAAATGACTTTACACTTACTTCAAAAGATGCAACGTGTTTCAGTAAATTCAAACGATAAACTTCTCATCCCACGCAGAGGGAGAACACAAACGTAAAACGTCATTAAGTGGGTTTGGCATTGCAGGGGCGATGAAGGGAGGTTTCAGTTCCGAGTGACTGTTTTCTAAGCTACACCCCGTTAGAAAATTGACTTTCCTGCATTTTTTTAATGCAAGACTGAACGTGAGACTGTATGTGTACATTTGTTTTAAGTATGTCTGAGACACAGACATCAACTAGTCCTCATCAGATCTAATTCACCTCGGGCGAGCGGGAGTTTCTAACCCTGCTTGCAGGCTGTTCTCATGTATTATTGCAGGGGAGACTGGACCTGTCCGAGGGGACTGGGGGTACAAGTTTAGGGTTAGGGTTTAGTTGAAAGGGCAGCGATATAGACTTCTATGCAAAGAAGGATGGCTGTTAGAAAAAAATAAGGAGGGAACAAATATTTGAAAGGCGAAATATTGGTTCCTGGGGAACAGATATAATGTGACACCGGTACAAAACAAGTCATGGACACAAAATACATCACAAAAATAAACACTTCTTTACAGAGGAGGGTTTTTCACCCTGTCAGTGTCTGTCTGTCTCTCTGTGTGTCTTACTGATTGGGTTATTATTTTTTTCTTCAGATTAACGGATTGGCGTCGACTGGATCTTACGTTCACAGCGGACAGAAAGACAAGGCTGCCTCCCAGTCTCGCTTCACTGCCAGTTCGTCTACTAGACCAGTGCGCTCATTAAACTGGAACCAGTAAACCTCACACACTGAGCCACTGCTTTTGCAATCTGAATTTTACATTCCAAAAGGTGCTTTTTACAAATTAAAAAAAAACAAAAAACGTGAAGACGTCTTTAAATAGCTTTAAATAAAAATCTACACTGTTGGAAAATTAAAGTGTGTGGAAATTCATGATTTTTATTTAAGTGATTTATAGCTTAACAAATTAATGTCATAAATATGACCTGCTTGGAAGTTGCATTGTCTCTCAGATGTCCAGTTTTTGAAAGATGTTCTCGCAGACCTGGATTTGACATGATCACTGGATTAAAGGAAGTTCTGTTTCTGTGCCTCGCACTCGGGAAGGCTGCTGGACTCCCCGCCTCACTTCACCTCTGCAGTGTCTTCTGGGTCATGTTACTGGCTGATGGCATGCCAGTCAGCAGGGGGAGCAGCAGCTGATTGGTTAATGACAGGAAAGCAGCCAGCGAAGGGGCAGGGTCAATTTCACCCTCCAGTTGAACAAGGAAGTGCAACACTAACTGAAACCATGGCTTGCAAATGGAGATTTCTTTAACCAGGTGTAGCACTGTAGCACATATCACATTGTTAAATGAAAAGTTTCCGTTCTAGTAAGCTTTTGAAAGCCTGGCTTGTGCAGACAGAGATTACCCCAGGGTAGCACCAGAGGTGTTCAAATGAGAATCCATGTTTTGCTGCAACATCTTTCAAAAGCTGCACATGTGAGAGCTGTGGAGTGAATGGAAGTGATGGACTGGTAACACTGAGGGAATTCTTTTTTGAGCTGCAGTAGAATCATTTTAATAAGAACTGAAATTGGTTTCAGTGGTCTGTGTAACCTTCATCATAGAAACTAAAATAAAACCAAAAACAACGGGCACAATGGATTATATTTTGAGGTTTTTTTTGTAAAATCTCCCGGATGTTTTAAATACAAGGTGAACATATTTACCATGTATGCTGAATAAAAATGGCAATTTAAACACATCTGAACTGAATCTGTTATGTTTCTTTCAGTATTTCTAAATCAGACTGGAGGTAACTCTGTGCTTTTGTTATTGTTTAGAGTTATGTGTGAAGAATCACAATTAAAATGTCCAGTTTAAGGATACAATTCATCCATATGTGTAATGGTCTCATTTAATCAGCACTCTGCTGTCATGAATGTCTTTCTTTTTACGAGTTCAAGATTGCCGAGGTAAACAATTGAGCAGTAAATCACACAACACCGTTATATCTTTTATACATTTTATCAAGAAAGATAGAAAATAGATGCGCTACAAAAACAGAACAGAAGATTCATATCAAAATAGCAGAAATCAGTTCACTAAGTTTAGCAATGAATAATATTCAGGGAACATCTCAGCTTCAGTGTAAATATTGATTACATTGAAAATAATGCATTCATCTATTGTCTAGAAAGTATTTTACCATTATTTATTTATTAGCAGATGCCCTTATCCAGGGAGACTTACAGTTGTTACAAAATATCACAGTACAAAATTAGAGGGGGCAGGGAGGAGATAGGAAGAGTACAGGGCATGGAGGAGAGAGGGAGAGTAGAGTGGGGAGAGTAGAGAGGGCAGGGAGGAGAGAGGCAGAGTAGAGGAGAGAGGGAGAGGGAGGGAGGAGAGGAGAGAGGGAGGGAGATGAGTAGAGCAGACAGGGTGGAGAGAGGGAGAGTAGAGAAGGCAGGGTGGAGAGAGGGAGAGTAGAGAGGATGGAGGAGAGAGGGAGAGTAGAGAGAGGGAGAGTGGGAAAGGGAGGGGATTAACAAGGGAGAGAGAAAGAGAGAGGGGAGCTATAGGGGAGGCAGAGAGGAGAGCAGAAGAGGAGAGAAAGAGGGATATGGAGATGGAGAGGTGGAGGGGAAAAAGAGGGAGACAGGAAGGGAGAGTAGGAAAGGAGGTGTAGAGAAATAAAGAGGAGGGGCTCAGGGTAAAGAGGGTGGAAGAAAGAGGATTTCTTCTCATCAGCCCAGAAGAGTGCAGAGAGAGTGTCAGTGAAAGTGAAGAGATTGTCTGAGCTGTTTGAATAGTTTCCTGGTTCAGACAGCAATGTGTGTTTAATCTGCAGCGCTGACAAGGTCAGGGTCAGGGGACTCCAGCACAAGGTCTGTACTCCAGTCCTCAGTATAGAAAAATGGATAGAGTTTCTCATTGGGATTGAACTCCATGTCAGTGAAAGTGTAGATGTGAGATCTGGTCTCCACATTGTAAAAGGAGAGCTGCCTTTCCTCATAATCCAGATACACCCCCAGCTTCGGGGGCTTCAGGCTCCGGGGGAGGGGGGTCCGGGAGTCAGTGAGAGCAGTGAACTTATCTTCATCTCCATCCCAATCCACAGTCCAGTAACCCTGCTGGGGGGTTGTGCTGAACTCCCCCTTCCTCGGGGCAGACTCTCTGCTGACACCTAATCTCCACCATGTATTCCCCCCTACCTGCACCTGCCAGTAGCGTCTCCCCGAGGTGAAGCCATCCCTGCCCAGCACACAGGACCTGCCATCAGATCTCTCTGGATTGTCAGTGAGACGCTGCCATGCCACTCCCCATCTCACTCGTTTCCCATTCGCAGACAGGATGAACGAGGGGTTTGCTGTATCGGGGTCCAGTGTCACATCAACTGTGGAGCAAAGAGGAGACATTATTATTATTATTATTATTATTATTATTATTATTATTATTATTATTATTATTATTATTATATGAAGGACATATGAAGGTACCTCCTTCAAACCTTCACTGTTAAGATGAGCTCTAATTAAAATATAATTTATATTGTTTTCTAATTAAACAAAATGCTGAAAACATGACATCAGTAAATTAGAATATATACTGAACTAAACCAGAGGGAAAAAAACTACTAATGCAAATATTAAATACATAACAAGCAAAGAAACGACAAATCCAACTGAGGATTACAAGAGAACCAAAGAACCAGGAATACGGAAGAAAAGAAGAAAGAAAGAAAGAAAGAAAGAAAGAAAGAAAGAAAGAAAGGGAAAGGTGACAAAGGCAGAAGGTGAGCCTCTTACGTCAATTAAAATTAATCTTGAAATAATATTTACTAGATATAAATATTAACTAAAACCCAAGATTGCCACGTACAGTAAAGTCTCTTAAATCGACAGGCTGAACTCAAGTGGCAGTTTGAAATTTCGCTTGGAATTTCGAACTGTAGCAGTTTTCAGTTGTCATGGAAACCGCAGTGAACACAATGAGCCGTGAGATACACGATCCTCAAGAGGGCAGAAAAACAACACAAACTGAAAGTGTGAGAGAAAACCCTGACGGAGGCTCTTCCCTGACCGGCGAGCGAACAAGATCTGGAGCCAAAACATCTTAGCCTTTTCAGACTAGCACACCCGAGCCAAGCCGAGCTGAGCCAAGCCAAGCCAGAACCAAGCCGAGTCCACCCAGCGCGGCTCGGGCGTGTTCACACTGCTGTTCAAAGTAGAAGCTGCCCTGTGGAACGTGACGTCAAATTCAGTGGACACAGGCGCACAGAGGAGTGGTGTGGATTTGTTTTGAGAATGGATCCTGAGGTCGTACTGTCTAAAACGATAAAGTCTACCAAAAGATTTCACAGGAATACAGAAATATGGGTTTGTGTTTCACATGCTGCTGACTGCAAATACAAACCGAATAATTTCATTTCATATTATTAAAGTTAGATTAACTACTACTAATAATAACTTTAAAAAGTTACAGATAGTATTTAAAAATGTCAGTAAACACGTCAGAAAAATAGATTTAACCCTTTGCGGTCCATTGTCGGACTGGGTCCGACATTGCAATTATTCCTGTCAGGTCCTTTGTCTCAGCGCACAGAGACTATCACGGACATTTGCAGAGGTTTTTTGAGATGTTATAGTAATAAAATAATTACTCGGATCGCATTATTGAGGAGTTTGGTGATAAAACGAGTGAGCAGGAGATGATCGATCGGTATGTACGACTATTATTATTATTATTATTATTATTATTTATTTCTTACATAGGTGAACGCTATAGCGAACGAAAGGGTGGGGCGGGGCTGGAGATGCCTAGTGAGTGCTTTGTTGATATGCAGGGCCATTTAAACCCGTTTGACTGTGAAAAAAAAACTTTTAAACAGCGCGTCTAAAATTAACTGCGCGTGTGAAAATTAATTGGTCCTGACGCGCATTTAATAAATGGACTGCAAAGGGTTAAAGCAGGCCTATTAAAAACAAAATCTAAACGTAACATTAAAGAGATTTTTCTTTACAACTTGTTTTTATACATGCAATGTTAATAGATGGGATTTTTTTAAATGACCGAATTGAATGTGATTTTCAGATACTTTGCACATTTCCAATATACGGAGCTTATTTTTATTTTTCTGTTAAGGACTGGTTTATAAAGTAACCACAAAATAATCTGCGCGATTACTGATCACTTTATTCATTAGATAAAATGATAACGCTTTATATTGCGTGGCATAAATTAATATTAAACTGATATTAAATGAATGTTAAATTGCATATTAAATTTACGTTCAATTACTCCTTGTTACTTTCCATTGACATTCAAGTCAGATTAACTGTATTTTCAATAAGGGGAAATTATTACATATTTTCAACGGTAACAAAACGTAATATAAATGGCCGTGACGTGCCATTACATTTTCAATCGATATTTGATTAACATTTAGCAAGAAACCAGCTAGTGCACATTTATTAAATATTAATTTAACATTCATTTAATATCCATTGCATATCTATTTAATATTAACTTATGCCACTGCTAAAGCAGTACTGTCAGACCTGGGCCCTGACAGTAAACATGAAAAAGACCAGAATTATGATCTTAAAAAGTCCAGATCTCAAAGAAGCAGGTCCCACTTCACTCTACACAACACCACCCTAGAACACACCACACAATATACATACCTAGGCCTGACCATCAGTGCGTCAAGGAGCTTTAACCTGGCAGTGAATGCACTAAAAGAAAAAGCCTGCAGAGCTTTTTATACCATCAAAAGGAGCCTTTATAAAATAAATCTACCTGTCCGAATCTGCATGCTGAATTCTGCAAAAACATATTACAGGTAGAGCAGAAAACACCAAACCATGCATGCAGGGCTGAATTAGGCCGCTACCCACTGCTCACCAGCAAGCAAAAAAGAGCACTACAATTCTGGATGCATCTAAACAGAAGTGAGCCAGACTCCCTCCAGTACAAGGCCCTTCTAACCCAAGAGCTCAGCCCAGAAGAGTCTCCTCATCCAGCTGGGCCTGAAGCTCACTACACTAACCCACACTAACACTAACCAGCTTCAGGACAGCTCTGCTACAGCACTGCCAATCAGAGTCAACCAAACTGTAACACAAATCAAAAACTCCTATCTGGAACATTGGGACAAAGAAACAAAAACCCCAAATAAACTGGATTGCTATCGAGCCCTAAAAAGAGACTTTACTCTGGAGGGGATCTCTTCACTGTCAAAGATACAAAGCAGAGGCAGATCCTGACCAAGTACAGGCTCAGTGACCACAGCCTGGCCATTGAAAAAGGCCGACACAGACAGACCTGGCTACCCAGAGAGAACAGGCTCTGTGGTCACTGTGAGACAGGAGTCGAGACAGAGATGCACTTTCTCCTACACTGCGATAAATACTCCCAAACAAGGGACAAATTCCTTAAAATTTCCCTCCCACACTTCCCACAATTGGCTGATCCAGATAAACTGGCAGTCCTCCTGGGAGCGGGACACACAGCCCCACTGGCTGCCCAGTATGTGTGCGCCTGTCACAGCCTGAGGGACACACAGTGAGCACTCTGCACATGGGGAGGCACTGCTGAGGAGGGAGGGGGGTTATTCAGTATTTAGTGTTTCAATGTTTAATTCAGTGTCTTTGTCTTGTTCTATTTACTATTTGCATCTTAATATATGTTCATGTTTATAAATGCTGTACTTTCATGTTTATTATAATTATTATTTTATTATTATTATTATTATTATTATTATTATTATTATTATTATTATTATTATTATTAACTGTTATTGTACTGTGTAAATACTTTGGCAATACTGCCGATGTTAGTCATGCCAATAAAGCACCTTTGAATTTGAATTTGAGTGGAGGGAGGGAGGGAGAGGAGAGGGAGCGAGGGATGGGAGAGGGAGGGAGGTGAGAGGAGAGAGGGAAGGTATGAGGGAGGGAGAGGATTTTGGATTTCTGTTTCTTCACCCCGACTTCTCATCTTCTTTAAGAATTTAAGCAATTCGTGCTTCTCAATCACAACTGTACAACTGATTGAATTTACGTTTCTTTTTCTACTAAATGGGCTTTTAAATCGTAAGTCTTACTTTTTCATTGCAAAGCAGAAGCGACTCCTCTTTATTAATGGCAATACAGTCACGCACAGCGATTGTAATAAAGTGAGTCCAGCATAAAATACTTTATTGTTCATTCTATCTTTAATAAAGAGGAGTCTCTTATTAACATGTCGCGATCTCGTTTGCACGTCCTGCTTGTAATGAAAATGAAGGCTTGGCTGATTGAAAAGCCCATTTAGTTGTTTCACAGAATGAATCAAGTTTACTATGAACACGTTTCTCAGTTGTGATTGAGAGACACAAACTGCTTCACAGGGATCAGATGAATTCTTAAAACAGAGTAGAAAAGTCGGGTAAAACACTGACAATCAGAAGCCCAGCCTCGAGTATACACTGGGATATGCATCCCCGCTGAGGAGAAGAGGAGAGGAGAGGAGAGAAGGATAGAGGGAGGGGTACACTAATGAGAGGAGAGGTGCAGACAGGCTCCAGATTGTGACACTCTTAATAATGTGTAGAAGGAATGTCTGTACCAAGTTTCATCACAATCAGATCAGCAGTTCTCTAGATGCATGTCAAAGTGTAACATATGGACCGCTGCAGTGTCTACATGTGATCTTCACTCCTTTTCAGTGTTACTTTTGGGAGGCACGCGGGGCTGGCGTTAGCTGAGCTGGGAGTGCACAGAGGTTTAAATGGGGCACAATGTAAATATAGATGTAAACACAGGGAGTGAGACGGGGCTCCTCGCTGCTTTTTTACCCTCCACTGTGAAAGGAATCCATTGAAGAGACACATACCTGCTGAGCTGAGGATCCACTTCCATTCTAGAACACAGAAATAAAGAGAGCATTATTTTACAATCACTCCTCCTGTACTCTCTACAGTTCAGAAGATGTGTAGCACACACTAACCGGCAGGGCTGTGCTGGGGTGAGTCAGACTGTGGATTTCCACACACTCTACATACCTGATTTAAGGGTGCGGCTCACAGACTCTGTGAAAGAAGAGAGCTGGATTACTTTCTGAACACTGAGGTGTAAATTCATCTATTGAATAACACTGAATAGATCACACTGTGTATTAAGCAGCTAGTCTAACTGTGACTGACATGAGATATCCTTGAGCAGGTCCAGCAGAGAAATGGTCTGCGTGCACACATGGAATAGTGCACTGGACTCGCCCCGTGGGGCGATGGAAGGATAGAAAGCCAACACAGACACACAGACAGATAGAAGGATAGAAAGCTTTCTGGTAATTCTAAATAGTTATAAAAACAATTCTTACCAAGTTCCTTACGAAGGCGCTGAGCAGCTAAAAAAATGAATCAGACAGAACAGTGTGTGGTTATTTCAACTCCAGTACAGATTAAAATGAATCAGACAGAACAGTGTGTGGTCATTTCAGCTCCAGGGCAGATTAAAATGAATCAGACAGAACAGTGTGTGGTTATTTCAGCTCCAGGACAGATTAAAATGAATCAGACAGAACAGTGTGTGGTTATTTCAGCTCCAGTACAGATTAAAATGAATCAGACAGAACAGTGTGTGGTTATTTCAGCTCCAGTACAGATTAAAATAAATCAGACAGAACAGTGTGTGGTTATTTCAGCTCCAGTACAGATTAAAATGAATCAGACAGAACAGTGTGTGGTTATTTCAGCTCCAGTGCAGATTAAAATGAATCAGACAGAACAGTGTGTGGTTATTTCAGCTCCAGTGCAGATTAAAATGAATCAGACAGAACAGTGTGTGGTTATTTCAGCTCCAGGACAGATTAAAATGAATCAGACAGAACAGTGTGTGGTTATTTCAGCTCTAGTAGATTAAAATGAATCAGACAGAACAGTGTGTGGTTATTTCAACTCCAGTACAGATTAAAATGAATCAGACAGAACAGTGTGTGGTCATTTCAGCTCCAGGGCAGATTAAAATGAATCAGACAGAACAGTGTGTGGTTATTTCAGCTCCAGGACAGATTAAAATGAATCAGACAGAACAGTGTGTGGTTATTTCAGATCCAGTGCAGATTAAAATGAATCACACAGAACAGTGTGTGGTTATTTCAGCTCCAGTACAGATTAAAATGAATCAGACAGAACAGCGTGTGGTTATTTCAGCTCCAGTGCAGATTAAAATGAATCAGACAGAACAGCGTGTGGTTATTTCAGCTCCAGTACAGATTAAAATAAATCAGACAGAACAGTGTGTGGTTATTTCAGCTCCAGTACAGATTAAAATGAATCAGACAGAACAGTGTGTGGTTATTTCAGCTCCAGTGCAGATTAAAATGAATCAGATAGAACAGTGTGTGGTTATTTCAGCTCCAGTGCAGATTAAAATGAATCAGACAGAACAGTGTGTGGTTATTTCAGCTCCAGGACAGATTAAAATGAATTAGACAGAACAGTGTGTGGTTATTTCAGCTCTAGTAGATTAAAATGAATCAGACAGAACAGTGTGTGGTCATTTCAGCTCCAGTACAGATTAAAATGAATCAGACAGAACAGTGTGTGGTCATTTCAGCTCCAGTACAGATTAAATTGCAGTATGAAAAACACAACCAGTTAAATGAACAGGATGTCCATGTGAAAATGAATCTGCTATCTGTGAAGTTTATGAAACATACAAACTAAAATCGTTACAATTTTCAACATCCCTCCATAAGGAAATATTTATATTCCTAAGCCTTTATGTCAAAAAAAATAGATTAATTTATTTAACCAGAAGATTTATTTAATTTATTTAACCAGGTCTGATTTACAAGAGGGTCCTGGAAACAATAAAATAACAATTGCAATGTATAAAAACAATTGCAATGTACCAACACACAATAACAACATGTGCGGCTCAAACTGAATCAGCAGCACAGAGATCCAAGAACACAATCAATAAGACAGCTATCAATGTGTTAATGTGGACTGCAGGAGAGGCATTGGCAGGAGGTTCTAAGCAATTCCCAAATACGATCCTTAAAACCAGAGGAAGATTCATTTTAACAGACAATGCACGTGTTGTTAAACTTGCAGAACATATATTTATAATAATTTCTAATGAGCTGGATTTCTAGTCCAGGGATGTCTATTTATGGGTGTGGTAGTTTAAGATACTGCTGCAGAAACCTGGAATGGGTTTTCAGCATCTCTTCATTAAGTGCTTTACTTACCCATAAGCTCAAGCTTTCTCTCCATGGCTAGAAGAAAAACAGAACAGTCCATATTATTGTAAACCTGTTTGACATGTTTAAAATGCACAGAGCTATATGAAATGCCTCATGATAATGATGAAGTTCATACCATCCATTCTTCTCCATTGGATCACCAGCAGAGGAATGGCTCCAATACTGAGAGCTAAAGTCAAGAAGAAAGCCACCATCCATCCAGAGACTCCTGGGAAAAAATCCCCTGGAAAACAACACAGCAGCTCAACACACTGGAACACACAAACAGTGAGCATTCCCACACCCCCTCCCAACACTGACCACACCCCTCCCAACACTGAGCCACACCCTTTATAGTGAGCATTCCACACACCCCTCCCAACACTGAACCACTGAGACACATCCCCTCATTCCACACACCCCTTCCTACACCCCAGAGAGTCACAATGGAGGACTGCCCATACAACCCCCCGATCACCACCACCAAATGTGTTTGATTCAGATATTGACTGACTGTGACAGAAATACAATGAATCTTGGTTGTAAATCTCCCTCCCGACTTGTGAGGGTGCGAAGCAGCGAGAACAGAGTTCCTTGGACAGGCTGGTCTGACAGTTCTTTCCCAGGGTCGGGAAGTCAGCCAGTCTGGATGAAGGCGAGACTACGTTGCAAGAACACAATGACCCGGAAGGGAAACGACATGGCAGCCGCAGATTGGAGAGGCGGTTGCACTCGTGTACCAAGGGGTCATGTGTGACGGCATAAAAGGGGACAGAGAATCGCAATCTGTTCCTTCGCTTTGGTTTGTGTAAGTAAACTGAGAAGGACTGCGAGACACCCGTTCCTAGTCAGAAAAGCACAGTGAGTGTTTTGTCTTGTAATTGTCTTGTCTTGCACATTACCAGACAGCTAGCACATCATGGTGACTAATCTACGGTGAGTGTCAGTCAGGCTCAATCCACAAACATGTGATACTCACTGGATATGTGGAGTTTGGATTCCCAGTCTGGTTTGGGTGTTTTACTTCTAACTAGACAGGAGAACACGTTGGACTGCTGTTTGATTTTGATGTAGCTGCTGACACTGAGGAGCCCCTGACTGTCCCTCTGCACTGTTGTGTTGGACAGTGATGTCACATTGTTTCCATCCCTGTCTCTCCAGATCACTTCAGGTTCAGGGCTCCACCCCTCTGATCTGCACACCAGCCAGGTCTGCTCTCCTTGTGTAGAGTCCATAGAGATTGAGGGCTGGGTCCCCAGAGCTGTCAGGGAATAGAGACAGTGAGACACACACAGATAGACTGTCAGGGAATAGAGACAGTGAGACACACACAGATAGACTGTCAGGGAATAGAGACAGTGAGACACACACAGATAGACTGTCAGGGAATAGAGACAGTGAGACACACACAGATAGACTGTCAGGGAATAGAGACAGTGAGACACACACAGATAGACTGTCAGGGAATAGAGACAGTGAGCCGCACACAGATAGACTGTCAGGGAATAGAGACAGTGAGACACACACAGATAGACACACGCGCCAGGTCTGCTCTCCTTGTGTAGAGTCCTTAGAGACAGATTACACACACAGAGATTACACACCAGGGAATTACGCAATTACACACCAGTGTAATTTTAGGCATAAAACTGTAACAGAGCAGCTTTTAGCATTCACCAGTTATAAGGGGTCCCAGATAAACATCCCAAATTACTGTCCTATATTCACAACTAATGAAATATTTTAACAGAAAAGCCGTCTGCCAGCGTGGAACACCAAGGTCACACACACTGATTCTAAACTTTACGAATATGTTTAATGTACACCACGAA
>CM072681.1:9183816-9245676 GCA_036884735.1 Huso huso | reverse complement strand
TAATATGACCCTAAAACCAGAACACCCATGGCTGTTTTCATGCTGTGATAGAATCGTGTGTGAATTGTAAAAGCTATTCAGAATTACTGGAATATTAACACATCTGGAGTGAGCCATGTTATTTCTTCTGTACGGTTTGAAGTTTGCAGATATTCATAATGGTAACCTGTCATTTCAACCCTTCTTTTTTCATTATTTTGGTTTTGTTGATAAAGGCCACGCACACACACACACACACACACACACACACACACACACACACACACACACACACATGCACACACACATGTTTGATATGCTGGAAAATAAATGTGATGTATGTGTGGCACAGTAATGAGTTAATTGAAAGAAAACCAAATAATGTTATACAAGCATTTTCCTTACCAATCAATCCATTAACTTTATAGATCTTTCTTATCAAATTATGAGATAAATGCCTTTTTTAGCAACAAAGGACAAACATTCATTTTTATGTCTAGTGTCACAGAATTGTCATCTTTGTGTTGAAAAAGTAGCCTACACATAGTTCTGTAATGTTGTTTATAGTTAATAGTACACATTTTCAGTGGAATACCTTAAAAATGAAGAGATTAAACCAATAACTAATTCAGTCATTACCATGATTGCTCTGGTTTTAGTCAGAAAGGACAGTGACTCTTCCAAGGATATCTATTCGGCTATTTCAAAGAACTTTTGAATCCTCAGCAAGACACTGACCTGCCCAGGGTGGTGACTACCTATGCTGTCTGAAGTGACCCCACCTCCTGTAGCAGTTCAGCAGTGTGTGCTGGAAAGCCTTGTCACAACATGGGTGCAGTAAGAGCGCAGTGGCGGTCTTACCTGACAATTTCCCATCTTTTTCGGATTTGTCACTTTTTACCGTCACTTCAAACTTAGTTTTTGTTTTAATAATGATACTGAGTGGCTGTCCAAAAAAACCTCTCGATGAACACAAAAAAAACTTTTCAATTACCCCAATACCTCCAGGAAAATGTTAGTTTGTTAACACAACAATGGTGAAATGTTCAATATATCCTGAATGTATTAAGAGATAATTCATGCAAGTAACACTGAAATCTAACTTTAATATCAGAAGCACATCATATTAAGTCATATCACATATTCCTGTTAATTGCATAGCCCAGGTGCTTACTGTAACAGTTATATGCAATTAACTAGCGTATACAATTATCAGTAACATATACATTTAATTGTTTAACTGATAATTGCATACAGTTAAGATTTCGTTTTGAAAATGCATGTTCCTTATTCTGGTTAAATGAAAATGCATGTTCCTTACTGTGATTAAATGAGGTATCTTAAATTCACTTTCTAAGGAAAAATAACTTGATAAAACATCTTGTGTAAAAACATGTGGTCAGGTGTTTTTCTTTAACTTGTTGTCTCTCTTGGCTGATGACAAACCCTCCCTATCTGGGGTGTATTGCAGGTGCTTCTTAACCACATTCTGCAACATATGTTGTGTAACCTCAGAGGGGCTCCGACTGAAAGTTCGTTTGATTTGTAATATCAAATGTAATATGAAGAAACACAAATATCACTTTCGACAAATAGAGCCATAAGTAAGCTTCAGCTGTGAGGTAGTTCCGCCAATATCATTGTTCACCAGTGAATTATAACCTGGCTGAAGTAAAACAAGAGGGAAAGTAGGTACCAGTGTCAGCTCCATAGTATAATGGGATTCATTTACATGCTCAGATTGTATCCAATGCTCATTATGTTTAAGTAGAGAACACTTGCGATAGACAGAACACAAATATTTACAGGCAAATTGGGACCCTTTTATTGCTTGTTGGCTCTAACATAATGATAGGAGAAGCACATTTAGCATCCAGAGGCATTGGGCCATAGCCAATTAAGCTGTTTTGTGCAATAAACAATTTATAAACTTTAAGTAATATAATGCATTATGATCACATGTCGACCACTGTTAGGCTGTCTTTGTAAAGAGCTGTACTTTCAACTACAAATAAAACATTCTTCTTAGTGACTAATAATAATAATTTACATGTATTAGTTTTTCACATTTTTATTTCTTCTATTGTTATCATTCCAGTGTCAGCTAGAAACGAAGACCCTACACACACACACACATACACACACACACACACACACACACACACACACACACACACAGACACACAGACACACACACACACACACACACACACACACAGACACCACACACACACACACACAGACACACACACACACACAGACACACACACACACACACACACACACACACACACACACACACACAGACGCACGCAAACTGATACACACACACACACACACAGACACACAAACTGATACACACACACACACACACACACACACAGACACACACAGACGCACGCAAACTGATACACACACACCACACACACACACACACTGATACACACACACACACTGATACACACACACACACACACACACACACACACGCACAATGACACACACACACACGCACAATGATACACACACGTACTGACACACACACACACCCGCGCACTGACACGCACGCGCACACACACACACACACACACACACAAGGGTCGGGTTTAAGTTTTGAATAAAGAAGATAACAGGTTCAAATGTCACTGGAAAAGTTTGTGACTTCAACTGATGGACATTGTTTCAGTATTTCCGATGGTTTCCAAGATACACCAGACAGTCTCGTCCACAGAGCAACCAACAACCAAGGATAAATGAACCCCCTAAAACACAATGCATGGATATTCTGAATGCCACTTAAGAACATAAGAAAGTTTACCAACGAGAGGAGGCCCCATTCAGCCCATCTTGCTCGTTTGGTTGTTAGTAGCTTATTGATCCCAGAATCTCATCAAGCAGCTTCTTGAAGGATCTCAGGGTGTCAGCTTCAACAACATTACTGGGGAGTTGGTTCCATACCCTTAACTGTAGGCAAGCACTAGCTCAAATGCATTGGTTCAAATAGATAAGGGCACAATTTTTAAATGATGTGGTTAACATACCCATGATGTCGAAGTTTTTATTTTAGCTAACCGTCACAAACAGGCCATCCTCAAGAACACATACACCCCAGCTATTGAGGGTCCCAACCAACAGCTAAAGTTGAGCTATTTTCATCTTAGCTAAAATATCTGTAACAAACTCTTGAACACCGTGTAACAAAGAATATAACACTCTCTCACAGACACACACAGCAAACATTTCTTTCTTTTTTCTTCATTTCAGGGCTTTCAAACTTTGGCTTTCATTTTCAGGAGCTTTGAGGTGGAGCCCCTCTGTCAAACAGGTTTGTGACAGAGAGCGAATGAATCCGAAATAAAAAGTCTCCCTCTCGACCTGTGAGAGCACTCTGTACAACAGGAACTGTGTGCCTCGCACTGAGCTGCAGTCGGAAGCCGGCCATTCGGGAAGTCATCGCCCTATGAGCTAAGTGTCAGTCATGAATTGGAGGAGACGTGATTGAACTAGCTATCGGAGGGGGCGGGGCTGAGGGTACTTTGTTTTGAGAGCAACACTGCCTTTCAAAACAAGACCAAAACAAGCGCAACCCATGCTAGAGTATGGGTGTTTATGCAAATTCCAACAAGCCCAATCCCACTTATTATAAGCGGACTTGGCAGCTGTGAAGGATACCTCAGCTGCCAGTTTCAATTGGACAGCAGTGATCTGAGGAGGCTCGTGCTGTAGAGATTCTCTCCTTTCTTTTAAGTTGTGTTGGATTTACTGTTGTGTTAAATATTAATGATGCAAACAAATAAAACACAGTCAGTACATTCATTTGCAATTTTATTTGGTCAGTTCTGAGACGGCATCAACAACTTGTTGGATGTTGTTGCGTTGTTTTGGGTGATCAAGCTGGCTCATGACATCCAATTCACAAACTAGATTTATTAACGTGGAGGGCAGACACACATTGTCTTTGGATGTAGCTGGAATCAAAATAAGGACAGGAATTAATTCCGTTACATTTAAGTAGCTTACTTGCTCTTCGTGTTTAACTTTAGCGTAGTTTTTACAGCAAGGGTATTCTCAAACAGCTGCATTAATACTATAACACGGGCATAACACAGTTCCTGGCAAGTGGTTTTATACAGACCTGTAAACCCACAGGAGCTATACAACATGATAGACCAGACACAGCAAATAAAACAATAATAAAAAAGCCGCCCGCATTATCATTAAGGTGAACTTCTCCACTGCTTATCATAAAATCACCCATCAGCCACTGCTTTCTGCCGTCTTGGAATTCACAGTAACAACTGACCTGATCCCTTGCAATATTTATAGTTAAGGATAAACACGCTCATTAAAATTTACACATGTAATGCGGGTTTCCATGTGAAACTGGGCGTGGTTTTCCCATGTGTTTCGTCATTTACACGAGTAAATGAGATTTACCCTATCCCTCTCTTTGGCTGTTTTTTTCGGCCACAAACCTGATTTACCCGAGTAATTCTCCCACACGTGCACGCACGTCGCCATTTCACGTGTAAACTGACCCGCATGGAAACCTCATGAATGTCACTGCTTTGGAAACCAGAGACAAGCGATCCCAGGGAGGTTTTTACTTCATGATGAACTGTTCCTATCCATCCTGATTTAATACAGAGCATCCTGCAGATGAGCCGGGCTGGGGCTTCCCAGGGAGGTTTTTACTTCATGATGAACTGTTCCTATCCATCCTGATGTAATACAGAGCATCCTGGAGATGAGCCGGGCTGGGGCTTCCCAGGGAGATTTTTACTTCATGATGAACTGTTCCTATCCATCCTGATGTAATACAGAGCATCCTGGAGAGGAGCCGGGCTGGGGGTTCCCAGGGAGGTTTTTACTTCATGATGAACACTTTCTAAACAAAATGTTTATTTAATGGGGGGATTGTTGTTTTCCTAAAGATATCTTTAATTAAAGTTGTATTCTATTACTGTTTAAAAATGCGATTAAAAGTGTGATTAATCTAGTTTTCTTTAATCGCACAATTAATCAAGATCAATCACACGATTAATCGAGACAGCTCTGATATAAATATATATATTTATTTGTATAATGGACATAGTATTGTGGGTGACATTTGCAAAGCTTTGTAAAATTGACAAAGTTCATGTAGAATAAACCACCATAACAAAGTATAAGCACACAGTTCACAGTTCATGCAGAATAAACCCCCATAACAAAGTATAAGCACACAGTTCAGAGTTCATGCAGAATAAACCACAAGAACAAAGTATAAGCACACAGTTCAGAGTTCAAGCAGAATAAACCCCCATAACAAAGTATAAGCACACAGTTCAGAGTTCAAGCAGAATAAACCCCCATAACAAAGTATAAGCACACAGTTCAGAGTTCATGTAGAATAAACCACAAGAACAAAGTATAAGCACACAGTTCAGAGTTCAAGCAGAATAAACCCCCATAACAAAGTATAAGCACACAGTTCAGAGTTCATGCAGAATAAACCACCATAACAAAGTATAAGCACACAGTTCAGAGTTCATGCAGAATAAACCCCCATAACAAAGTATAAGCACACAGTTCAGAGTTCATGCAGAATAAACCACCATAACAAAGTATAAGCACACAGTTCAGAGTTCAAGCAGAATAAACCACCATAACAAAGTATAAGCACACAGTTCAGAGTTCATGCAGAATAAACCACCATAACAAAGTATAAGCACACAGTTCAGAGTTCATGCAGACTCTAACACCTCTCCCTCCCCCGCACCCCCCCCCCCGCTCCAACCCCTACACTCACTGCATCCCCTACTAACTCACCCTCCTTCTCCACCTTCTCGCCCCTATCAGACTCTGACCTCTCCTCCCTGCTCCAGGGTCACAAACCCACCACGTGTGCCCTAGACCCCCTCCCCACTCACCTCTTTCAAGCTGCTGCTCCTGCTCTACTTCCCTTCATCTCCTCCCTTCTCAACACCTCTCTACTTTCTGGTATCTTTCCCTCTGCCTTCAGAAAAGCCTCTATCACTCTCCTCCTCAGAAAACCTACCCTCGACCCCACCTCCTCCAGAGCTACCGTCCTGTCTCCCTCCTACCCTTCCTCTCCAAAACCCTTGAGCGGACTGTACACCGCCAGCTCTCTGCTTTCCTGTCCAACCACTCTCTGCTTGACCCTCTCCAATCTGGCTTCCGCTCTGCTCACTCCACTGAAACCGCCCTCCTGTCTGTCACCAACTCACTTAAGTGTGCCGAGCTGCCTCTCTCTCCTCTGTCCTAATTCTCCTCGACCTCTCTGCTGCCTTTGACACTGTTGATCACTCTATTCTACTATCATCTCTTGCTGACCTGGGGATCTCTGGCACTGCTCTGGCCTGGTTCTCCTCCTACCTCCAACTGCACTTACCAGGTAACCTGGCGTGGAGCAACCTCCACACCTCACCCTCTCTTAACAGGAGTCCCCCAAGAGTCAGTTTGGGTCATTTCCTGTTCTCTCCCTACACCCGCTCCCTGGGCCCCCTCATCGCATCCTATGGTTTCTCATACCATTTCTATGCTGATGATGCTCAGATTTTCCCCTCTTTCCCCACCTCTGACTCCACCATCTCCTCCCGTATCTCTACCTGTCTGTCTGCTATTTCCTCCTGGATGCACTCGCATCACCTCAAACTCAACCTCTCTAAATCTGACCTCCTTTTCTTTCCTCCTCCTCCCTCTCCTCTGATCTCTCTATCTCTGTTCCTCTGGAATCTACCACACTCTCTCCCTCTTCCTCAGCTAAGAACCTTGGAGTCACCCTGGACCCCTGCCTCTCTATTCCCAGCACATCTCCACTCTGGCACGCACTTGCCGATTCTTCCTGAGCAACATTCAAGAATCCGACCCTTCCTCACCAACTATGCTACCCAGCTCCTGGTCCAGGCCCTGGTACTCTCCGCCTAGACTACTGCAACTCCCTCCTGGCTGGCCTCCCTCGTCCCGCCACCCGTCCGCTCCAGCTCATCCAGAACTCTGCTGCCCGCCTGGTGTTCTCTCTGCCTCGCCGCCCCCGCTACTCCACTACTCCGCTCGCTCCACTGGCTCCCGATCACCGCTCGCATCCAGTTCAAGACTCTTGTACTAGCCTACAGATGCCTTGACCAGACTGCACCCAGCTACCTCCAGACCCTCATCTCTCCCACCCCCACTCGACCTCTCCGCTCCGCCTGCACTACAAGACTAGCTCTACCTCCGCCACGCCCCTGCCTCCAGAGCCCGCTCCTTCTCCACCCTTGCTCCGCAGTGGTGGAATGACCTTCCTACAGATGTCAGGACTGCCCAGTCCCTGACCACATTCCGTGCCTCCTTAAGACTCACCTCTTCAAACAGCACCTGTAGAACTCCTCTGTTTATATCCTGGGACACTATCACCCTTCATGTAAATGTGCTTTATTTTGCTCTTATCTGCCCCCTATTTTACTGCATTTAATCCTCTACTTCAGAATACTGTAATCTGCCAAGTGTTTAACCTGTAGTACTTTGTATTTAATCATATCCTGATGTAACTATCACTATTTAATCATATCCTGATGTAACTATCACTATTATCTGCTGTATTATTGAATTGTAGTTTGTCACACTTGTACTTTGCTTGAACAAAAGTTATTGTATTTCTTGCTCTTATTGTATTACTTGTATTGTAACACTTGAAATGTATTTGCTTACGATTGTAAGTCGCCCTGGATAAGGGCGTCTGCTAAGAAATAAATAATAATAATAATAATAATAATAATAATAATAATAATAATAATAATAATAATCGCTTTCATGATTCATCATTGACATTGGAAAAAAAAAAAAATCACATTTGCAGAAAATACGGCTGCATGTTGTGCGAGGGAGTGTGCAAGCACCAACTTTCTTATACAATATAGCACAGTATGTAAGTTAAACATTCCGTTTTTGGCTCGTTGTCCAGTTTTTAACAAACGTCTGTTTGTTAAAGTTATGCTTGGTGCGTACGTAAATATGTTTACCAGTGCTGCAAAACCCCCCCCCAAAAAACTAAAATACAAAGTATTATATTAAAAAAAGGACCAGATTTTTTTTTCTAAATTATTACATGTTCCTGATTTTGGTTTAGTAAACTTAAAGAAAGAAAACAATGCTATACAGTAGGATGTCCGTCTCAGAGTTTGCCAGATAGTTCCCAGGTATGAATTACGTGTTCGCTGTTGTCTTGCATAAATGAAATAAAATAATAATAATTCAAAATCCTAAAAGGTATAGACAATATCGACCCAGGGGACTTTTTCAACCTGAAAAAAGAATCAAGGACCAGGGGTCACAAATGGAGATTAGATAAAGGGGCATTCAGAACAGAAAATAGGAGGCACTTTTTTACACAGAGAATTGTGAGGGTCTGGAACCAACTCCCCAGTAATGTTGTTGAAGCTGACACCCTGGGATCCTTCAAGAAGCTGCTTGATGAGATTCTGGGATCAATAAGCTACTAACAACCAAACGAGAAAGATATATGTAATCTAATTATTTGTTACATAATCCTCTTGCTATCGTCTCGCAAACCGTGTCGACCCACATCCTGTGTCAACCAGGTAGCCAGAACCCAGGTCTGGACCCAGGTCGGAGTGCCAGTTTTAAAAAATGTAGTTATCAGTCCCCACATGCTGCTACAGCTGTTTAAGTACCACACCTGCAACACTGTTAACATTCTGACAAGTCTTTACACTCTAAAAGTTCTCAAAATGGTCTCTCATGGAGAGCAGATTTTGTGCAGCATAAGTCATGTAATCACAAAATATCCTAAACAAACTACTCTAATCCTTACTTGTTTCCAACACAAGGAGACACAATAATAACAACCCACCATGCTGAACCATTTGTGTGGAACATTGTAGGTTTTTTTTTTTTTCCAGGAAAGATCACATGACTTATGCTGCACAAAATCTACTCTCCATGAGCGGCCATTTTGAAAAAACTTTACGTAAAAACTTGTCAGAATGTTAACAATGAAGGTTACAATTGCAGGTATGATACTTAAACAGCTGCAGCATGTGAGGACTGAAAACTCCATGTCTGCTCTTTAAGTCAGATAATGAAAACACAAGGGAGCTCGAATGTGCACACCTGAAAAAGAAACTAAACAATCAGGAGCAGTCATCCTGCTGCCAAGCATTCCCTTTTAGGGAGAGATCTCATCGCTCTGTAGATTAATAATAGTTTCAATCATCCATTATTTATATACCTTTACAGTTTAAACTTTCCTGATTTTAAAATATTTCTTCCAGAAAGGAAAGCAGAAATCTTTCTTGTGCATGGCTTGATCTGAAAATGATAATAAAGATAAGAACCAGTGAGACAGGTTTCATTTCTTGGAATCTGATTAACTTGTTTGGATTGGGCGTTCTTATTTAAATTTGGGTTTAAAGAGATTTTATCCCACAGGTCTTTCCTGGTTTAATAAAGGTTAAAAAATTAAAATTCCAACCCCAAGTCTAAGAGCAGTTACAAGAGAGTAAAACTCATTGAATTCCTGTACAGCAGCAATTTACATTGTGATAGCATCACTGACAAAGACCACTTTATACCATTGTTCATGTTTATTTCAATTATTTCCCTTTTCTAAAATAGTGTTGCAGGATCCTACTTCCCCACTTATTCAGGTGCCTAATCAAGTCTATTAAATTTTCAATCCTGCCTGTATTGCATCGGGAAATATAGTTCAGGGTCCATTGCCTGCTAAACTACACTTCCCTTAGAATCCAGGGTTAAATTGTACAAATCAGGGCAGAATGTACATTCCATCCATTACTTTGCCCCACACTTTGTTACATAAAGTGCATTTGTATTTTAAAACATGATATCTGGGACTTTCAGATAGTATTGCACTTCCTTGGTGACCTGGGGGGAAAAATCAACTCCCCCCAACACATTCTTTCATGTCATTAACCAATAAGCTGCTTCCCTATTGAAGACAGAGATCTTGAAGGAGGCTAAAGTGACAGTTCAACAAACTTTGTTTTCATGTTAAACTCCGATCTTCACCCATTAATAGCTATATATACACACATGCCAAATGAAGTCAGCAAAATAAAATTCTGTTGTGATGACAATTCAAGAATTCAAGACATAAAACAAATCTTTTTAAATATGCTGCTTATGTAATGCAGTGCACACATGATCTGTTTGTCATTTAAACAGCAGTTTCTATTTAAACTAACATCCCCAGTGAGACCTAATTAACTAATGTGGGTCACCAGTGTTTGGTTTGGACTCTCCAGTGAAAAAATCCTGCTTTTCAGGGGCTTTTGGTAAGAGTTTCTTACTAAACGATGAAAACTTCCCTATTCGTGCAGTAGTTTATTTGCTTTGCAGGTGCGGTGCGAAGTCACCGCTCTTTAATGTGGATTCCATCACATTGGCTCTGGCACTCCCGAGTTTGGACAAGCTGGAGTCAATATAGTGAGAACAGTGGACCCAAGATAGAGCCCTGAGGGACACCACAAAGAACTTTCAGATGCATCCTCCCCAATAGAGACAAACTGAAATCTATCTGTAAGGACTTAAACCACGAAAGAACAATGCCACACAGTCCCACAGTATATTTAGGGCAGTAAAATCCACTGTAAGCACTTTTCCAAATTCACCGCATGAAGTCATTTTTTGGCCGATTCAAGAGACACCTGGACCGGTATCTTTTCGATAATAAGAAAACGCTTACATCCTAATTTTATAACTCAGCTCTCATTATTTTCTTATAATATAATGATACATACTCCTGTCTTTTTTAAAGCACCTTCCGTTGGTTATCATTCAAGGGTGGCAAATCCCGCTTTCAAGAGCCAACACCGAATCCTGCTATGAGGTGCCAAAGACTAAGTTTTATTTTTTGAAGGTCTAATGCCCTTCCAGAATTCTACTGTGTGTCTGAGACAAACATTTAATTCTTTCACTTTTAAATTCTTCCATTTCCCTGTAAATAAATACCTCTGTTTATTACTGCAGTAATACCTTTATATAAACTAAACATGTATATTCTTTGGTTTAATTGATATTGTAATGTCTAAAATACTTTTTGTTTAGTTGGAAAAACTGAACTAATTATTAAATTGATTAAATTAAATGAACATTATTTTAAATGTGTCTTAACAATATATTTACAATATTGTCAATGCCATGCTTCTGTTATAATAAACTTTTACTATGTGCTTTCAACAGTTTAACTTTAAATGGCATTATAAGATGTATTTCTAATTAGGTTACTTCAGTATAACCGTTGCTTCTAGAAATTGTAATATTATTTTACTCCATTGATAAATCTTTCAAGATTTTAATGGAAGGTGCAGTTATTTATATCTAAATACAGGCTAGCATTAATATACCAGAATGCCATAGTGCCTCAATGACTGAACTAAGTCTGACCTGCTTCACTGTTCATACAAAATCCAGTCAAAGCAGGTTTTAAGACAACCTCTGCTTTTTGCCAATTTTAAGGTTGATTAATATGAAACACTATCGTAAGCATTTTTTCAATTCTCATTATTTCAAACCAATATCTAACTTAACGTATTAACACGTCCTACGCTTTCCATTCCCATCTCTTCCTGCCAGGTTCTAATTCATTTCTGTTATAGATAGAAAATGATTATTGTAAGATAAACTCCTGTCCTATAAATACCAAAAGGTATTTCTGTTCGTTAATATTAACGAGATCGCTCATTATAGAGAGGATCTTGGCTTTTAAATCGCTGACCATCAGAAAAAATCCCTGCTTCATCAGCCAACACCAATGAATCATCTTCAACGCTGCCTGTACCACAAGCAGGTGAGAACAAGGTTACAACATTAGTTTGTATTCCTTTAGTAAGTTTACTGTTAGAGTTACAGTCTATACCATTTTTATTTTATTGTCTTGCTTCTTTTAAATACAACATTCTAATAGCTGCAATTTAAATAGAAGATTTACTTCTAATTCAAGGGTTCCTTTTAGATCAAGTCTTAATACTTCCAAATAAGATACATGACTGCCCATTTATTTAAACTATACCTTTGTTTAGCTCCCAGAAATATAGCAGCAGTTTTAAGACTTTAAATTGTTGAATCCAAGTATTCTGTTTTCATTACTTTAGAATACTTGCTTTGACAATCAGAGCCTGTCTTTAAATCAGAATCACTCCTTTCTTTAAATAAGAGACTTGACTGTGAGTCTGCTCTTTAACATTGTAACTGACTGTGAGTCCATAAAAGAATTGTTTACCCTGGCAACTGAGGCCTGCCATGCAAAGGGTCGCAGTGATTTATAGCACAAAAGATCTATGCCAAAGCTAGGTGTGACAGAGCCAGCACCAGGACTACATTTTGTCATTTCCTGTCCACGCAAAAGACAATCTGCATCTTTCCTCGGGAACTCTAAAAGCTCAAAGCTTGCCTGCCTTCCTCCAAGTTTGAATGTATCCTCTCCCTCATCTAGGATTTCAGATCACCAGCACCATCATCATCTTCTCTCCTTTCGTGGACATTTCAGCTTTCCCATCCGTATCATTCGTCAAGATTCCCAAGTCTGATGCCTGGTTCCCTCTGCCCATCCATTTCCCTTGGCAGTTCCTTCTTTCAGAAACCTGATTCTCAACTAAACCCTTCTCTGCTCAACCTCTTCGCATCTGCACAAGGTTATATGGCTTCTGCCCTCGCTCCAGCCACCTGCTCTTCATAATGCATTTAACCTGAATTTTATTCTCTCCTTCATTGTCCACGCAAAGACTTCCTTCTCTTCCTCCAAGACAGATCATTTTCCGCCAGGGGCAGTTTGTGCCATTCCGTAAGCTCAACTCCCCACTGTGCCCTTATTCTTCTCTGTCTTGTCACAACCCTTCTGCTCCTTTCGACCCTGTTTAATAACTCCAACCATACTGTCATCTCTAGGAGCTGCTTTTCATCCCATCTGTCCTCTCTCATCTCCAAAGCAGGCCTGCCTCCTCAATTCCATACCACGTATCCTTTCAGAATAGGTGCAGCTTCATCAGTGGCTAAAGTCAATAACAATAAGCATCTAATTAAAAGTATGGGGCGTTAGTCTTCTTCAGCATTTGAACCATACATCCACTCTTCTTTCCCTGATATCTTTTCAGCTAAACAAACTATTGCTAGCATGCCAAGAGTGGGGGCCTTCTCTCTGCCTGGACCACCAGAGGTTTCCTCCCACAAGGGGGATTTTCCTCTCCACTCAGCGGGAGGTCTACACATTTTCCATCTGTTTACTAAATACTAACACCTAACATCCTTATTTTCTTTTTTTGCATTGGTGGCACTGTTGCAGGGAACCAGGGGTCCATCCTTTGGTGGGCAGGGAAGCTCAGTCCCTAACCTTACAGGTTCGCTGCCACTGCAGCCACCCCATCCTCCTAGAAGGAAAGGTTCGCCGTGAGTAAGGCTAAATCCTTTCCTTATTGTTCTCGTTCCTCCATTAACCTCTCCCCTGTCAGGGAAGTCAGACAATTGGCTGTAATTTTCTGCATTTATACCTATTAACCCCAAACTTGAAATGGTTTAGTTGTAACATGCAAAAGAGAAATAACAGCAAATAATATTCTGTTTTGTTTGGGTGCTACAGCAGAAATGCTGTGCACTGGGAAGTGACTAAACACACAAATCTCTTACACTCTGTTAGTTCAGAAAGATTAGTAGAGGAAGTGGGAGCGGTGAGAGAAAGCGAACTAAATTTGCATATTCTTGAGAAAAACAAGAAGATAGCCAAGTCCACAAGTTTGAGTGTCGAGCCAACAGGAACTTCTTTGACGAACGGCTGACAGCTGGGGAAAACTGAAACAGCCAAGATAACACAACATAGCTAGCTAACATTCAAAGAATAACAAGTTGGAAATAGTAATTTCCTGCTGACAAGCAATTCTTAAGACTACTTCAGCACATGCTATGTAGTTGTATCTTTTGCACACAACGCAAAAACATTACACACACACACAGACAAAGAATGAGTAATGGATGTTGTCCCTTTACCATTGGTTAAGTGTCTGAAACAGGAGAGGGGAACCACCCTGTGCCAGGAGTATTAATAATCATGGAAACTGTAAAACTTTGAATCTGCTTGTTCTGTACTTGGGACCTGATTTCCTGCATGTAGTTCAATAAACCTATTATTGATTGAATAAAATGACTCTGTGCATTTTTGTTAAATCTACTTACTCACTTTTTAAATGACAACAGTTTAGTTAATATTTTAAGTATAGTACTGTTTCAGTATAAGTAAGGTATAAACCACGTTGGGCCATGTGGTTCCCATGGTATATACCATGCTTGGGGTGGTGATAACGCCCGAGCCATCAGCCGAGTTTCTGTACTCATTACACCGTGTAACAAATTTTTTTTTTTTTTGGTTCCTGGGTAGTAAGTGTTATTTCCTAATTGCTTATGCCTCAAAAGTATAGAAAATGGCTAGTATTCCCCACAAACTTTGCTTTTGTGACCAGGACAGTGATATTTTGAAATTTACCTATTTTCCAGAACATTTCAGATAGATTCAGTGCTGAGTAAACTTGGAGTAACTTCTAGAACTTTCTAGAACTTTCCAGTAATATAAATAGTAGTATAAATACAGGGCCTTAAGCCCACCAGTTCAGTTTAGTTCCAGCTGCCTAAGTGGATACATATCTGCATTTTTCTGAGATGGCATCAAGAGGCTGCAAGCATCCGCAGACTCATTTTGCTATGTCTGCGGCCAATTTATCAAGACAAGAGCGAAAAAAGTACTCCGTGGAAGCAACTGCTAAGATGTGTGAGGCCTACAAGGCATATTTCGGCATGCCTGTCAGGGATCAAGACAAACCCTGGGCACCTCATTTCACCTGCGAGCACTGCAAAAAAAAAAAACTCTGGAAGGTAAGATGGACAATTGTTGCTCGAATTTTATGTTATAAAATTTGTTAAAATTTTTAAAATTGTAAAAGTTTTTTAATTTTAAAATGTTTTACAATTTTCAATGTTATTGAAAAAATATATCATATATGAAAAATGTTTAGAGAATCTCTTACACATTAGTCATGGGTGAAATAAATGTATTTTTGTAGGATGGTACAGAGGGGAAAAGAGAGCCATGAAGTTCGCTATCCCAAGAATTTGGTCGGAACCCACTGACCACTCAAGCAACTGCTACTTCTGCATGGTGGACCCTTCCAAACATCGTACTGGCAAGAATGCACCTGCTATCACATATCCGGACCTTCCTTCATCCATCGCCCCGGTGCCACACTGCCATGAGCTCCCGTACCCACTCCTCCGGAGAGAGAGCAGCCGTCTTTAAGAGAGCAGCAAGTCAGAGAGCGAGGAAGACGTTGTAGATCCAGATGACAATTTCAGAGGTGGAGCTGAGGAGAGAAACCCATACTACCCCAACCAAAAAGACCTCAACGACTTGATTAGAGATCTTGGTCTCACCAAGTCCAATGCCGAGCTTTTGACGTCTGGGCTCAAGCAGTGGAACTTGTTGGATGAAAGTGTGCAAGTCGCAGATCAGAGGAAGCGTCACCAACCTTTTTCCAGCTTCTTCACCCGTCAAGATGGGCTCTGATTCTGCCACAATGTGACCAGTCTGTTTGAGGCAATCGGAATCACCTGTAACCAGAATGAGTGGCGCCTCTTCATTGACAGCTCATCCAGGAGCCTCAAAGCCGTGCTGCTCCATAATGGTAACAAGTACCCGTCTCTTCCCCTGGCTCACTCGGTGCACCTCAAAGAGGATTACAACAGCATCAAGACCTTGCTGGACGCCTTGAAGTATGATGAGTATGGCTGGGAGGTCATAGGAGACTTCAAAATGGTGGCATTCCTGATGGGTCTCCAAGGTGGTTTTACCAAGTTTCCCTGCTATCTTTGCCTTTGGGACAGCAGGGACACCAAGGTGCACTACCACAGGCTGGACTGGCCACAGTGGACCGAGTTCTCTGTGGGGAGGAACAACATCAAGTGGGAGCCACTGGTGGACCCCCGGAAGGTGCTGATGCCACCACTGCACATCAAATTGGGCCTTATGAAACAATTTGTTAGAGCTCTAGATAAGGAGTCGGCAGCCTTCAAGTACCTTCAAGACTTCTTCCTGAGCTGTCTGAGGCAAAGGTCAAAGCTGGTGTCTTCCATGGACCACAGATAAAGAAGATCCTGGAGTGCAATTAATTCCCCAAGAAGCTCACTAGTAAGGAGAAAGCGGCTTGGAACAGCTTTGTCGCAGTGGTTCAGGGGCTTCCTGGGCAATCACAAGGCCGAAAACTATGTGGAGCTGGTTGAGACTCTGGTGAAGAACTACGGCACAATGGGCTGTGGGATGTCCCTCAAAGTCCATATCCTTGATGCTCATCTTGATAAATTCAAGGAGAACATGGGAGCGCACTTGGAGGAGCAAGGCGGCGCTTCCACCAGGATATACTGGACTTTGAACGCCGCTACCAAGGACAGTATAACGAGAACATGATGGGAGACTACATTTGGGGGCTGATTCGTGAAAGTGATTTACAGTATAATCGTAAATCTCGAAAAACTACTCACTTCTAAATCTTTTTGTAGTCATTTTTGTATTACTTTAGTATAAATACATGTTAATTTGGATTCATATGTTGTTTTTTTCTGACTTTATGTGAACGAAAAGACAAATTCGCCCGTTTTCTCATTGGAAATAGGTACATTTCAAAATATCACTGTCCTGGTCACAAAAGCAAAGTTTGTGGGGAATAATAGCCATTTTCTATACTTTTGAGGCATAAGCAATTAGGAAATAACACTTACTACCCAGGAACAAAAATTGTGTTACATAGTGTTATATGTGAGGCACACATATTCAAATCCATTTTCATCCTTTCGGATCTCAGAAGATGTTTTTGTTAGTTGTCGGACACACTTGCGTCCAAATTGTGCCAGATTAAGTTGAAGATCAAACCAGACTTTACGCACCAATCCGACCGTGGTGTCAGGGGACAGTGCGTCAGTTTCCCGCAGATGCTTCAAATCCAGGCCGGTAATTTGGGGGGGGGTGGTGTCTGGCCTTCTCTTTATCTGCTTTTCTAAAAGTTTTCATGACTGACAGGAATACATTCTTGTTGGTTTTAAACTCGCTGTCAGCAGAGATGTTAAAACTTTTACTGTTAAAATATGTATTCAGTCCAGCTCAGTGTTATAACACTGCAGACTCAATACTGGACCCCAGCTGAACTTCTTGCACTGGCTTAAAATCCACTTTAATGTTGTTGAGATTTTTTTGGACTTATTTCCTTAAAATGAATGTATTTTTTTTTCTTTAAACCAGTCTTTAAGTACATTAACAGTTTTTTTTTGTTTTTTTTCAATCTTTGTTTTTTTCTATTTCATTTAGCTGTTCCTCATCTACTGTTCTGTGTCTACTTTTGCTGGTGCCCTTATTTTATTTATTTCTTTTTTTCAGGTGGTCTGCTGTCTTCACCCAGTAAGCCGGTTATGTACCAGTTATCTGGAGTTTCATCCCCAAATATATTAAAAGGAAATAGGTGGACTGTCACTCATTTTTGGCTGTGGTTTTGTAACTAATAACAAATAAAATGGCAGTTTGTCATGGAATTTAGAATGCAGTGCTGCGTAGTGATTTATCCAGTGTGAAGCGGCTCATTAGTATGCAAGCCGTGCTATATGCTATATATATGCACGGTCATGTGATGCTGTTTAACAAATCAGAGGTTGTTATTTTTCCAAGCCACATTATAATACTACATACACTACTCAAGTGAAGCATTAAAGTCAATGTTGGTATGGTTTAATTTTCAGCTAATAAGCACCATTTTAAATATTTATCTGTGGACCTCTTGCTCTGGAGGAATTACAAAAAGGGAGACAAAACCGAACCAGGTAACTACAGACCAATAAGCCTGACTTCTATTATATGTAAATGTAGCGGGTGCTACTGATTTTATTATATTCAGTGAACATTAGGGCTTGATTTGCTAAAATACCCTGATTTAGATGCTTAATTAGCATAGCTGATGAACACCATCAACAGGTGCTGTGGATTGGGAGATTACAAAACGATTAGCTTACCTTTAAAAGTGCCGTAGCGTTCCTCATTTCAGAGGAGCACACATTTTCCATGGAGCTGGTTTCCCGGGTGTCTGTCTGATGTTTGTTTGACGAGTGGAGGTAGGCCAGTTACATTATCTGTTTTACCCAGTGTGATTCATTGTTATTTTGAATTATTTTTAATCACGTCTTTAATTTTAGTTCTGGTATTTGTAGGGCGGGCCATGATAAAGATGTTTGAATCCAGACTCGCCTGAGGTAATGTGATTGATTGTTTAAAGGTTCGTGTAGGGTGGGTTTATGTACCATGTAGGTTACAGCCCGCCTGAGGTATTGTGATTTTATAAACCAATTGATAGTTATTTGAGGTCATATTGCACACAGCTGATTCACCATTTGCGTATAGCATACTTTATATCCAAACTAAGCCTTTTGTGGATTTTTGTGGAGGTGGTGCACTTCCCTTTGCTGGGATAGTGATAGAGTCACTGCAGGGTGTTTTATTTGTTTGGTTGAGCACTGTGTGTTGTGGTGTTCTTGATTCAGGATAGTGATGGAGTCACTGTAGGGTGTTTTATGTTTGGTGTTTGGTTGAGCACTGTGTGTTTTGTGTTATTCTTGATTCAGGATAGTGATGGAGTCACTGCAGGGAGTTTTATTTGTTTGGTATTTGGTTGAGCACTGTGTGTGTTGTGTTATTCTTGATTCAGGATAGTGATAGAGTCACTGCAGGGTGTTTTATTTGTTTGGTATTTGGTTGAGCACTGTGTGTGTTGTGCTATTCTTGATTCAGGATAGTGATGGAGTCACTGCAGGGTGTTTTATTTGTTTGGTGTTTGGTTGAGCACTGTGTGTTATTCTTGATTCAGGATAGTGATAGAGTCACTGCAGGGTGTTTTATTTGTTTGGTGTTTGGTTGAGCCCTGTGTTGTGTTCTTGATTTAATTGTGCACTTTTGATGATTTTGTAGTTTTAAGTATTTTTTTGTTTTTCATTTGTGTTGGTTATCTTGTTTCACTGATTCATTTTTGTTTATCTGTTGTGATTGTTCACTAGGTGGCTCTATCGCACTCCTGTCTTTTCGTGGTGGGCTGACTTCACCGATCTCCAGTTACATACTATCTGCTGGAACCTTTACAATTGCATATTTGTATTTTTTATGACTAAATCATTGATTCTTTGATTATTACCTAGTATAACAGATTGTTTTTGTTTTTTTATCTGTGCTCTATGAAATTTGGGGCTTTTCCCATTTTATAATAAATCTTGATTTTAAACTGTACCGACCTCTATACTTTCATTTATTTGAAGGGTTCTTGTGTGTGGGGATTATTCATGTTCAACTGTACTTTTGGGAATCCCCTTCTCCTATATATTAAAAGGGGGTGGCGTGGTCGGGTACATCCATAAGATGGTGCTACATTAACTTATGGAAACTATAAAAAGATCCAAAATGGAAAATTACCTATATGATAATAGTATTCTGGGAGACAGTCAGCATGGTTTTAGGAAAGGGAGATCGTGTCTAACTAGCCTGCTTGATTTTTTTTTTTAAAATGCAACATCGACAATGGTTAATTGCAAAGCATACGACATGGTTTATTTAGATTTCCAGAAAGGTTTTGACAAAGTCCCGCATAAAAGATTAATTCTCAAACTGAACGCAGTAGGGATTCAAGGAAATGCATGCATATGGATTAGGGAGTGGTTAACATGTAGAAAACAGAAAGTACTGATTAGAGGAGAAACCTCAAAATGGAGCGAGGTAACCAGTGGTGTACCACAGGGATCAGTATTGGGTCCTCTGCTATTCCTAATCTATGTTAATGATTTAGATTCTGGTATAGTAATTATATCCTGATGTAACTATCACTGACACTGTTATCTGCTTCGTTATTGAATCGTATTTTGTCATACTTGTACTTGCTAGAGCAGAAGTCATTGTATTTTTTATCTTGCTCTTAATTGTATTATTACTTGTACTGTGATTCTTAATGTGTTTTTGTTTACAACTGTAAGTCGCCCTGGATAAGGGCATCTGCTAAGAAATAAATAATAATAATAGTAAGCAAACTTGTTAAATTTGCAGACAACACAAAAATAGGAGGAGTGGCAAACACTCAGCAGCAAAGGTCATTCAAAATGATCTACACAGCATTCAGAACTGGGCAGACACATGGCAAATGATATTGAATAGAGAAGTGTTAGGTACTGCATGCAGGCAATAAAAATGTGCATTATAAATATCATATGGGAGATACTGAAATTGAAGAAGGAATCTATGAAAAGGACCTAGGAGTTTATGTTGACTCAGAAATGTCTTCATCTAGACAATGTGGGGAAGTGTGGCAATGTGCCCCGTCCCTGTGTGCATTTGTGTGTTGCGTGTGTAAATGTTGGTGTATAGTCATTGGTACACGGGATATAAACGGGTCTGTGTTTCACGTGTATTTAAAAAGTGTAGATTTGTATTTAGGCACGAGGAGAGCACAAATCACTTCACGTGCTGGTTAAATGTAATATGTGAGCACGGGGTTGCACAGAATTAATTCACGTGCTGGGATTCAAGTGAATAATTAATTAGTAATTGAATCCCAGCACAACAGTATATATATATATAGACACGTAGCATTCACTCGGGGTTAGGTGTTCGGTGAGTGGAGAACGGGATTGGAGCGGAGGTAAATGTTAGGAAAAAGAATAAGAAGTAGTAGTAAAATCTGCTCACCGTGTTGTGTTCGTCTGTCTGTGCACTGTTTAGTTCGTTTTGTTTGTCTATTTATTTTGGCCTCAAGTGCCATGTCCTGTGTTTTTGTTGTTTCAAACCTTTTATTTTCTGTTCTGTTTATTAAATGCTGAGCGAAAGCATTCGCTCAGCTTCACCAAACCACATCTCTCTATTTATTTCCTGGCTCTGGTCTGACACCACCCACTCCGGCCGTCTTTGTGACACGTGGTGTCCTGCGTGGGAAGCTATAAAAAAGGCCAACAAGATGCTCGGATATATTGTGAGAAGTGTTGAATTTAAATCAAGGGAAGTAATGTTAAAACTTTACAATGCATTAGTAAGACCTCATCTAGAATATTGTGTTCAGTTCTGGTCACCTCGTTAAAAAAAGATATTGCTGCTCTAGAAAGAGTGCAAAGAAGAGCAACCAGAATTATCCGGGTTTAAAAAGGCATGTCGTATGCAGACAGGCTAAAATAATTGAATCTATTCAGTCTTGAACAAAGAAGACTACGCGGTGATCTGTTTCAGGCATTCAAAAGGTATTGACAATGTCGACCCAGGGGACTTTTTTGACCTGAAAAAAGAAACAAGGACCAGGGGTCACAAATGGAGATTAGATAAAGGGGCATTCAGAACAGAAAATAGGAGGCCCTTTTTTACACAGAGAATTGTGAGGGTCTGGAACCAACTCCCCAGTAATGTTGTTGAAGCTGACACCCTGGGATCCTGCTTGATGAGATTCTGGGATCAATAAGCTACTAACAACCAAACAAGCAAGATGGGCTGAATGGCATCCTCTCATTTGTAAACTTTCTTATGTTCTTATACCTGGGTTAAACTAGCTAGTGTATTTTTAGAATAAAAAAGGAGTTAATATTGGTCTGGATAGGGGGTGCTATCTGGCTCTCTCCAGAGATATCTCAAATTATTATACATGAGCTTTTCTGAGTATTGATATGATGTCATAGTTGAATGTTATCCCAAACTAATTAATCTCAAAACAAAGACTGCAAAGAAACTACCACATCATAATTATGCATGGAAACAAAGTGTAAAATGAGCAAGAACATGAACATATTCAGGATTTTGCAAAAGCTATGGTACAGTAAGGAGTTTGCTTATTGATCAGTCATTGAAACCTCAATAGGCGCGCAGTACACTTCATCACACGTACTTTACTGGCTTCAAAATGTTGCATGACACCGTAGCTTACTGGAATGTCCGTACTACAGTGATTGACATGTAACCCTTGTTTTAAAAAAAATTTGGAATCGACAATTGTTTTTCACCACATTTTCTTCCCAATTTTAAATGCCCAATTCGTAAGCCTGGCTCACCGCTGCAACCCCTGCGCTGACTCGGGAGAGACGAAGACGAACACACATGTACTCCGAAACGTGTGTCATCAGCCGTCCCCTTCTTTTCACTCTGCAGGCCCGCCATGCAGCCACCTACAGTGCTACAGCGTCGGAGGACCACGCAGCTCTGGGCTGCTAGCAGGCAGGCCTGTCGTCGCCCAGCCAGTCTACAGGGGTCGCTGGTGCGTGGTGAGCCGAGGACACCCTGGCCGACCTAAGCCCTCCCCACCCCAGACGGTGCTCGGCCAATTGTGCGCCGCCCCCTGGGAACTCCCATCCATGGCCGGCAATGGAATAGCCTGGACCCGAACCAGCGACCTCCAGGCTATGGGGCACATCCTGCACTCCATGCGGAGCACCTTACCAGATAGGCCACTCGGGAGCCCCACAATGTAGCCCTTTGTTAATGATCATTTTGAGTGCTATCTTTACTTAGGTAACTAATACATGCATGCACGAGATTTCATGATGGAAGCATGATTTTGTGAGACAGTGTTTAAAGAGCAGCTATCAGTGTTTTTAAATGGAGTTATCAGTCCCCACATGTTGCTTCAGCTGTTTAAGTAACATACCTGCAATATTAACGTTCATTGTTAACATTGTGACAAGCTGTTACACTTTAAGATTTAAAGTCCACAGCAAAGATGGCCGATCATGGAGAGACGATTTTGTGCAGCATAAGAGGTTGGCTGTATTTTTTTTCTTGTTTTGTTGTGGTTTTTTTCTCTTTCTGGTTATTGCATACCATCATTGGTGAGTGACAATCATTTTTATCATTTAAGCATTTCACTAACACATTTTTTTTGGATTCACAACAAATAGCAATTTATTTTTGGACATTTGTTTCTTTTTTTGTTTTCCTTGGTGGAGCGAGGGACAGGTGCAATTGCTTGGGGTCCCAGTGTGTAGTCCAGGACATTTGGGGCCCCCCACGGATCTTTAAGGGGCGAATTGTTTTCCTTGATCTCTGGAAGAGGGGAAAGGACAATCGATCGTCAAGTTCTGTGTTAACTGTTTTGTCTATACTGTTTAGCTGTACTGGCTGGCCCCCTGCACCCCCGTCAGTGTGCTTGAGGCCTCCAGTGGTTTACCTACCTTGCCTTTTAGGTCTGGAGTCCAGCTTCCAGGTTGGGACCGGTGGTGGCAGATGGAATTGGGATGAGATCCAGGGAGCGTGACGAGAGAGAGAGAGGAGAGAAACGCGAGGCTAGAGACCTGTCGAAGAGAAGTGACCAGAACTTTGTGGTGGAAGGTGTAGTTTACTTACCTGTGTGTCAGTTCCTGACGGCCCCTTTTCTTTGCCCCGCTCTCCTGTCTCAGGTCGTTCAGAGGCGGCAGCTGATTGTCAGTGAAGAGATCCAGCAGGAGGTGGTGGTTCCCGCATCGGTGGGAGGAAACAGCAGCGGACCGAGCGAGTCGGGGGGGTCTACCCCCTGGACTATTTATTTTTCCTTGTTTGTTTTGTCGAACAGTAATTGTCCATGTGCCTGATTTTTTTTTTCTTTTTTCGGAGACCGTGACCAACAGGAGGGGACTGCCTAGTGTGCGTTTTTTTTTTTTTTTTGGGGGGCACTCCTTTTGAAATTAACTTATTTTTTGTATTGTGGTTTGGTTAACAATTTTTACCCTGTTGAGAAATAAAATTAGTTTTACCAGATGCCACTCCATTGTGTGTGTGAGAACCCGGGGAACAAAGAACCTACACGGGGGAACGAAAGAACTATTCGGTCACTAAGGTCCTTGCCTTACCAAAAACAATGTGGCGTAGTCATCAGCTACATAGGTACACTAGCTGGGTTATCTCAGGTCACCCTACCTGTGACAATCACATGACTTATGCTGCACAAAATCTGCTCTCCATGAGCAGCCATTTTGAGAATGTTTAGAGTGTAAAAACTTGTCAGACTGTTAACAATGAAGGTTACAATTGCAGGTGTGGTACTTAAACAGCTGTAGCAGCATGTGGGAACCAAAGGTTTATTTTTTTTTTTTTTTTTTTTTTAAATCTGATAGCTGCTCTTTAGCAGGCGTGAGACTTGGTGTCTGTCTCTCTAGTAGCCCTAAAAACCTCCCTCAAATCTAAAAAACTATTCTAGCTATTCATAAA
Source organism: Huso huso (assembly GCA_036884735.1). Classification (NCBI taxonomy): domain Eukaryota; kingdom Metazoa; phylum Chordata; class Actinopteri; order Acipenseriformes; family Acipenseridae; genus Huso; species Huso huso. Next base: position 9,221,468 of record CM072681.1, on the reverse strand, counting down.
TGTAAAAACTAAGCACCCCCTCTTTCCTTCCAGCAGTGACTTGTGTTTGGCACTGGCGGGACTGCTGGCAGACAGCTTAGGGAGTGTCCCTGTACCCGTTCCAAAGCCATTAACAGAAGCAACATTAAACTAACTTTTCCTGTTACTACCTGCCTGCTAACAATCCTGCCAGCACTTAACACAATCTTCAGAAACAAGCAGTCACAAGTTAGTTGTGATATCTATCTATCTATCTATCTATGTATGTATCTATCTATCTAGACTGAGGCACTGGCCTTCACTTTGGTACTGCTGTTGTCATTGTACGCATGAATTGTTTTATATCCTAACTGTTAATTTGTATCTTTTTATATACTCACTGTCTAAAAACTTGCAACACCTAGAATCCACCAACGCCTACTAAGTGCTGTATTTTTTTTTTTTGACAGTGAGTGTATTTGAGGGAGGTTTTGGTTTGTTTGTTTGTTTGGGTAATTTAGTAATATGGATTATTCTAAGTGAGGTAAATTTAAATCTAACCAAAAACATTTCACATGTACAAAACCAGTCAAGTTAGAATTAAGAACCTCCTCCCCCTCTGTTTTTACAAGAACTACCAGAAATACAAACAGCATCAAATAACAGAGGAGACGCTCACTGGTTTTGCTCATGTGGTTTCATTCATTCATTCATTCATGTTACCTATGGTTGTTTATTTTCTGCCTACAATGCCTTCAATAGAAGGTCATATTCACAAAGCAACTGTTCAAAGGCTCAAAGGGTGCTTTATTTTAACATCCTTAATCTAAAAATGTTAACTATACTTACGTCTATGAAATAGTATCCGTTTGTTTTTCTTTTCATTTTAACACAGTAGGCAGTTTCTATGACTCTGACTTAAGGATGCTTAATATTTGTTTTTATTAATAGATAAACAATATTATCTGTGCTCACTACACCCTAACTCTCCAAACATCTTACCTGACAACTTCACTTTTAGAGAAGCGAAAAGACTCATGCCTAGGGAAACTGAAACTTTGTGGATGTTGAACAATCTACTGCAAGCAGCAATGGGCTGCAGTACACAGGACTCCTAAACAGTATTATTAAAAAGAGAAAGAAAAAAAACTTGTAATTTTTATCCCCAGCATTGAGATTACCTGTGGATGTAAAGATCCACCAGCCACACAAACATTTTACTGGCCAGCATCATTCCGGGGGGCAACAACGACAAAAGAAAATCCAAAAACAAGCAACATTTATGAGCAGACTTAACAAGGTCTTAGACTGATTTACTTTTAAGGTCCCTGTGACAGAGACAGAATCATTCTTGGTGATAAATCTCTCTCCCAACCTTCATTTCTAGGGTTAGAAGGAAGTCGTCATCTAGAAAGGGGGCTGAGCTACGATACATTAAATCATCTACCCGGAAGGGAAACAACATTGGAGGAGCGGTTGCACTATTATTATTATTATTATTTATTTCTTAGCAGACGCCCTTATCCAGGGCGACTTACAATCGCAAGCAAAGGGGTCATGATTGACGGTACAAAAGGGGGCGTAGTGAAATGATCTGTTCCTTGTTGTGGTTAAGCTGAACCAGAAGGAAAGACGTGTGTTATTATCGTGCGTGTTTTGTAGTTATTAAATATACTGTTGTTATTTAGATGGCTAACACGATCCGAAGCTGTCGCCAGAGGCCAGCACAAAACCCGGACTACACTGCACTTTGTTTCACGAATAACTGTATTTACACCACGAGCATTTTAGCACTCACTGTGAACTTGTGTTTGTGTTTTGTGTTTCGTGTGGGTGTATAAGAACAGGACTATTATTTCAGGACCAACCCGTGTATTAAAACAGGGCAATACATGCCAATGTATTGCCTGTTTCTCATTGTTATTGTTTACTGCCGTTTTGTCATCAGACTTTGGATTATAAAAATAAACAACACCTGGATTACCATTGTCTGTCTGTTCATTGATCACTGCTGCATTCCTGCACCTGCACACTGTTACTACTTTGCCACAGGCTCCTTCTTGGTTCCTTTTTCAGAACCAGCCTGGTTAACTTTTGACCAGTACTCTTTCTGTGCTGCCCAATCCTTTTCCACCATGGTGCCAATTCTCACTAGCTCGTCCACAGTCTTGACAGAATCTCTGACACAACTAGCAAGCTTTGGATTACATTTATTCAATATCAATCAATCGACTTCCTCTTCAGCAATGTCAGGTTTCCATTTAATACATAAAGCCCTATAACCATAAACAAAATCCCTTCTGCACTGCCATGGGGTCTGCACCATATTCCTGAGCCTGTCTGCTATTTCTGTCAAATAATCAGTGGGTAGAAATGCAGCAAGAAAGGCTTCATGAAAATCATCCCAGCTATGTATATTCCCCCTCACAGCTATCCACCAGCTTCTAGCTGAACCTTTTAAAACAGATGACAGGATAGCCATTCTCTCAGGATCCCCCATAGGATGAAGAGCTAGAAAATGTTCACACTGTTCTAAAAACCCCAACATGTCACTATCATCTTCTGTGTTACCAAACTCAGGAAACAGCAGAGAAACAGGCGGTTTAGTGGAAACACCTGAGCGAAGTGAAAAATCTACCATGGTGTCGTTATCCGGAATGGTTCTATGAGAAGTCATAGGAGCGGGAATCGTAGATATTCTAGGTGTGCTAGCAGATCAAATGTGTTTCATGAGCTTGCACTGCCACTGTTCATCCCTTCTCAACAAACAATGAACCACTTTCTGTTTCTGTTCTGCTCTGCTGTATCAATGGCTATTTGCATATTTTCAAATCTTTGGTCTATACAATGCCTGGGAGACTCCTCCCTATTTACTGCACTTTCTTGAGTGAGTTAACTCTCATTCTCCATGGTATCTAAATGAGTAATTCATTCCAACATGAAGTCTTTTAGTGTTTCAATCTCTGGTAAGACCGCAGGAGCCTCCTCAGCCTCTTCCTCTAAATCATTGTCATGGGGCCTGGTAATATATAAGTCATCAAGAAAGAACGATATCTCTGCAACAGGTTCTCATGATGTCCTATAAAAATATTAGGGAAATCCACAGCATCAGACTGTGTGCTTTCCTCTGAATTCGACATGTTACCTATATTAAATTGTTTTTTAAACATGTACAACCCAACCAAACTAGCAGTATTTATTGTCTTGCTCTGTGTTTTTTTTGTACTACCACAGTACATAATTATTGTAAAGAATCCTGACTTACCCAGTGTTTATTTTCTTGGATCTGGCACTCAGCTCACCTACCTACAAAAATATGTTTTTTCTGGGGGTGGTAATTTTCCTTAGTTAAATAATTAAAACTATTTGATTTCAGTTAGGGTTGAGTTTGTTACAACATTGTGTAGGTTATGATTGCTTTACAATATCATCACTTGATTCAGCTTGGCTAATAATGTTTATTCATGTGTTGGTTTTGTTCTCCTTAGCATCTTGTACATGTAGATATAACCTATACAATAATAAACATCTACAAAACAACCCATTCAATTGCACTAAACACAATCTAGTAAACACCTTTCGAACACAGACAAACTCATTAACAAACAAAACAAAATGTACCTCCAGAAAGCAGCTGTGTAGGAAATGCACACAAATAAAACTCACACAACCTTAAATGCCTGCAAGAAAAATACTACTACTAATATTTAATTATATATGCGCATCAGGGTTTTGCGCGTGTATTAGTTATTGTTGACAATCAGTCCTCTCATCTTCTGCCATGCTGTTTCAGGGAGACAGATAGCCTGTTTCGACTTTTTTTGAAAAGTCAGAAACTTAAGCTGTGATTGGTGGACAGCTGCTGTCTTGTGCCTTCCTACTTTTTCTTCCAAATCAAGTGGAATCCGTCTCCGCCCCTTTCCAGTGTTGGAAATGCCTAGTTTTGATTTCCGGATGAATAGAATGTGATATGGAAATGGGGGATATTATGGCTCGGATCAGTGTATTACTTTCATCTACAAACACATTACATCATTCTCTTCATAGCGATTCTCTTACTCTCCTCCTGGGCTACCCATAACCTTGAGTTTCCTAACATAAACTCTGCCCCTATTCATGTGGATCGGTCACATTACCAATGCAACAATCATGGGGTTGGTCTTGATAAGAAAAAACTACAGTAAACGCAGAGGATTTATGGCTACAACCTGTGAAATAAATATTAAAACAAAGGATATTACAACACAGTTAAAATGACAAGAAATTTGAAAGAAACACAATTATTATCCTGAAAAAAACTGGCAGAGCATAAGAAAATAAACTATGCATGAGCAAGTTATAACTTTATCTTTGTTGACACTTGTCTGTTGCCTTATAGCTGCAGTTGCTTCATTTGAATCACATAATTGATGAAGACCAGAAACAGGTGGAGATTTGCATGGATCAACTTGTTTTTGTTGCTGTTGGCAAGTTCTTGGGCTACAAACCTATCCAAACCTATTAAACATGCCAAAGTTGGCAGCAGCTGGAGATGACAGCCCCTCCTTCTCTGGCAATTGGGACAGCAGTTCCCCACAGTTCACCACCCACCCACCCTCAAGTTCGGTGAGAACCACATCCAAATCGTCAACCCACAGATCAAAGGAGGTGTATGCATCCCTCTCTGGAACACCACAGATGGGAACTCCCTCTGCTGCCCACTGGTCCTGCTCTGCCTACCAATCCCAGGGTGCATCGCTGCTGGGCTTCCACCACCTTCTCCCTGCAACCAATTCCGGACTGTTCTCCATTTCTTATTATTGTTTTTTTAAACTCCCTGCAATTCGGGTCTGAGTCTCCAGGGTGCGCTATCTCACCCTGACACCACGTGTGAAAGAATAGCGTCCTGGCCCAAGATGTTATGTGGGTGGAGAGAGATTCAAACACAGAGAACTGTGGGGGAAGCGCAAAAAAAGATCTAATTAAGGAATGGCCACATTCCCCACGTGGAGTTGGCAGGGAAATAGTTAACTCAACTAAAATCAACCCTTTGCAGGCTCCTGCCCTGCCACAAGCCTTATTCAAGGTCATGCTTTAAGGAATGTTTTATTAAGGACAGTTTTTTCACAGACAGTTTTGATTAATAAAAATCTAAATCTAGATGCCCACTGGAACGTCACAGCACCACCTATGAATCAAATTTAAAATTCAGCCTAATAGAGATGAAAACTGATTGGCTGATGGTAATAAATCATTTTCTAATATGATATTATTGTATTAGAATAATGTACATATTATACATACCCCAAGGTTTTTTCAGAATTCCTTTCTAGCAAACTTTTAAGGACTGTTTGTTAACACTAGAAGGACCAGAGATATACTCATACCTAGAAGCCCCACAGCAGTCTTTCTGACGGCTGCATTCAAAACACTGTAAATAGTATAATGAATGGAGAAACAGTCGGATGTAATATATATATATATATTTTATTGAGTACGTTACATAAACATCTGAAAAACCGAAGCATATTTTATATATATATATATATATATATATATATATATATATATATATATATATATACATACATCTGAACAGACACCGGTTTACAACATACATATTTATAAAACTGAAATGATAGCAATACATTTTAAACTTTTCAACAGCAATTTATTATCAGATGTGCAAAACAAATGAACAACTTAGAGAAATAAACATATTACAGAAGCGTACAGCACAAGAAGTTATAAAAAAGTCTAATTTCTTTTTCTTTTTTTTCGACAAAATGGTATTCCTTTACCTTGAGTGTAAGGCTGTTAGTAGTAATATTACTATAGCTTATGTCAAAAGTCTGATTTATGACACTTTTGACCTTTTTTTGACCTTATAGGTATGAATTTATGAATATATAATGAGGGGCGGTTTATGAATTTATGAATATATATAATGGGGCCATGGATTTTATGGTTGTTACAAGACAGATATGCTTATTGAATATAGGCTTATATATGCCTATAAACTTATTGCACGTCTTTTTTATAAGATATGTACAAAAATCAGTGTTTAATATTATTTATGTGATCAGGGGATAGAGGGTTACCCAAGTTTTATTAATGCTTATGTTAACTTATGCTTGGTGCAGACAACATTAAATTCTTAGTATTTTTTACATTAGACACTTAATGAAAAAGAGAAAGTTTAAAAAGAGGGTATTAAAAGCAAAAAGCAAAAAAAAAAAAAAAAAAAAACACGAACACAACTACTTAGCCATTTTAAAAGCATTTAAACATTACACACACACGCACACACAGAAATCTGAGTACGAGGTGCTGTGATTTTACATTTTGATATGTTTGGCGTATACATATTTTTTACTAGGCACCGTTAAAAGCAAAAGATATTTACACATACAGAATCCAATAGATGAAACAGGAGAAAATTTAAAACAGCGTATCACAAAAGCAATAGAAAAATGCAAAAAACAATTTATTACATACATAAATAACTGTACAACTTGAGCGTTAGTCGTTTTAAAAGTGTAGCGCTAAACAAAATAAAACAGATATTAAATTAAATATTTATAAAAGAACAAAAACAAAACAAAATCTACCAGAGTACATAGTGGTTTACCCCAAGTTTTATAAATGCTTATGTTAACTTATGCTTGGTGCAGACAACATTGAAGTCTTAGTATTTTTTACATTAGACACTTAATAAAAAGAGAAAGTTTAAAAAGAGGGTATTAAAAGCATAAAAAAAAAAAAAACAATTTATATTTAAAATGCGTTTAAACATTACACACATAAATCACGGAACAACTGAGCATTAGTCGTTTTGAAAGTGTATCGCAAAACAAAATAAATTAGATATTAAATTAAATATTTATAAAAGAACAAAAACAAAACAAAATCTACCAGAGTACAAGTTCTGAAAAAAGCTCTCTCTTACCGTCTTCAAAAAAAAAAAAAAAAAAAAACTCCCCCGGACAAAACGCACAAACCCTGCCTGAATTCTCTCCCTCTCACGCTTCTTCTCTCTTCAAACTTTAGCTGCCGAATGACTGCAAAACATCGTTCTGTGACTTAAATAGGGGGCGTTCCTTTGGCCCCAAACATGCGCGCGAAACACACATCCACATCCCCCTGAAGTGGTGTTTATTGGGGGAAATAAACAAATAAACCTCTAAAATGAAACAAGTTATAAAACAGATTGCATAAACGTTAACAAATGAGTGAGAATATTTTTACCCTGAAACATGAAATTTATTATCAACTCTGAAAATGTGATCAACCGTGACTCTAATAATCTCTGCAGGGTCCTAATGCCCCAAATGTATTGTATATGTACAATAATAATTATTATTTTAAACCAACCTTTTTATTTTTTACTTTACCTTAATTAACACCCCATGATCATTTACAAATGTATTCATTAACCCCTCTTTAGTTTAAATCCCAGACACTTTCCATTATATGAGTACTTTGTTCACCATCCAGTTGGATTATATGGCCCTTTCACATTTTTGTTTTCTTAAACCAACCCTTTACACTATATATATATATATATAAATAATATACCCTAAATAAAGGGGGTGTGCAAGTGTTTGTAAGTTTTAATGCATATTAACCTATGTGCATAAACTGTATTTTGGTTGAATAAAAAATGCAACATTGCCTTGAAGTTATGTATACTTCCAATAAATATTTGAAAGGTTCCTTATAGGGTCTGCATTAACTACATCCTTTCATTTTAACGGTAATGTTCATTTGAAGTACTGCACAAAAACTTGGTCTTATTTTGTCCTCATGTATTCCCATCATAGGGATGCCCCAGGGCCCTAGCTCACAGGCCCAGCATGGAGGCATGGTAGAACAACACATGGGTGAGGGGAAATCAAAGGAGGTTTTTAGAATGCATGGCTTTATCAGACAAGGCTATCCTGTCGGGACCCAAAGGAGTGAAGGGAGACATGGAGGATTCACTCTAATGAGTTAACACAGCATTTGACCAGAAGGGTCCCCCAGCCCCCTTTTACAGGCAACTGGAGAATACATCTGGTCTAAATTAGCCAGAAAGGCCGAAGGGGCAAAGGTCATTGAGCCAAAAAGACCAGTATGTGTGCGGGGCTGTTTCAGAGCCTAAGAGATGCAGAGCCTTCCAAAATAGGTATATTAGAGTTATGGGTTAAATTAAATAAATACAACTGAAGGGGTTATTTGGGGAAATAAACATTATCATTAAGGAGATTGCTTACTTTCGTTAAGATTAAAACCTGGAAACAATTCTATAAACAAAAACTGTTTAATCATGTTTGTTTGTTTGTTTTTTTTTTTTTTTTTTTTTTTAAAAAGCTAGCAAAACTTGTTTATTCTTGTCATGCCAATAAAGCTTATTGAATTGAATATAATTGAATAAAAACAAAATGTTATGATTCTGTAACAAACAAATGAAGGAAAATTAAATACATATGTACATGAATAAAACAGAACAGAGTTTAACATTTTTTAAACATGTTAAATATAGAGTAAAAAAAATATAAGTAAAGTATAGCATCCTGCTAAAGAATAAGGCCTACGGTTTTTGTAATGTATTTAGATTCCCTGAAAAAGGCACGGAACAGCTTTTTAGAGAGAGAGACCCCAGCTCTGACCAAAGATCTTTTCTGAAATGAGGGACATCCCTTTCTTCGGGGGAGTGGTCTGGTGAACCTGCCTATATCTTTCCAAAGAAATGGGGGCAGTCTCCAATACTTTATTATGGATTTATTTTCTTGAGGTACATGTTTTACAATATTTGGTACGCTCTATATACACCCCAAAAAACACAAGTGCATTATTTTTACTTTGTGTATTTAAGAATCATGAACAAACCCTGGTATTTGTGAGATGATAGGTGCAGTCATCATGTACCTTAAATTAGAAACTCCTCCTTTATAGATACATTTTCAATGTGTTATTTTACTGAACATAATTACAATATTCTTTTACAAGGTGCTCCAGGTGTTAATGCATGTGGATATGCAGGTTTGAACCTTAGGTGTCAATAATAACATAAACAAATACATCCTTATTTACATGATAAACGCAGATATCTATACGCCCAGAATGCCTTATTTCTTTAAATTATTGTATACACTCTTTATTGTTGAGCTCTCATTAAATTGAATTTATTTATATACAAAATAATTAAATGCTCCCCGGTATTGTGAATGTCAGAATATGACAGGTCACCCCAAAGTTTGTGTTAAAAATATCCATACTTTAAGTTATACATACTTTAATTTTTTAATAATGGATTGATGCGTGGATTTGTTTAACTTCATATTCCCCCAAAATTGTTATGTTGGTAGGTTTGTAACACCGGGTTGGTGTTATTTTGGGGGTAGGTGTTTAAAAATGGTCCACCTTGTACTGCGCATGACCTGGGTATGGGTAAATGATTTTAGTTCAGAAAACAAGCAAATGTCCACCTGAAAGGGGTACGATGTACTGAGTTGGTCCCTTAAAGTAATTTTTATATAATATTTCACTATTCATCAAATGTATGTGACTTTAACTGATGAGCAACAAATAGGGTTACATTGTAAACATCTAGGATTAGGGAGTTGAACTATAATTTGGCTTCTTCTTAGTGACTTATGCAGTAGTCAATCAAAGCAAGGACAGCGTCCCGTTTTCTGACGTTACACAGGTCAAGTTGCTGTACACATACCATATTCTGATTATATACCACTTACTGGTCCTATGCCAGAGCCACAAAAAAAAAGGGAAACAAGGAGAAGAGTTATGTGTATATTTGAATAATAATAGTAGATTGTAGTCTACTGTCTGTTTAAACTTCCCAAAGTGTTACAAATGGTACTTTGTGATGTATTATTATGAAAGAAAAGGTTTCTTTGACACCAGTCGGTACCAAAGAATCTTATGTAACGTGGGGCCGTGGTTATTTTTATTTGATGCATATCAAACATGTACAGTATAGGACTACAGAACTACTATTTGCTTATGTTTTACTGTTAAAAATAAGGTATAGATTTATCTTGTTCTGAAGCAGGTTCAGATATCTGCTGTCTTTATACATTATGCATATTGTTTCATATTGTTTCTTTCTGTTCATATTCTGGATATACAGGTTTGAACCTTAGGTGTCAATAATTACATAAATAAATACATCCTTATTTACATGATAAACGCAGATATCTATACGCCCAGAATGCCTTATTTCTTTAAATTATTGTAAACACTCTTTATTGTTGAGCTCTCATTAAATTGAATTTATTTATATACAAAATAATTAAATGCTCACCGGTATTGTGAATGTCAGAATATGACAGGTCGCCCCAAAGTTTGTGTTAAAAATATCCATACTTTAAGTTATACATACTTTAATTTTTTAATAATGGATTGATGCGTGGATTTGTTTAACTTCATATTCCCCCAAATTGTTATGTTGGTAGGTTTGTAACACCGGGTCGATGTTATTTTGGGGGTAGGTGTTTAAAAATGGTCCACCTTGTACTGCGCTTGACCTGGGTATGTGTAAATGATTTTAGTTCAGAAAACAAGCAAATGTCCACCTGAAAGGGGTACAATGTACTGAGTTGGTCCCTTAAAGTAATTTTTATATAATATTTCACTATTCATCAAATGTATGTGACTTTAACTGATGAGCAACAAATAGGGTTATATTGTAAACATCTAGGATTTGGGAGTTGAACTATAATTTGGCTTCTTCTTAGTGACTTATGCAGTAGTCAATCAAAGCAAGGACAGCGTCCCGTTTTCTGACGTTACACAGGTCAAGTTGCTGTACACATACCATATTCTGATTATATACCACTTACTGGTCCTATGTCAGAGCCACAAAAATAAAGAGGGAAACAAGGAGAAGAGTTATGTGTATATTTGAATAATAATAGTATATTGTAGTCTACTGTCTGTTTAAACTTCCCAAAGTGTTACAAATGGTACTTTGTGATGTATTATTATGAAAGAAAAGGTTTCTTTGACACCAGTCGGTACCAAAGAATCTTATGTAACGTTGGGGCCATGGTTATTTTTATTTGATGCATATCAAACATGTACAGTATAGAACTACAGGAGGTTTCTCTTTTACTATTTGCTTATGTTTTACTGTTAAAAATAAGGTATAGATTTATCTTGTTCAGAAGCAGGTTCAGATATCTGCTGTCTTTATACATTATGCATATTGTTTCATATTGTTTCTTTCTGTTCATATTCAAATAAAAGCCTAAACCTTAATGTATCAATCCAACATTACAAATACTATAGTCTACCTATTTAAATATCTTAAGAGTTATTTCAGACACATAATAATATAAGACACATAATAAACACATAATAAGCAATAATGAATAAATAGATTGGGTGTTTGGGGGTGTTGAGCTGGGAGATACAATTGTATTTGCTTTTATTTAGTATGAAAACAGCTCCTTGGATAAAGGCAGCCGGTAAATAATAATAATAATAATAATAATAATAATAATAATAATAACAATAACAATAATAATAAATAATCATAATATTAATCATAGGTCATCAAGTTATCGATTGTAGTATGCAATGAGAGTAATAATATGCAACTAAATTAAGGAATACTAACTTATTGTTGAATAGCTTCAGTATAAAAAGATAATAAATTAATTACAAAGGATCATTTCTGAAAGACAATATTTAAACTGTTGATTATATAGAGTTGTTAACTACAAGTAGCCTACTAGGCTAGTACATGTCTAGCACGTGAACATGTCTCGTCTTAAAAAATGTTATCGTGGTAAGGTCATCAGGCAAGTTAGTACCACAGCGTCTTCATTAACACATCCCTTTTTAAACTGCTTTAATAATACATAGATAGGTATATAACGTCTAAATGGCAATAGATTGTCTATTTGTCTAACCTGCCTTTTATACATTTAACATGTTTTTTGGTCACATGACAACAGAAAGACATACAACAATAAAGTGTTCTGATCTGTAGTAAAAACATCTCACATATTGTCCCTAAATGAAAATGTTTAATTGCTTTATTCACCATATGCTTTTACTAATAATTATTGTAAGACAAACCATATTAGAACTATTACTTGTAGGGAAAAAGACATCATAATTCTACTTACAAGACAGGGGGCCCAGCTGAGAGGAGATATTTTCCCTTGACCTATTTAGAGGTCTGGTTGCATGTGTTAAATTCTTTATATTTCAGGTTAATAGAATGATTGTATTGGGAAGTGAAACTGTTGATGGAATATGTTTTCGGTGCAAAATCTAAATGCAGAGATTACAGTTTTCTCAATTGCTAAAGTTAAATAAGCAGGCAGGTGGCAGAAGCAGTAAAACATCCGGGAAATTTTACAAAAAAAAAAAAAACTCAAAATATAATCCATTTGTTCCCATTGTTTTTGATTTGATTTTAGTTTCTATGATGAGGGTTACACAGACCACTGAAACCAATTTCAGTTCTTAAAATAATTCTAATGCAGCTCAAAACAGAATTCCCTCAGTGTTAGCGGTCCATCACTTGCATTCGCTCCACAGCTCTCACATGTGCAGCTTTTGAAAGATGTTGCAGCAAAACATGGATTCTCATTTGAACACCTCTGGTGCTACCCTGGGGTAATCTCTGTTTGCACAAGCCAGGCTTTCAAAAGCTTACTAGAACGGAACCTTTTCATTTTACAACGCGATATGTGCTACACCCAGTTAAAGAAATCTCCGTTTGCAAGCCATGGTTTCAGTTAGGGTTGCACTTCCTTGTGCACCTGGAGGGTGAAATTGTCCCCGCCCCTTCGCTGGCTGCTTTCCTGTCATTAACCAATCAGCTGCTGCTCCCCCTGCTGACTGGCATGCCATCAGCCAGTAACATGACCCAGAAGACACTGCAGAGGTGAAGTGAGGCGGGGAGTCCAGCAGCCTTCCCGAGGTAGAGGCACAGAAACAGAACTTCCTTTAATCCAGTGATCATGTCAAATCCAGGTCTGTGAGAACATCTTTCAAAAACTGGACATCTGAGAGACAATGCAACTTCCAAGCAGGTCATATTTATGACATCAATTTGTTAAGCTATAAATCACTTAAATAAAAATCATGAATTTCCACACACTTTAATTTTCCAACAGTGTAGATTTTTATTTAAAGCTATTTAAAGACATCTTCACGTTTTTTTTTTTTTTTTTTTTTTAATTTGTAAAAAGCACCTTTTGGAATGTAAAATTCAGGTTGCAAAAGCAGTGGCTCAGTGTGTGAGGTTTACTGGTTCCAGTTTAATGAGCACACTGGTCTAGTAGACGTAACTGGCAGTGAAGCGAGACTGGGAGGCAGCCTTGTCTTTCTGTCCGCTGTGAACGTAAGATCCAGTCGACGCCAATCTGTTAATCTGAAGAAAAAAATAACAAACCAATCAGTAACACACACAGAAAGACACAGACAGACACTGACAGGGTGAAGAACCCTCCTCTGTAAAGAAGGGTTTATTTTTGTGATGGATTTTGTGTCCAGGACTTGTTTTGTACCGGTGTCACAGAATATCTGTTCCCCCAGGAACCAATATTTCACCTTTCAAATATTTGTTTCCCCCCCCCCCTTATTTTTTTTCTAACAGCCATCCTTCTTTGCATAGAAGTCTATATCGCTGCCCTTTCAACTAAACCCTAACCCTAAACTTGTAGCCCCCAGTCCCCTCGGACAGGTCCAGTCTCCCCTGCAATAATACATGAGAACAGCCTGCAAGCAGGGTTAGAAACTCCCGCTCGCCCGAGCTGAATTAGATCTGATGAGGACTAGTTGATGTCTGTGTCTCAGACATACTTAAAACAAATGTACACATACAGTCTCACGTTCAGTCTTGCATTAAAAACAATGCAGGGAAGTCAATTTTAACTAACGGGGTGTAGCTTAGAAAACAGTCACTCGGAACTGAAACCTCCCTTCATCTCCCCTGCAATGCCAGCCCCACTTAATGACGTTTTACGTTTGTGTTCTCCCTCTGCGTGGGATGAGAAGTTTATCGTTTGAGTTTACTGAAACACGTTGCGTCTTTTGAAGTAAGTGTAAAGTCATTTTACAGTGTTGATTTATACCGGGACTGAAGAGGTCATTAGCAAAGGGGGCCGGCTGTACTAACGAGGTCAAACAATAGGCGTGTAACCCCCTTTGACACAAACTGGGTTATTGGTACAGCTGATTTAACCTGAGCTCTCTAGGACCGTTGCGGAATCCGCGTTTCCACCTACGTAATTGATGCATAGCACGCATAGGGAGGGTGTGCGTCATGGGTTTGTGTGAGTGAGAGCCTAACAAAAATGAGAAGGGAGACGCAAGACGGCATCACACGTGTATCAGAGCTCCCAGAAGACAAAAATAAAAGAAAGAAATCAGATCAGGCGCTGGAGGAACGCCAGTCACTCCAAATACTCTAACAGGTTTCCTAAATCTGTAAATATCCCAGATCGCTGGATTCAACAAAAAGTACAGCGCAATACAACCACAACTGCTCACGTTGCCTGCCCGCAGACACAGGAGCACAGTCACGTTGAAGTATCAGAAGCAGCATTCCCAGACGCGGGGCCCAAGCTCGCAGTAGAAAAACAGATCTCAGCTTAGTCTGGAGTTATCATTAACCCGATTTAAAAGAAAATACGGCTGTATACAATATACATTCCTAGAAAATAAGAGTACTCCAACGAAAAACAAATTAACACAACACAATAGATAAATGCGGGAGGAATATGGACTGAACAGCAATTTAAAGCAACTGTGTATTGATCGTTTGAAAGTGAAAACTGTTTCATTTATTGGCATCTTACTTCTATGTTACTATAATAAATCCAATCATTATTCTAGTAAAACACTGTTTGTCATGTTATTTACATAGATAGTACAATGTGTATAACCGTATTAGTAATACTATTCTAGTAATATTTACCTGTGTAGCTTTATACATACTTTTATTGAACTATTGCTAAAGGTTATTGTGAGACAAGGGAGGGGGTGAGACGCCTCACCAGCCCCAACCTAACAAAAAATGGCTAACGTCACTCACTGTAACTGATGTAGTCTGCGGATCTACGCCACCCAGTGGTTTACAGGGCACTAGGACCCTAGATAAGTTTAAATAAATATTAAAACTATATCCTCTTCCGACCACAGGTTCAAATTCTAACTAGCTTAGAGCAGCTGCATTGCCTAACCAAACCAAGCAAGAGCGCAGGAGGCAGCTTTTAAAAGTTATTACAACAATGGGTTTATTGCACAAAACAGTAGAACATACAATATAAAAAAAACACAATGCCGACAGCAGTAAAATACACATACAACAACAAACAAGACAAAGGTAAAAACACAGTATCTTTCTTCCTTGTTAAAAAACCCAACGAAGCTAGATTAAAGTATCACTTATCTCAGGTATGTAGCAGCAGCTACAAGTGATATAGTTCAGAACTCAGTGTAGATTGTCATCCCGATTCGCCGTCCCTCCTTCCTTGGCTGGTCGCTGCAATCGTCCCATTTCAAACTCCTCTTCGCCTTGCCTCGCTATTTCAGGTTTCGTCCTGTCCTGTCCTGTCCTGTCCTGTCCTGTCCTGTCCTGTCCTGTCCTGTCCTGTCCTGTCCTGTCCTGTCCTGTCCTGTCCTGTCCTGTCCTGTCCTGTCCTGTCCTGTCCTGTCCTGTCCTGTCCTGTCCTGCTGTTCAGGTTCCTACCTCTTAAATAGGAAGAAATCCGAAACAGTACCAGGTGCACATAATGCCACTAATCAAGGCCAAATACGCTGATAGCCAGCTCACAGGTTCCACAATTCGATGTTAATTACATCAGTTCAGGGTTATTAAATGAATCTAAAGCTGCAGCACACAACAGAACAAACGTGCATGAAAACATAAAAAAGAAATACAACACATATTTAAGTGCACACGTGAATACATTAAATCAGACCACTAAATAATAATTGCTGCAGCCCCATTTGTCACCCCGTGTGACATTATTATTTTAGTTTAGTTTATATTAAAAGGTGAACTATTTACTGTGCCTGTGTTTCCATTGCAGTGGATTTATTCGCTAAAAGTTTACGGATTGAAAAAATATGTGACAAGCTCAATGGAAATGAGTATAATTCGCATTCATTCGAACTTTTAAAAACCCTAGAGTTAGGGTTTTAGGAAAGTCGATATTTTCAGAAAATGCGAATTAATGTGCCTTAATGCTCATAACTTTAAATGGAAACAATTTTATTTGCATAAAATAAGCGAATCCCCCAAAGAGCACTGCAGCTCCTAAGGAAGTTCCTTACTGGGAGGGAAAAATGGCGACTAACAGTAACAGGTGCAACTGGGAGACTGCATATTCTGCACAGCTAGCCAGCTTATACAGAGCGATAGCGATAGCGATTCTCTTTTCTGTTGTTATAGGTGATCTAGGGCTGAACTGTTCTGGAGCAATATACGGGTCAAGTTTAGTGCACAGTTCGTTAAAAGCTTCCCTGGTCATCCTGAAATGGGTACGCCAGCGCTGATCATTAAAATCATCTTGCACGATATGTGCCCAAAATATATTGCAACGCTTGTACACCCTCTTTCGAGGTGGATTCCGTAGTGTGGTTGTGAGTAGTAACCGCTCCAGGTGATACAGCTGCCTTCTAGATCTTCTCCGTCTCCTAACAATATTGATAACTGCTGAAGCAAGCTGCAGTAACAGCATCAGTATTATTTGGCCTTGTTCAAGAACATCCTGAAATTGAGTTTTTTCTTCTAAAACCATTTTGCTGCTGAAAAGTTAACCGCTGCAGAGAACACGTGCGCAATGGTTTTAATTCTCCAGTTTGAACAGAATAATGTAGCCTATCTACACGTCACACGTCGTGAACACTAATCTTTCCTGTACAAATACATTCCTTGCTTTTATGGCATGAATTTCATTAATATAAAAATGACTCTGATAAACTCATACATTTTAATTAATATTTTATTTGTAAATATATAAATAAAATTCAGTAATAAATGTAATTAATTACAAGGAAAATTCAGTACATTTACCATGTATAGCATTCTGCCTTTCCCCCTTTTTCTTTTGCAATCCACGCAATTTTGAAGTATAGTGACATCAAACATTAGCCTGCATAAAACACAGTTTGAAACCCCCTTCGTAATGATCTCTCTTGATTTTACACAAACTGAAACAACTGCTCTATATACGACTGTATATAAAAATCAGTCAGATGCTTAACTTCGTGTTTATTCCCTGTTTATTAAAAGAGAAAAAAGAGGGGGAAAAGAAAGAAAAACATAATATGAAAAGTGTGTGTGCTTATTAAATATTTAACATTTCATAAATGACAAGAAAAGGTGAAACTGCTCCTGTAATTTATGAGAAAACAGTAGGCTATCCTTATAGTAGGCTATAACCAGAATAATTATTTTTATGTGAATAATAAGCTGGTGTGAAGTGATGGACAGTAGACTGCTGTTTAGTAAACTGGGGTTATTCGCTAGATGTGATACGTCATCGTATATTTAAAATTGCATACATTAGTAAAGTAAAATCAGGTTAAAGAGTGGAAACGGTCTGTCGCACTATTTTTCTAGCGTATTTCAGTTTTCGATGCGAATAATTTTAGCTCCGCCTACAACATCATCACGTCGGGCAGTTTGTCCACTAGAAATTGATTTAAATGGAAACCCAATTTTAGATTGATTATGCGCATTACTTTTGCCGAATTTCAAATGCCCATAAGACGCTATTCGCTTCGATATCTTAATGGAAACATATCTTGTGCTGCTGCAAAAAAAACCTCTCTATATAAAAGCTGGATAAGTAAGGAGGGGAACCCATATTCTCCTGGACGCACCATGCTCCCAAGCTAATTTGATAGCCGCTGAAACCTCTACAATGCCATAGAAGACATCTGGTAAAGGGCTTCTGTTCATTAACAGCACCGATTATATTATAAACACCCTTACACGTTCTATATGAAATTGTATATACTTTTAAAAGTCTGTTTAGGTAATTATAATGGTGTAGTTTGTCGCTCTTTCTAATTCTATCACTTATTTACAAATTAGCAGCGAGATTCATTGTAATTCATTGTACATACCAAAACCTGACAACCTACCATTTTCTGACGTGACAAAGGTCACGTTTTGGTAAATGTACCGCATTCCGATGATCTACCACTTCTGATGTTACACCAGTACTACACAGCAGCGCTGATGGAGAAGCACAGGCAATAGGCATCCTTTGTGACACCAGTGCCGGCACTAAGATTTACTTGTTTGTGTATTTATAACATTTGAAAAAGTTTAAAACCACAATTAAAATAAAAATGGCTTAACAACCACTAGGATTTACTGGGCACTGGTGCTAGTCTGTGAAGTGGAGCTGAATTTAGATTAGTCAAAAACATTTCATTTTTTTATTATCCAACAAAACATTTTCTAACAATATTTTATGATGACAGTGAACAAGACAGTTTAATCAAACATGAGGATATCCACACATTTTAATAAATCAATTATTAACAAGACTTATCAATTTAATTCATAACTCAATTTAGTTCATATTGAAACATATATCAGATTGTTCAATACTTATTGTTAATAGATTCAAGATTATCAAGTACAAAAGTTAGTATGAAAACATTTCTATAAAAAGCAAACCCAAGATTTAGCCCCCCCACCCCACCCCCTCCAAATAAACCCTGCGCTGTAGCTGATTCTGAATTAGTCAAAAATATATTTTTAAATTATCCAACAAAACATATTCTAAAAATATTTTATGATGACTGAACAAGTTTAATCAAACAGGATATCCAAAACATTTAATAAATCAACTATGTAACAAGACTGATCAATTTAATTAATAACTCAATTTAGTTTGTATGGGAACATATATAAGATTGCCCAATACGTAAAAGTTTATAGATTGAAATTATTCACACAAACCGATTAATCAGAGGCATCAATTTTTTCGAGTTTTAAAATTAATGTTAGGTTATCAAGTACAAAAAAAACATTTCTATAAAAAACAAACACATGTCTGCATTTCAAGACTTAGCCCATAGTACAAATGCATTCAATACAAGCGAAAAACAACATTATATGAACACACGTCAAATCAATATGCCTAAAGCTATTCAGGAATGTGGTAACTATTGATACATAAAGTGCCCACAATAAGTTTGCTTCAGTTATTCAGCACAACCATTTTGAACATTGCTAGAACTTATTTCATTTTGTTTACAAACTGAAATTCATAAAACAAATAATAATAAATGTCTTCTTTGTAAATAGCTCAACAAAAAAAAAAATTGATCTCAAGGCTGGGGCCCCCTAATGCCAGCACTGTGTTAAGCTAACAACTGAAGCTTTTTCTGTCATGAACAATTTCACTTACTCTCTACAGGGCTTCCCCATTAGTATTGAATATCGTATGCTACTGGGCCTTTAATGGTAAACCCAAGAAAAAAAGAGACTTTGTCGTCTCTTCTTATGTCTTCTATGTTAGCAGGCTGCACTCTGATTTTTACATTGCCGCACTGAGCAAACACCTTGTGACCCTCGGTTCTGCCTTCTACACGACGCAGTAAGTTTTTGACCTTGTTGTTTATTGTCTCAGAAAAATGAACAAAGCAGGTATCGATTTTGGATTTGTGGACAACTCTGTTTAGTCCTGAGGACTGTCCAAGGAAGAAATGAGGTACAATAAATCTTGAACGAAGATAGTTTTCATACTGGTTTCCAAAGCATTTCCAGATTTGTTTCACGTATGACTCGGTACCTTCTTGTGGCCACAACAGCAGCAAAGCTAGGAAATACATCTCTGCTGAGGTTTGAGGTTTATCTTCTTCTTCATCTTGCAGTACATCTGTCAGGATACCTTCCAGGACTGTGGGCTCTGTAATATTCCCAGACTCTGGGTTGATGCAGTTAAGGACAATGTTCGCCAAGATAAAGTTTAATTTATCTTCTTTAGTTTTTTTTCTTGAATTGTAAATGTATTGCCAACTCTGGTAAATGTTTTCCATTGTGTCAGGGTCTCTTCTCTCACAGAGGCAGTGAAGGAGTCCTGGAAAACTTGCAGCTTTTTGTGTCTCTAAATATTTTCTCTTCTGATCGACCCTTTCATCCTCAGCTTTGGGTTCTACGTGACCATTACATTCTGAACTTGTATACTTCAGAAAACAACCAGACACACTTTGGGGAATGTAATCTTTCTCTTCTTTCGTCTGATTTGGTTTGGAGTAAGTGAGATAGGTCTCATAAAAAGCAAAGACCTTTTTAACACGGTCTTTTAGTGTGGGAAGGAAAGACCTGTTCTTAAGTACTCGAAGGAACTGATTGTTACAATCAGTTATATGGATGCTGTCAATTTGCAATTCATTTTTTAAGAATTTCTTCATTTCCTCTTTGAGTGGGTACAACATGGAAAGAGTGTCAGAGACACACCCAGCAACTTCCAGCTCACCAAAGAACCCACTGGTATTATAAATCATTGGCCTTTTTCTAGTCCACTGATTCTCTAAGTCAACTGGACCTTCTTTATTAGCTAAATCTTGTTCTTCCTGAAATGCAACAATGGCTTTTTCTGCCACTTCGAGAAATTCATCCAACTCATCAGCACTAAGATCTGGTTTACTTTTAGAGTGCATTTGTTTTTTGTAGACCTGTCCCAAAGTGTCAGCAACAAATGAATTATTTCCAGCTCTCTTTTTAGCCCTTTCTGCCCATTCGATTGCCTTTGGAAAGTTTTTCTCTATGATATAATAAAACCTTGCCAGAGCTTGAGGAATAACTGCATTCTTTTCAAACAACACGGCTGCTTTGGTGAAAATCTCGATACATTTGTAATTGTTTCTCTCACACCGTCGTATGTCTTCAATCAATTGAGAAAACTTGGTGCTTTTTTGCCTTCTGACCAGCATATCTTGGATGTCACGCATAAGAAAGTTATCTGCATCCATTTCCTTCACAAACAAAGATGAGAGCAAGTCTTTTGTAATCTCGCTTCTGCTTCGTTGTTTTGTTTCCAGCTCTTCACAACACTGAGTGGCAATCATTTTATGAGCCAAGCGAACTCTCTCAGTCTTCTCTGAATTTGTAAAACAAATTAAAAGATCAGAATAAGGATTCATCTGTTCTTCCAAAGGTTTACTGCCATGTAGTGGATCATTAGATCGTAAAAAACTCTCACAAACAGACCCTAACAGTGAAGAATTGGATACATAAGAATTCAACAAGGCTAGAAAGGAAATTAGCTTTGCTTTTTCACTGCTGACTTGTTGGTCTTTGAATGTTTTATGGACGACATCTTTAACGTAGCTTACTTGAAAATTATTTTTCATGATCAGAAATCCATAGAACGTTTCATGATTTTCATGAGATTCTTGTATTGCCTGTAATTTTCCCTCAAATAAGGATTGCTCCGTCTCTGACAGTTTGTTGGTTATGCACACGCTCTCTGTGAAGCTTGTATTCATGCTTTCTGCAGGATTCTCAGATCTTATGCAGCTTAATATTATAACCACTGGGCTTTTAGGATTAATGTTTTTTTGTTCGATTTCATCCAGGATGCACTTTCGTAGTTCATAAATATTTTCAGATGCTTCCAAATCATCTACTAAAAGGAGTACAGTCTGTTTCCTTTCGCCCTTCATGAATAAGTCCATCACATGACAAGCAATGGCAGCTGCCGTAGCAAAGTTATTGTTAAGCACGGCACACTTGAATACTTTCCTCAAATCCCATAAAACATGCTTGGCTAAAGTAGTTCCACCACAGCCTGCATAATGAAATAAATTAACACACCCTAAACTTCTGGAAAGATTGCTTTGTTTTTCAATTAATTGTTTCAGATCTTCATGCTTATCCCTTTGATAAAGGTAGGGATTCTGGCATCTCAGACAGATGAAAGTTTAGCCATGAGACTTTTTTCCCCTCTGTAAAAGTACTCTTCTTCTGATTTACAGGCTTTGGTATCCTTTTCTGTGTTGACACATTCATTTTCACATAAAATGTCAAGACAAGGTCTGGAACCACCTTCCATTTCATCAGAAACAAAAGAACTGACCAAGCTTAGATGAGGACAAATATCTGGCTGGACTACTGCAAATATTTAGAATGATTACACTCCTCTCTTTTTGTTCATATAAAAAGTGAAATTCTGAGTGGCAGGATCTCTCATGGTATCCACGACCAGGCCAAGGATCAGCTTGTATTTTTTTTCAGGAACAATCTCTCCAAGAAGCACTTCTGTTCACCACATAAAAGTAGTCTTCTGAAGCAAGTTAAAGGATGTCCAGTTGTGTTGCAAATGATGTGTTCTGCAAAAAAAAAAAATATAAGAACATATGAAAATTTACAAACATAAGAACATAGGAAAATTTACAATGATTCAGCATCAACATGGCTAGGTAACCCATTCCATATCATCCCATTCTCTATCTACTACCCTCTCTCTCCACTTCATTTCCAATGGTGTTCTCTGGTCCTGGTTTCTTTGCTGCACTTAAAATTATTGGCTGGTGTCTTTGTCAACTACTTTTAAGATTTCAGTCAAGCTGTCCACCCAGTCTTCTCTGCTCTAGGCTAAATAGATTAAGTTCCTTCAATCTCCCTTCATATCTAATTTGTGGGACATATTCCCTGAATATGATAATACATGAATATGTATTAATGATATAACTGGACTAATTAATGAAACTGCTGTGTCTTAGGAAAAAAGCAAATTGCTGTGTCTTAAGAAAAAGGGCCCCATGGTTCCTGACAGACATAAACTAGTGATGTACCAGTGGAAAAGGACATTAAAACATCAAAAGGACTGTGAGTTTATGCAAGATACACAAATGATCTCATGAAAGTGGCTATTTAGCAGAGTGAAAAAGACTATTTTTTTATTGTTTAGCAGACGCCCTTATCCAGGACGACTTACAATTGTTACAAGATATCACATTATTTTTACATACAATTACCCATTATACAGTTGAGTTTTTACTGAAGCAATCTAGGTAAAGTACCTTGCTCAAGGATACAACAGCAGTGTCCCTCACCGGGGATTGAACCCACGACCCTCCGGTCAAGAGTCCAGAGCCCTAACCACTACTTCACACTGCTGACTATAAATATCCAAGCCAAACTGAACATTTTGTGCTCCACATCAAATGCTAAACAAGGTGCTGTCACTCTGCTAAGCAAAGCTGCAACTCCGGGACTCTGCCTAAAAACGGAACCAAGATGGGACTCTGCCTGAATACAGACCTAATAAGAGAAAGCAAGCTGCAAGCAAGTCAACGACCACAAGCAACGAGACAGTGGCTCGGCTGAAGGACTGCCGTAAAACTTACAGAGACTTATCAGAGAAACCAGTCTGGGTCTGCTGTACACCTACAACCACAGTATCCAAAAGAAACTGTGCCCTGCTACCTGCATAGCTAAAAGATTCAGCGAAGAGGACAGAGCAGACGGACGCTGTTGTGGATCCAATACCGAGGACTGAAGACTTTGTTGCAGCTGTTTGTTGATTCTAATCGAGAATTGGAAGCTTTGTTGCAGAGTTTGATCCAATGAAGGATTGAAGACTTTGTTGCTGAGAGGAAAGTTTTTGTACTGGACACTGCAACAGATTGAGTTTCCAAGCCAGCAGACCAAAAGTCTAAGCTTCAAGGAACTGTTGAGTATAATTCCAGTTGCATTTTCCTTTCATGTAACTAAATTAATTAATTGTAACACATTCACATAGAATTGTACTGTTAATTATTTAGTTTGCACACTTTGTGTGTGAAATAACTTTTAGTGAAACTTGATGAAGTAACTATAAGTAATCTACCTCATATTGTTGTATAAAGAATTTATTTAAAAGTAAACTTGCCATATCCTTAATCTATATACCATTAATAAGCTTAATGTGATCTATTCTAAGATTGTCTGCATCATCTCAGTTGAGGCTGTGTGCTTGGGTGTGGGCGTGTGTGTGTGAGCAAGCTCCTACGTCACAGGCTGCTAGCTTGCTCGAGTGCTGCTGGTGTGTGAGGAGACAGGTGGTGTCATATTTAAATTGCCTACTAGTCAAGTTAGGGGCAGTGAGAGTTTTTGAATTGTGTTTTGTGCTTAGAGATTAAGACATTTACTTTCTGACTTTTCTGATTTCTGTTTATTATTTTGTGTACTTAATAAAATGCTACTATTGATTAGCCATTCCTTGTGTCTGCATGTGAATGTGTGTTCATAGTAAATCCTCGATCTTTGTAACATGTCAGTTACATATTATTAATAAGAGAACTAATCAACCCAGATAAACATTAAATGAACAATTATTGAATTGTTCCAACACATTCCTCAGTCTGGTTGCTCTTATGTGCACCCTCTCTAATCCCAAAAGCTTCTTTTCGTAATGTTTTTGGGACAGTAATTGAACACAGAACTCTAAGTGCGGTCTCACCAGTGCTTTATACAACCTCATCACATCCTCCTTGGATTTCTACTCTACCCTGCCATGTTGTGTTTGTTCTATTAACCCACATCGAACAATGCAAAAAAGTCAGCCTGGCCTGTATATATGTGTCGTTGATTTATACAGGGCCTTCAACAGTATCCATGGATTTGGCTATACTAGAGATCATCATCAGAATCACCAAACGGTTCTACAATAACTTCACATGCACTGCTGGGGATACCTGAGAGCTGAGCTTCCAGGTAGAATCCGGGTAAGACAAGGGTACGAAACGTCAGCCTTCCTGTTCAATCTTAGAGTTGGCGGGACCTTGAAAAGAGCAACAGAAGAACAGTGCAGAGGAATTAGACAAATCATATTTCCAACCCTGGAAGATCTGGAGGTTATTGTACCCCTCTCCATACCAAAGACCACATGCAGCAGAAAACGTATCGTCTTTACACCCATGTGAAAAAACAAAACAGCTCAAAGTGATGCCAATCAACCTCAAGAGCCCAGAGCCAATCCCTGTGGGTGAACACGACCTTGAAAATACTGGCACACTTAAGTACCTTCAAAGTATCATCTGGAGGAACTGACCAAGACATCAAAGCCAGGACAAGTAGCAGAAGACCTGCCTCCATTAAACAAGTATGGAAATCAACAGCCTATATTAGAAACACCAAGCTAAGAATATGCCAGAGCTGTGTGTGATATGCTTCAGAATGCTGGCCAATGGTCTGAAAAGCACATGGTGCCAACTAGAGGTTTCTCTCCTTACCAGTTATGTATCTCTTCATGTTCTCACCGATTTCAACTGAAGGATCAGTCTTTCATACTGCACTTAATCATTACACATTTACATGGCTCTGGGTTTCAAAATATTATAATTAAAATCAATTAAAACTGAATACATCAAATATCAGAGCCAAGTAGCCAAGACTGAAAATTTTATTAAATTTTATTAAATTGCCTGCATATAAGCAGCGATCTGCAAAAGTCAGTATGTTCTTAATACAACTCTATACAGAGACACACACACAAGGAAAAAAAACTAGTTTGATTCTCTTAACTAACTTATCCGCCTGGTCCAGAAATTTGAAAACTCTATTCCTATGAATGTATTTTCTGCCTTCATTAGTTCTTTAATTGAAGGAAACTCTACAACACAGTTTTAAAGGACATTTCAGATAGTAGGAGGGGAGGGGGACGACACACGGGATGCTTTGTTTTGTTCTGTCTGGAAATTTGAAAACTCTACAACACAATTTTATAGATGGTGTTATGTGGATGCACTAGTATGTGTGTAACAAGCCAAAATGCTTTGTTTTTAATTCTAATTTGACATACATTATGCATCATATTTTTTATTGTTTTACAAACAAAATAAAATTTCTAGTATGTTGTTATGGTAACAGAGAAAACTATGAGTACAAAGGTAAACCAAAAATGGATAAATTTTTGGATTTAATTTTCTGATTTTTCAGACATTTTGGCATTTATTTTTTAAACTAAGTTTTGTAATGAATGCTCTTATGTTCAATGGAACCTGTTCATTGTGCATCAGCTTTCACCACACTCTTTCCTCTGTCTGCATCAAACTAGACATGGATGGTTTTGATATTTTGTTGTTTTATTTACCATAAATTCATCTGCTTTTATCTATGGTGTCCCTTCCCTCTGTCCGTCTCAGTCTGTCTCCACTTCATTAATCCACTTTATCTATAGTGTCCCCTTCCCTCTGTCCAGCTGTGTTCTCTGTCCCTGGTTTCTGTGTGGCACCCAAATTATAGTAGAGGATATTACTGAACATCATACATAACACACTGAAAACAAAGCGCCTTGGTAATGAAACTAAATCAATAAATAAAACCCTGAAAAAAACACCTTGTTAATAAATATAAAACTCAATCATGAAATAAAACCCTGACAACAAAGCACTTTGGTTATAAAACTCAATCCTTACCTTCTCTGGTGTGGCTCAAACCCTTTCTAAACATCAGCCGGGAAACAAGGTGTTTATAGGGAGCCTTGATGAAGACTCCACCCTCCTCAGGAGTTCTGACTAATCATTATTCCAGGGTCAGGAGCTGGGTTTACCTACACATTAGTGGTAACACCCTTATTCAGCTTGGATTGCAAATAAACCAGTTCTTCCATAACTTTGTGTTTTTTACATTTCAAATGGATGACCAAATGGATTTAAAAAAAATTTCCACTGAATACTTTGTTAACATAACATGGACCCACGAGGCTGAGGCCAGACAGCGTATTCAGTTGCAGTGATTCATAGCGTATCATTGTGCTGTACTGTGGATGATTAAGGACCCATTGATAATAAAAAAAAAATCAATACAAGATCCTGATAAAACAGCACATTTTCATAAAAAATTCAGTAAAATGTTTTGCTTAGTATTTTTTTTTTATGCTTAGTACTGCTTAGGATTTCCTTTTTTGTTTACCTGTTTGGGTCAATTAGGGAAACACAATTCAGGTCAGAAATACAATTTGATTGAGACTTGTCCTTTAATGCTCTGTTGAATGCAGTACTGATAAGCAGTTTGTTTTAGTGCGTTGAGTGTTATGAAATAGTTCCCCCATGTAAAGGTAACAGGAAGCATAGTGAATACTGAGACCTCCGGAGTGAAAGGGGACTGTGTATCAAAGCAGGATCATTTTGACATTTCTTGTTTTACACTACCTTCTACAATTTACAACTTTTTCAGGTCATTTTTTTTATTGTACTAGAAAGCCTTTTTGGCTGCAACAATTATTAAAAGTGTTTTAATTTCCTTTTCACAGAAATGAAACTGAAAGAAAGCTTCATTACATAGCAAGGAGAAGCAGTGTTTGTGTGAGTCAGCTTGATCTGAAGCCAATTTAAAATGACAAATTGAATTTTGCAGCATATGGTAATGTAGGGGTGTGTTGACATCGTAGGGGGTGTGTTGACATAGTAGGGGTGTGCTGACATCATAAGGGTGTGTTGATACTCATACGTAATCATAGGCTCAGAGTATTCAAATTCAAAAGCAACGCCATGGAAACAGATATAATATGACTTCAGTTGACTGTTCCCACTAATCCTTTCTCTTTGTGGTCCTCAGCGATATACCCTCCAAATAAATTACTTTGACATAGCTGATTGTTTCAGAATACTTGAATTGGGACATGGGAAAGAAAAGAAAGAAACAGACAGTCCGGTTTGGTTTGTCTGTTTTGCAGAAAGATGAGCTGAGAAGCATGAAATAAAGAAAACCAGTCTTGCAAGTACTGCCTATTCTGGGTGTCGAGGCAACAATGACTTCTCTGACGAACAACGGCTGATAGCTGGGGAAACTGAAACATACAACATAACACAACACTAGCTAGCTAACATCTAAAATATAAGAAGTTAGAAACAGTAATTTTCTACTGACAAGCAACTCTCAAGGCTACTTCAGCATGTGACATGTAGTCACGACACAAAAACATTCCACACAGTACCAGGTTAAGTGCCAGTGACAGGAAGGGGGAAACCATCCTGTGTTACAGGGTATTAATAATCATGGAAGATGTACAACTTTGAATCTGCTTGTTCTGTGTCTGGAAACTTGATTCCCTGCATATATTAAAATAAACCTAACATTGATTGAAGAAAATTACTCTATGCATTTTCTTAAAGACATTGGAACTCACTTTAAATCCACTTCAGGCTACTCTGACTTTAACTACCCCCTGCCCAGGCTTGAAAAGTAAGTGCCCACAAACTGATACTGATCCACAACTGTACTGATCAGAATCACCAGCACTATTTACTTTATTCTCCCCCTTCCCCACAGGTACTTTGGATTCCGTGTTGCTCGCCAAGATGAACAACCAGAGACCACAACCCAGGTAAGGAAAATCTCAATTCACTTTATTACAGAGTTCACACGCATAAACAAAACAACCCTATAACAAACCATCAGAAGGACTAGACAATATGAATCATAAATATATACATATATATGTGTACCTCAGCACACCACTAGGGCCCTAACTAAACGCTCAGTTCACACCAACATACCACCCCACACCACCTCAGTGGCCCCTTGTGACAGGCTAGCTGTAGGGGTGACGTCAGACCAGAAAGGAGTACACAGACAGGCAGTAGTGATGAGTGAAACTGAGCCGCAATGGCTGCGCTCAGTACGTTTATTGCAAAATAAAAGGTTTAAACAGAAAACAGGACACGGCAGTTGACGCCAAAATAAATAGACAAACAAAACGGATTAACACTAAACAAACAGTGGACAGACAGACAAACAAACACGGTGAGTCTAAACACGTATTATTATTTTTGTTTATTTTACCCTTTCTAAATAACTAAGCCTGCCTCAGGGTGTACTGCATTGTCACTCTAATGATAACATACCAATACAAGATACAAGCAAACAAGCCATATGTTGCCCAAAGGAATAAACAGCTAATGGTGATTCCACAAAAGCACCAGCTCTGTTACTGTCAAACAGTCTGAGGCAACTTCACTGTGCAGATTGTTTAGATCAGTTATTCATAAACTGTATAAACTATGAATGTAGTAATAATGGTAATGTTGCAGTATGTAGGTTTTGCAGATTTGAGTAAATGCACATTTTGTGAATTGTTTGCTTGTAAACCTTTCATGTTTTACACTATATTTATACAGCTCTAATATTGTGGGGCTGTCATAATTGCACATACAGCAATCTACCCATTAAACGATAGTTTTTATAGGGAAGCCAGGGTTAATGGCCTGATGGTAATCCTTTATATCCCAGTGAAGATCACCAACACGTAAAAAAAAAAAAAAAAAAGAAAAAAGCACCACTCCAAACAGCGTGCTAATGCTCCCTCATACAACGCAAGGTAAATCACAACTCAATAATCAATCGTGCAAGACAATGCAATAAATAATAATAATAATAATAATAATAATAATAATAATAATAAGTGTCACAATAAAACATTTCTTTCACCAACTAACCTTGGTCACTTGTCATACGCAAACAAATTCCACAGATCCACAGATCCCATGGAGCCAGTCAGTTTGTGATTTTCCACATAAGGTGGATTCTCATGCACAGGTGGAAGCTGTAGGGAATCCCCAGAAGTAAGATGTTGATTTTTCCACACCAGCCATCATCTGTGTTAGCAGTCTGGAAAATCTCACACAGACGAAGATGGATGTACAACAAGGTGACATTGGAAATCATGGACACCTCATCAATAATGAGGAGGGTCACATCTCGCATGTCTGTCTGGGAGGGAGGCATTGCAGTACCTCATCAGAGAGGTTATGATACACGGGTGTTTATCCATGCTCCACTGGAAGCATTAGTAGTCTGTGAATGGTGATTTGTGGGAGCTGCAACTCCAGTGGTGCTGTGATTGCCACATCTTTTCCCAGGCTTTGTCTCACCTATGCTGTGACAGTTTGAATGAGAAGTCTTCCTGTGCCTCCAGTGCCACTCACAAACATGGGAGGATAGAGGCGGCTTGTTTCAGTTTGTTGTTGTTTTGGCAATGTGGTCAAAGACTCTCTGCTGATCTTGTGAATGGCTGGGGAGGGAGGAATTGTGGCTCTAGTGGGTAGAGGGGAATGGCTGGGAGGGGAGGGATTGTGGCTCTAGTGGGTAGAGGTGAATGACTGGGAGGGAGGGATTGTGGCTCTAGTGGGTAGAGGTGAATGGCTGGGAGGGAGGGATTCTGGCTCTAGTGGGTAGAGGTGAATGGCTGGGAGGAGGGATTCTGGCTCTAGTGGGTGGGTGACTGGGGGGGAATGACTGGGAGGGAATGGGGAGGAGGATTCTGGCTCTAGTGGGTAGAGGTGAATGACTGGGAGGGAGGGATTGTGGCTCTAGTGGGTAGGGGTGAATGAATGAGGATTGTGGCTCTAGTGGGTAGGGGTGAATGGCTGGGGGAGGATTCTGGCTCTAGTGGGTAGAGGTGAATGGCTGGGAGGGAGGGATTCTGGCTCTAGTGGGTAGGGGTGAATAACTGGGAAAGAGGAGGGATTGGCTAGCTCTAGTGGGTAGGGGTGAATGACTGGGAAGGAGTGGGTATTGACTGGGAGGGAGGATTCTGGCTCTAGTGGGTAGGGGTGAATGACTGGGAGGGAGGATTGTGGCTCTAGTGGGTAGGGGTGAATGACTGGGAGGGAGGATTGTGGCTCCAGTGGGTAGAGGTGAATGGCTGGGAGGGAATGGGATTCTGGCTGTAGTGGGTAGAGGTGAATGACTGGGAGGGAGGGGATTGTGGCTCTAGTGGGTAGAGGTGAATGACTGGGAGACTGGGAGGAATGACTGGGAGGGATTCTGGCTCTAGTGGGTAGGGTGAATGACTGGAGGGAGGGATTGTGGCTCTAGTGGGTAGGGGTGAATGACTGGGAGGGGGGATTCTGGCTCTGGTGGGTGGGGGGTGAATGACTGGGAGGGAGGGACTGGCTCTAGTGGTAGGGGTGAATGACTGGAGGGAGGATTCTGGCCTAGTGGGTAGGGGTGAATGACTGGGGTGAGGATTGTGACTCTAGAGGAGAATGACTGGGGGGGAGGATTCTGGCTCTAGTGGGTAGGGGTGAATGACTGGGAGGGAGGGATTGGGAGGGAGGATTCTAGTGGGTAGGGGGGTGAATGACTGGGAGGAGGATTCTGGCTCTAGTGGGTAGAGGTGAATGACTGGGAGGGAGTTATTCTGGCTCTAGTGGGTGGGAATGGGTGGGAGGAGGATTCTGGCTCTAGGGGTAGGGGTGAATGACTGGGCTCTAGTGGCTCTAGTGGGTAGGGTGAATGACTGGGAGGAGGATTCTGGGGGTGTGGGATGACTGGGAGGAGGATTCTAGTGGGTAGGGGTGGGCTCTAGTGGGTAGGGGGAATGACTGGGGTTAGGGAGGATTCTGGCTCTAGTGGGTAGGGGTGAATGACTGGGAGGAGGGATTCTGGCTCTAGTGGGTAGGGGTGGATGACTGGGAGGGAGGATTGGGAGGCTCTAGTGGGTAGGGGGTGAATGACTGGGGGAGGGATTCTGGCTCTAGTGGGTGGGGGGTGAATGACTGGGAGGGATTCTGGCTCTAGTGGGTAGGGGTGAATGACTGGGAGGGAGGATTCTGGCTCTAGTGGGTAGGGGTGAATGACTGGGAGGGAGGGATTGTGGCTCTAGTGGGTAGGGGTGAACTGGAGGAGGATTCTGGGAGGGTAGGGGTGAATGACTGGGAGGGATTGTGGCTCTAGTGGGTAGGGTGAATGGCTGGGAGGGAGGATTCTGGCTCTAGTGGGTAGGGGTGAATGACTGGGAGGAGGATTCTGGCTGGCTCTGGGAGTGGGTAGGGGTGAAATGACTGGGAGGAGGAATTGTGGCTCTAGTGGGTAGAGGGTGAATGACTGGGAAGGGATTCTGGCTCTAGGGAGGTGAATGGGGGAGGGAGGATTCTGGCTCTAGTGGGTGAGGGGGCTGGGAATGGCTGGGAGGGAGGGATTGTGGCTCTAGTGGGTAGGGGTGAATGACTGGGAGGAGGGATTGTGACTCTAGTGGTGGGGGTGAGGGGAGGAAGATTGTGGCTCTAGTGGGTAGGGGTGAATGGCTGGGAGGGAGGATTCTGGCTCTAGTGGGTAGAGGTGAATGGCTGGGAGGGAGGATTCTGGCTGGTGGGTAGGGGTGAATGACTAGGGATTCTGGCTCTAGTGGGTAGGGGTGAATGACTGGGAGGGAGGATTGGGTGGGTAGGGGTGAATGACTGGGAGGGAGGGATTCTGGCTCTAGTGGGTAGGGGTGAATGACTGGGAGGAGGGATTGTGGCTCTAGTGGGTAGGGGAATGAATGGCTGGGAGGGAGGGGATTCTGGCTCTAGTGGGTAGAGGTGAATGACTGGGAGGAGGGATTGTGGCTCTAGTGGGTAGGGGTGAATGACTGGGAGGGAGGATTCTGGCTCTAGTGGGTAGGGGTGAATGACTGGGAGGGAGGGATTCTGGCTCTAGTGGGTAGGGTGAATGACTGGGAGGGAGGATTCTGATTGGGTAGGGGTGAATGACTGGGAGGGAGGATTCTGGCTCTAGTGGGTGAATGACTGGGAGGAGGATTGTGGCTCTAGTGGGTAGAGGTGAATGACTGGGAGGGAGGATTCTGGCTCTAGTGGGTAGGGGTGAATGACTGGGAGGAGGATTCTGGCTCTAGTGGGTAGGGGGTTAATGACTGGGAGGGAGGATTCTGGCTCTAGTGGGTAGGGGTGAATGACTGGGAGGAGGGATTCTGGCTCTAGTGGGTGAGGGTGAATGACTGGGAGGGAGGATTCTGGCTCTAGTGGGTAGGGGTGAAATGACTGGGAGGGAGGGATTCTGGCTCTAGTGGGTAGAGGTGAATGACTGGGAGGAGGGATTCTGGCTCTAGTGGGTGGGGGTGAATGACTGGGAGGGAGGGATTCTGGCTCTAGTGGGTAGGGGTGAATGGTGGGAGGGAGGATTGTGAATCTGTCTGGGAGGGGTTGAATGACTGGGAGGGAGGATTCTGGCTCTAGTGGGTAGGGGGTGAATGGGGAGGGAGGATTGTGGCTCTAGTGGGTAGGGGTGAATGACTGGGAGGGAGGGATTGTGGCTCTAGTGGGTAGAGGTGAAATGACTGGGAGGGAGGATTCTGGCTCTAGTGGGTAGGGGGTGAATGACTGGGAGGGAGGGATTCTAGCTCTAGTGGGTAGGGGTGAATGACTGGGAGGAGGGATTGAACAGCTCTAGTGGGTGAGGGGTGAATGACTGGGAGGAGGGAAATTGGGCTCCTAGTGGGTAGGGGTGAATGGCTGGGAGGGAGGGATTGTGGCTCTAGTGGGTGGAGGTGGGAAACGACTGGGAGGAGGATTCTGGCTCTAGTGGGTAGGGGGAGGAGGGATTCTGGCTCTAGTGGGTAGACTGAATGACTGGGAGGAGGGATTCTGGCTCTAGTGGGTGGGTGAATGACTGGAGGACTTCTGGCTCTAGTGGGTAGGGGTGAATGACTGGGAGGGAGGGATTCTGGCTCTAGTGGGTAGGGGTGAATGACTGGGAGGGAGGGATTCTGGCTCTAGTGGGTAGGGGTGAATGAGGGAGGATTGTGGGAGTGGGTAGGGGGGTGAATGACTGGGAGGAGGATTCTGGCTCTAGTGGGTAGGGGTGAATGACTGGGAGGGTAGGGGGGATGTGGATTGTGGGAGTGGGTAGAGGTGAATGGCTGGGAGGGAGGATTCTGGCTCTAGTGGGTAGGGTGGATGACTGGGAGGAGGGATTCTGGCTCTAGTGGGTAGGGTGAATGACTGGGAGGGAGGATTCTGGCTCTAGTGGGTAGAGGTGAATGACTGGGAGGAGGGATTGGGCTCTAGTGGGTAGAGGTGAATGACTGGGAGGGAGGATTCTGGCTCTAGTGGGTAGAGGAAATGACTGGGAGGGAGGATTGTGGCTCTAGTGGGTAGGGGTGAATGACTGGGAGGGAGGATTGTGGCTCTAGTGGGTAGGGGGTGAATGACTGGGAGGGAGGATTGTGGCTCTAGTGGGTAGGGGTGAATGACTGGGGGTGAATGGGAGGATTCTGGCTCTAGTGGGTAGGGGTGAAAGGGAGGATTCTGGCTCTGAGTGGGTAGGGGTGAATGACTGGGAGGGAGGGATTCTGGCTCTAGTGGGTGGGGGTGAATGACTGGGCTCTAGGGGTAGGGTGAATGACTGGGAGGAGGATTCTAGCTCAGTGGGTAGGGGTGAATGACTGGGAGGAGGATTCTGGCCTAGTGGGTAGGGGTGAGACTGGGAGGGAGGGATTCTGGCTCTAGTGGGTAGAATGAATGGGAGGGAGGGATTCTGGCTCTAGTGGGTAGAGGAATGACTGGGAGGGATGGCTCTGGGGTAGGAATGACTGGGAGGAGGGATTCTGGCTCTAGTGGGTAGAGGTGAATGACTGGGAGGGAGGGATTCTGGCTCTAGTGGGTAGAGGTGAATGACTGGGAGGGAGGGATTCTGGCTCTAGTGGGTAGAGGTGAATGACTGGGAGGGAGGATTGCTGGCTCTAGTGGGTAGAATGACTTGGGGTGGGTAGGGATTGATTGGGAGGGAGGATTCTGGCTCTAGTGGGTAGGGTGAATGACTGAATGACTCTAGGGAGGGAGGGGATTCTGGCTCTAGGGTAGGGGAATGACTGGGAGGAGGGATTGTGGCTCTAGTGGGTAGGGGTGAATGACTGGGAGGAGGGATTCTGGCTCTAGTGGGTAGAGGTGAATGACTGGGAGGAGGGATTCTGGCTCTAGTGGGTAGGGGTGAATGACTGGGAGGGAGGGATTGTGGCTCTAGTGGGTAGGGGTGAATGACTGGGAGGAGGGATTCTGGCTCTGGTGGGTAGAGGTGAATGACTGGGAGGGAGGGGATTCCTTCTGCTCTAGTGGGTAGGGGTGAATGACTGGGAGGGAGGGATTCTGGCTCTAGTGGGTAGGGGTGAATGACTGGGAGGGAGGGATTCTGGCTCGAATGGCTGGGAGGGAGGGATTCTGGCTCTAGTGGGTAGGGGTGAATGACTGGGAGGGAATGACTGGGGGTAGGGAGGGGAGGAGGGATTGTGGCTCTAGTGGGGTAATGACTGGGAGGAGGGAATGACTGGGAGGGGAGGGAGGATTGTGGCTCTAGTGGGTAGGGGTGAATGACTGGGAGGGAGGATTCTGGCTCTAGTGGGTAGGGGTGAATGACTGGGAGGGAGGGATTGTGGCTCTAGTGGGTGGGGTGAATGACTGGGAAGGGATTCTGGCTCTAGTGGGTAGGGTGAATGACTGGGAGGGAGGGATTCTGGCTCTAGTGGGTAGGGGTGAATGACTGGGAGGAGGGATTCTGGCTCTAGTGGGTAGGGGTGAATGACTGGGAGGGAGGATTGTGGCTCTAGTGGGTAGGGGTGAATGACTGGGAGGGAGGGATTGACTGGGAGGAGGATTCTGGCTCTAGTGGGTAGGGGGAGGAGGAATGACTGGGGTAGGAGGGATTCTGGCTCTAGTGGGTAGGGGTGAATGACTGGGAGGAGGATTCTGGCTCTAGTGGGTAGGGGTGAATGACTGGGAGGGAGGGGAGGGATCTGGCTCTAGTGGGTAGGGGTGAATGACTGGGAGGAGGGATTCTGGCTCTAGTGGGGAGGAGGGGAATGACTGGGAGGGGAGGATTGTGGCTCTAGTGGGTAGGGGTGAATGACTGGGAGGGAGGGATTCTGGCTCTAGTGGGTGGCTGGGGTGAATGACTGGGAGGGAGGGATTCTGGCTCTAGGGGGAATGACTGGGAGGGGCTGAGTGGGTAGAGGAATGACTGGGGAGGGAGGGATTCTGGCTCTAGTGGGTAGGGGTGAATGACTGGGAGGGAGGGATTCTGGCTCTAGTGGGTAGGGGTGAAATGACTGGGAGGGAGGGATTCTGGCTCTAGTGGGTAGGGGGTGAATGACTGGGAGGGGTGGGGATTCTGGCTCTGGGTGAGTGGGTGACTGGGAGGGGTGAATGACTGGGTGGGGTGAGGGGAGGGATTCTGGCTCCAGTGGGTAGGGTGAATGACTGGGAGGAGGATTCTGGCTCTAGTGGGTAGGGGTGAATGACTGGGAGGAGGGATTCTGGCTCTAGTGGGTAGGGGTGAATGACTGGGAGGAGGATTCTGGCTCTGGCTCTAGTGGGTAGGGGTGAATGACTGGGAGGGGAGGATTCTGGCTCTAGTGGCAGGGGTGAATGACTGGGAGGAGGGATTCTGAATCTAGTGGGTGGGAGGGAGGGATTCTGGAGGGGTGAATGACTGGGAGGGAGGGATTCTGGCTCTAGGGTAGGGGGTGAATGACTGGGAGGGAGGGATTCTGGCTCTAGTGGGTAGGGGTGAATGGCTGGGAGGGAGGATTCTGGCTCTAGTGGGTAGGGGTGAATGACTGGGAGGAGGATTCTGGCTCTAGTGGGTAGGGGTGAATGACTGGGAGGGAGGGATTCTGGCTCTAGTGGGTGGGGTGAATGACTGGGAGGAGGGATTCTGGCTCTGACTGGGGTGAAGGGGAGGGAGGATTCTGGCTCTAGTGGGTAGGGGTGAATGACTGGGAGGAGGATTCTGGCTCTAGTGGGTAGGGGTGAATGACTGGGAGGAGGGATTCTGGCTCTAGTGGGTATGGGGTGTGGGGAGGGAGGGGATTCTGGCTCTAGGGGAAAATGACTGGGAGGAGGGATTCTGGCTCTAGTGGGTAGGGGTGAATGACTGGGAGGAGGATTCTGGCTTAGTGGGTGGGGTGGATGACTGGGAGGAGGGGCTCTAGGGGGTGGGGTGGATGACTGGGAGGGAGGATTCTGGCTCTAGTGGGTAGGGGTGAATGACTGGGAGGGAGGATTCTGGCTCTAGTGGGTAGGGGTGAATGACTGGGAGGGAGGATTCTGGCTCTAGTGGGTAGGGGTGGGTGGGAGGGGGATTCTGGCTCTAATGACTGGGAGGGAGGGATTCTGGCTCTAGTGGGTAGGGGTGAATGACTGGGAGGGAGGGATTCTGGCTCTAGTGGGTAGGGGTGAATGACTGGGAGGGAGGGATTCTGGCTCTAGTGGGTAGGGGTGAATGACTGGGAGGGAGGGATTCTGGCTCTAGTGGGTAGGAGGGATTCTGGCTCTAGTGGGTAGGAGTGAATGACTGGGAGGGAGGGATTCTGGCTCTAGTGGGTAGGGGTGAATGACTGGGAGGGGAGGGATTCTGGCTCCAGTGGGTAGGGGTGAATGACTGGGAGGGAGGGATTCTGGCTCTAGTGGGGGTGAGGGGGGAGGATGACTGGGAGGGAGGATTCTGGCTCCCCAGTTCTGGCTAGGGGTGAATGACTGGGAGGAGGGATTCTGGCTCTAGTGGGTAGGGGTGAATGACTGGGAGGGAGGGATTCTGGCTCTAGTGGGTAGGGGTGAATGACTGGGAGGAGGGATTCTGGCTCTAGTGGGTAGGGGTGAATGACTGGGAGGAGGGATTCTGGGAGGGTGAATGACTGGGAGGAGGATTCTGGCTCTAGTGGGTAGGGGTGAATGACTGGGAGGGAGGGATTGGGTGGCTCTAGTGGGTAGGGGTGAATGACTGGGAGGAGGGGCTCTAGTGGGTAGGGTGAATCTGGCTCTAGTGGGTAGGGGTGAATGACTGGGAGGGAGGATTCTGGCTCTAGTGGGTAGGGGTGAATGACTGGGAGGGAGGATTGGACTCTAGTGGGTAGGGGTGAATGACTGGGAGGGAGGATTCTGGCTCTAGTGGGTAGGGGTGAATGACTGGGAGGGAGGATTCTGGCTCTAGTGGGTAGGGGTGAATGACTGGGAGGGAG
>CM072681.1:9149539-9183316 GCA_036884735.1 Huso huso | reverse complement strand
AATGCCATGTATTGCTGGTGTTGTAACGTGATTTAATGTATACAATAATAATGAAAATGTATTTCAGAAGCACAACATGGAGAAGTGTATCCTTCCAGCCGACGGGTGGCGCTGTTCAAAAAATCTACACTTGTCATGCAACCAGCAGAATGAACACTGCTGCGCGTCTCTGTTGTTTGTGTGTTATTTCGGAGCACCGGAGGACTGTGATGGGAATAGCGTTGCAAGACCTGAGAATTAATAACGCGATCTGTGTGATGCACTAATAATAATGCGAAGCCGGACTCGGTCGGGAGACATGCTGGATGCAGATACACTACTGGGCAGGTATATAATCTAACTGCATTCGTGAATGAACGACTACACCACGAATTTTTTATACACTGGCAGGCCGTCTGTCACACGCTTCCCCCGCAGAAACAAGCAGCCGCCGCTGGATTGGGCAATGCATTTTCCCCAAAAAAGTGCACCGTTTTTCAAAGTGGTCCTGGGCGCCCTCCTCCTTGTAGCGCTCCTTCAGCTCATGTACCTGTCCTGCTCTCCAAACTGCACGGCAAGCAGCAGCGGTACAAATTACTCCAGGCTCTTCGAAACCAACAGCCAGCTGAGCGCGGCATTTTCCAGCACCAGAAAAAACACCCGCAAAGGAACGGCTCAAGTACTCCCCTCTCCTCCGGTGGCATATTTGACCAGAGCGGGCAGTACCGCGTCTATAAAAACATTATCAAAAGCGAATTCACCGCGACCACGAACCGAGGGACAGCTCGGACCCGCACCAACAGTTCGCCTTGGCCACGCTACACCTCCATTAACAACCTGCATCACCTGAACGAGCTCCTGGGCCTGGCGGAACGCCCTGTCCGTTGCCATATTCGCGCATGCGCAAGATGTCAGTTTTCCACGGCGCTAATCTTTGCCCCTGAGCGAGTTTTGCCCACTGAAGTCAAGCGCTGGTTGATTTCCATTTGATCTGCCACTTTCGGGCGAGATCGCGATTTCCCGAAAGCAGGACCGGGAGCAGTTGCGGGCACCTCAGGACTGCCAGGACGTGTTCGTAAACTGGAGAAGCACAGGGATACATTTCAGAACTACGCCATGGGGCGCAACGTGTCGTGCCCAATAACCTGCTGCGCAACGTGGCCGGGCTGGTCTGGACGCGGACTACACCCTGGTCATCGACATTGACATGCTGCCAGCCAAAACGCGATGACTTCCTGAACTTCCTCAAAGGAGGCTCCCGCCCGGACGAGGTGTTCGTTTGTGCCGGCTTTTGAAATAAGGCACACCGGAAGATACCTGCCACCAAAACGGAGCTTCTGCAGCTCTACCAGGTGGGTGAGGTGCGACCCTTTATGAGGAGCTGTGCCACCAAATGCCAAGCGCCCAGCAACTACTCTAGCTGGGTGAACCTCCCAGCCCGGGCGGCGCTGACAGCACTGGAGTTCCGGGTCGCCCTACTGCGCTCAGCTGGGTCGACCCGTGGGACCGTTG
The DNA here is from genome assembly GCA_036884735.1 of Huso huso. Taxonomy (NCBI): domain Eukaryota; kingdom Metazoa; phylum Chordata; class Actinopteri; order Acipenseriformes; family Acipenseridae; genus Huso; species Huso huso. The sequence goes on along the minus strand of CM072681.1, from coordinate 9,181,825 downwards.
CACACATCGGGGGCGAGCTGTGCCATTGTACGACGAGAGGTTCAGGCAGTACGGGTTCAACAGGATCAGTCAGGTGAGTTATTAGAACAGGAGTTGTTTAATTTATTTGTTACAATACTAATGTCAGCTTCCATAAGGCTGCCTCAAGCCTGCCCTGGACTGGAGGGAGCAGTTCAGTCTTGCCTGGATGTAATTTCAAAATTATGATGAAAAAGCCCACTGCCTTTCTCCTCTGTATGTCACCACGGTTTTTAACCAGAGAAGCTTTTCTTCATTGGATGAATCTGAACACAGTGATATGCTAGAGCTTTTGCCATTGGCTCCTTTGTATTCTGACTGGTTTCTCTGCGTTTTGACTGCAGCGAAAGCTGTTGGTTTGCAGTGATGCTTATATATCCCTCTCTCTCCTATATCTCCCCCCCACTCTCTCTCTCCCCTCTCTCTCCCTGCCTCTCCCCTCCTCTCCCTCTCTCTCCCCTCCTCTCCCTCTCTCTCCTCTCTACCTATATATCCCTATATATCCCCCTCTCTATCTCTCTCTCTCTCTCTCTCTCTCCCTCCCTCTTCTCCCCCCCCTCCCCTCTGTATATCCCCTCTCTCTATCCCCTCTATATATATATATATCTCTCCATCCCTCTCTCCTCTCCCCTTATATATCTAAAATCTATATCCCCTCTAAAATATATATCTCTCTCTCTTCTCTCTCTCCCTCTTTCCCCTTCCCTCTCTCCCCCTGCTCTCTCTCTCTCTGTCTCTCCCCTCTCTCTCCCCCTCTCTCTCTCTCTGCCTCTCTCTCTCATCTCAGGCCTGTGGAGGCGCTGCGTTGCTGGCTACAGCTTCTCCGTTGCTGAGCGGCTTTCCTGGTGCACGGGGAGACTCCAAAGTGTCCAGAGAGTTTCCGCCAGGAAGGGCGGGGAGGCAGCCTCACCGAGTTCTCTTCAGGCAGTTCAAGGGAGGGCTGAAACTCAAGTACCAGGACTCGACCGGCTGCTGAGGGGATTCGGGCACCCAAACAGGCCCCGTCTCTTCAGTCCACTCTGTGTGTCTGTGTGGAGCAAGCAAACTGATTAGATTTTGTTTTGCAGGGATAAGCAGACTAAACTAAACGAAAGAGTCCCAAGTTGGGTGTGTAGTGAGGATGAAACTGCATATCTGTTTGATCAAACTTGTCCATAAGGACTTTTCAGTGGGCATGCTGTTTTTTGTGTTGCCGTTTGGTTGATTGATTTTTTTTTAGCGTTTCAGGATTTCTTTTTTTCAGGAAAGTAATCAGTTGCACATTCCCAGTGACGACAGCTCTGCATATCCACCTCCGGTAGGGGTTGATGGGCTGAGCCACCAACAAACTGCACTGTCCTGGAGAGCTGAGGCAGGGGTGTACACTGTTAAAATATTGTCATTATACCATCAACTCTCTCTCTTGTGGCATTTGAAAAGCAATGTCGAGTTTCTAGCTGTGTTGAGTTTGGAAAGTCATTCGATGGGCGTCTGGGGTCACCAGATGGACTCATTTGCACCTCCTGCAAAAGCATGTGTTGGGCAGTGATGGGGGATGGAGTGATGGATTGCACTTCACCACAGTCACAATCAGAGACTCCTCCATGTGCTGTTCAAGCGCGGTTCAGTGCAGTCCAGTGTCCAGCTAGTTCCTTCGTTGGATCTTCTGGGGTAAGTATCTGGTTAGGGACATTGCAGGCTGACACATATCTCACCAGCTGCTGTCTGTGTCGCCTCATCAACTCTGAAACAGGAGATCAATTTAAAGTGGTCGAGCTAACAACATTATTTTGTGCAGTTTTGAAAGAAACACATGTTATACCAATTTGTATTTTTAAAAAAACTGGAACTGGGGAAGTTCTCAGTTTAGCACAATGCCTTCAGGAAGTCTGTTACTGCTGCACTTCCTGTGCTCAAAGCGGCTTACTGGCAAAGCGTGGCAGAAAAGGAAGTCCTGAAATGGTCCAGGAAGTGCAAGACAGTGATCCACTGTTTTCTCTTAACAAATCTGCAGTTTTCAGTTGAACTGGAAAAACGAACCCATTAAACAAATCAAAGGATGGCATCAAATGAGGGGTTCTTATTGCAAGAACCCAAACGCAGTGTGTGTGTTGTTATTTGTGTTAAGTTGCTTTGGCTGAGAGTTCAGGAGCTGCTCTTCAGTTCTAGTTGCCTGCCATAGACATTATGTAACGCATGGGGCAGGCTAGCCTTCTTCCTATAGCGATGTGAGTCGAGTCAGCTTCATCTAGTGCACACCATGTGTATTGTGCCAGTAATACAAAAGACCTTGATCTAAATGTATGCAATAGTTCTTAGCATATTTAAAGTAGCTACTTATAGCACATGAATTGGGCGTTTTCATTGACAAGATAGGTAAAATTTTAGTGTTTTCGGGCTAATCAATTTTTTTTCAGTATCTAAGAAATCTCTTCAGGACCATTAGTTTTAACACACTGAAAACTCCACTACTGATTCAAGTCAGCATGTATACATGCAAGTATTTTGAAAGTCCTACTCTTTTTGAAATTGAAAAACTAATTAGGAACTAAAGATGACATTGACCTAGAATGACAGCCTCACCTGTGTTTGTTTTGGTATGTATTTGTTTGTCTGTTAACTTATTTGAGTTCAATTAAAGTGTTGATTAAAAAATAAAACAGTTCAAACTGTGTACTGCACTTCATTTTTTTACATGTGCAGTCTCCAGAACCGCTTATCTGATTGGTACAGACATTCTTTTTTAAATGTTTCACCTCGTCTGTCAAAATGGTAACAAAGAAGCTTGCATAACCAGGGAACGCAAAAGAGTAAGGGCAGGGTTTTGCTTAAATCTGCTGCTTCTAGTATTTGTCCACATGGGGGAGCTATTTAATTTAATTTATGCTTAAATAATTATAATGGTTCGTCCAAAATGATCATCAGTTACAGCCAGTGTACATAAAAATACTGAGACCTCAGAAACAGACCTTAGAGTTTATGAATGTAATTAATGTCGTCATTCACAGTGAAGTGAATAGAGATGCTTTGATTGGTTTAAATTGATCGATATTGCACACAAGCAGAATGCGAGCACGAATACCCAAGTCTTTGTTTATTCTACAGGAGACATAGGGCAGGCGTGTCCACTCGCTGTCCCTCAGGCTACCGGAGATCGTAGTGCCCTCCCTGAAACACAGTGCAGTCAGGCACCACAGTGACTCTGGGGGAATCTTATTTGGCACAAAGCACAGCTCATAAAATCTGTACAGCCCATAGAAAAAGTCACACATGTGGTTAAAATGAGCAGATGCTGTCTCAAAAAGTGAGATCTTCCTGTGTGCAGTATATACATAGTCCCCCCTCAGAATCCCCATACTGTGACAAGGAAATCTTTTCCAGCCTCCAGACAGATCTGCCATTCCCAGGCCCAGGGAATGTGCTGATTTGTGAGATCTGAACCCGGACAGGCACGCTGCCCGACTTTACCACACACAAAGAGACAACCACATATTTGGTCAAACTCCCTATACTCCGAGCCCATCAGCTCCCACAGAAACAGTTAAGACAGGGAGATAAATAAAAATGGGAGACAATTACTGCAGCTCTGTCAAGGCCTGGGCCTGTACAATGTTAAGGGTCGGATCCGAGGGGACTCTGGGAAGATACACCTATAGCTTGGCTCTTGGCAACAGTGTAGTAGATGACACCATTACTGACGTAGACCCCTCCTGTATTCATGCACTCACTGTCAGACCTCAATCCCCTCTGTCACGTCACAGTCAAACCACTGTGTTTCTCAGAGCAAACAACAGCAGACGCAGCCCAGCAAGCTGCACAACCTCAATCACTCTTACTGAGGGGCTCCAAACAGTGCAGAAGAATACCAGAAAGCAATCAGAAACCCAGAAATCCAATCATTAATAGACACATGTTTCTGGTCACCTCAGTAAAGAAGGAATACACCTGTCTGTACACAATCTGAATAATGTATTTAAACAGACAGCTTTAAAAATCTAATTAAAAAATAATTAGGAACACGAAAAGAACAAAATGACAATTGGTTTTGATGAAGGTTGTAAGAATTTAGAAAACAACTTTCACAATTATCAGATCAAAAACACAACCAAGATTTCCGCCTCAGTTACTAGGAGACATTAAATAATTACAAACACACTCAAGAAAAAAAAAAAAACCACATCAATAAACAACTGATGAAATCGAGGAGTCTGTTAACTCCAAAACGATTCTGGGAAAATTTGGAACAAACTAAATGAATCAAAACCTGATGAATTGGCTATTCAAATGGAAACGCATGGAAAGAGCATTTTTGAAAAACTGAAACAATACCAATAAAGTGAACAAATATTAGACCAAAAGCAATATCTGTGAAAAACTAAAACAAATGGAATTAAAGACAATCCGAACCCCTGGACTCCCGATCACTGAGCAGGAGCTAAAGGGAGAAACAGGCCCTCCAGAATAGAAAAGCCAGCGGGGCAGACAGCGTCTCCCAATGAGATGCTGAAACACACAGCAAGCTGCAGGAAGCCCTGCTCAAACTCCTCAATATAATACTCAAGGAGGTTTTCCCTGATATCTGGAATCAAGGACTAATTACCCCCATTCATAAAAATGGAGACAAATTCGACCCTAATAACTACCAAGGCATCTGTGAACAGTAATCTGGGGAAGGTATTCTGGTAGTATCATTAAGCCGGGATACTGGCCTTGCTTACCGAACAGTGTCTTGGTAAGAGTCAGATTGGATTTCTACCAAACCACCATAATCACACCCTACACACCCTAGTAAATAAACAAATATTGTAAAATATTTGCCTGCTTTATAGATTTTAATGCAGTGTTAAGATTAGCAATAAAAAAGCAGAATTTTTCTCACATTATTACTTTATTATTATTATTATTATTATTATTATTATGGTACTGTTTAATTATTATATTTGTGTGTTTTTTGCCTGTATTGTTTGGGTTTTAAAAAAGAGTTTATTTTCACAACCCTTCATTATAACTTGAGTCACTAATACAACGTGGAGATGAAAAGTCTGACATTTTGACATCACAGAGGCACCCTTCAAACCTAGCACCTTCATACACGATTGTTCAGTCTGTTTATCCATTTATTTTCTTGGTATTGTTACATTCATTACTTTCATGTCTTCTAAAACTACAAATCCCAGGTCATCCATGGTCTGTTCATTTTTTTTTTTTTAAAGTGTTGAACTATTGGTTCATTTACCTTTTTTATTTCTTAACGCTACACCAATCATAACAGGCAACGGTTATGATTGACGAATCATATTTTCTATGCCCACCTCTTTCTCTCAAAATTCTGGCCCTCCACCAATCATAATAGGCAGTCGTCATGATTGACGCCAATTAGCGACTTTGACTAAGTGGGAGGGTCAAACAGCTGAATCTGCATCGTACGGGGGAAGTCAGAGCTGTTACTCTGTGGTTAACGTGTGACGGTAAGGTTAAAAACTGACATGATAAATAATTTAATTTTTCTCAGTGACTGAGTTTTTTCTGTTTTGGTTGATTTCTGATATTTTCTGTGAAATTCGAGTTTATTATTGTATATATTTTGGGTTGGTTGGGGCGGTTTTTAACTAACGCACGCGTCTCCGCGTCTTAGAAAGTTCAGAAAGACCAAAGCAGCGGAAATGGGCTGTAAAAAGCAATTGGAAGGTGATGCGGTTTTGACAGCAATTATTTTTCAGGTAAGAAACACTAAAATAAGGTTGAAATATATTTCATATTATTGTATAATGGTACTGGTTCGCTTGTCAGTATAAAAGGTTGAATAATGATTTTTAAAATTGTTTGTTTAGATCCAGCAGCTCAACGCATGCCCCTTAACGTCAGTCTGAGGCCTACCAGCCTTTTCATGAGCAGAAAACAAAACCAGCCAGAAAAATAAATACAAATTCATAAAACTTTATCATATTGAACGTTATGTCAGTGAATATTAAATACACGCATTGTTTATTTTGGATGGCTCTTTGAATGAGAACCTGCTTTTTTGTTTTTAGTAGAGGTTAATGTGAAAACCAATGTGTCTGTTGTGCCAGAAGACTATTGCTGTGTGTGAAAGAAGGCTGACTTAAAACGCCATTATGAAACCTGGTCACCTGGACTATCATACCCGATTGTGAGAGCTTAGAAAAGATAAGGTGCATTAAAAACGTGTTTGCAAGTTTTTTGGACAGCAAAACGTGTTTGGCTACAATTAGAAATATACTCAACAAATGCAGTGATTGTGATTAGGCGGTTTTGTTTTAGAAATGTAATTACAGTTTGCAAGGGTATTAGCTGTTCCCTTTTATTGACATTCATCATTACGGATATTCTATTAATTTCGGATTGAAAACCACGATTCAGATTTTTTTATAGTATAACTTTAATTGTATAATTGATGCTTGTTGGTGATTGTCAGACAGCACACACAGCGCTAAACCACGAAGCCGAGTTTAATTGCACCACCACGTGTTCTAAATTGAGTGAACTGATGAATATTATTTTGGAACCAATCATTGAATTGGCTAATTGTCACCGAAAAGGACACCTGTGAATTCGCGTTGTCTTTTGGTCAAACATTACGGGAGCAGGATGCAGCGAGGAAACCTGCAGCTAAGGAGGATTTAAATTATATTTAGTTACTTTGTGTTTGTTTTATGGTTATGTTTTTGACTTCTTTTTTCAAGTAAACCAAAGTTACACGCTTTCCTTGGCTGAATTCAGGCGTCAATGAAGAATATCTAATGTTTGGAAACTGTTTCTCGAGAAAAAAGGTGAGTTTTTTTTTAAAAAAATTACATTTTATTTGGGTCTTCATGTGGTACGTGGGTTTTGTAAATGTAGTTGCCAAAAATATATTGTGAACCGCATACCGTAGGACCAGGCTTGGACTGCATTTGTGGGCTTGTGTACCACGTCAGTAAATAAAATGATTTAAATGCTTGTATTTAATTTTGAACACGGATATGAGACAATCGAAGACTTACGGCAAACTGTTTGTTATACGCCCTTTAAATACGTCTCTAATATTAACGTTGTGTTTCGTAAGTTTGAGTAAAACCTTTTGGGATGTTTTTTTTTTTTTTTAATGACCACTAAAGTAGCTAAAATCAACTCTTTTATCCATATTGTGTGGTGTTTATTTACCCTGAGTGCTGGTGGCTTTTATTTTTGTATTAAGCTGTTAAATGTGTCGCTTGAAGCAGTTATTAAGAAACCGTCTGGTACGGCTCCTATCTGGGGACCATATATTAAATTGATTTTTTGGAACAGGGGGGGGGATGGAAGAGGCTTGCTCGTCCCTCCACGCATCGACCTGGTATTGCAGTACCTCCAGGAACAGTGCACTCTCCCCTCGGGGGAAACTAAACTGGCTAAAAATAGATTTAGGATTCATGAAATTCCTGTGTGGTTTGTCCAGGCTGCTTGTTCCCAGGTTTAAACACTTGTTGGAACTGTAAACATTAAGCTGCAATATCTTGTTGCATCCAACAGATGGCCACATAGCAGTTTTGCGCCGTGTAATGTCAATTGGTCTGTGGAGAGCTGTTTTAGTGAAGTTTATTTCAATTTCTGCAAGTTAATTTAATGTTTTTCCCGGACTTTCCTCCAAGTTTGTTTCTAATCTGAACTTGGCTGAAACAGAGGGGTGGCCAGATTGCCCCGTCCACTCTGGTCTAAATTGTTGAATTGAACCAATAAGGTCATTGCACACTGGATCTGTTACCTCATTTAGCATCCGTCATCCGAAAAAAATCGTGCGTCAATCCATTGCACACTGGATGCGTTAATATCGTACTTCAGAGCGCTGATGTGCAGTAGAGGCTTTTTAGTAAATATACCCTGGTTTCAGTATTTTAACAAATACAATTCTGTTAATTCTTATTTAACTTTTGAACACAATGTTAAATGTAGTATAAACTTAATGATCATCAAACGCTGATGGAAGTTAAAACTTGCTAATTATTACGTTTCTGCTAGATCTACAATGTTACAAAATACATTAAAAAAAAAAAAAAAAAAAAAAAATACAAGGTTGTCCCTAGCATCGAAACCATATGACCAATATTTAATTTTTCAAACACTTTCGCTCCTGTAATAAATATATGTAAAAGTACCAAAAATACTTTCCATCACTTTGATGTACTGCCCTCTTCTGACTTTTAAGCCCTGAGTGCTCTTGCCCTGTAAACACTTTTTTCTGTGTCTCCAGGTTAGGCCATTGTTTCTTTACTTCCTCAACTACAATTTAAATAAAGTATATGCTTGCAATAACCTATACTGCATAAAATCCACATGTTTATGTATGCTATCAGTTCATAATTTCATGTTTTAGAATACATCTCATTCATGCCCAAGTCTGCGGCAATGTCTTAACATATTTTTTTCTTTTTTCCCCCCCCAAAGTCTTTGTTGGATTTAGCATAAAGTAATTTGTTTGACGACACACACAATTAGATTTTCCATTTTGTTCAGGGAACTGCTAGAATCAATGTGTCTTCCCAGTTGTTTCATTGGTCAATGTAATTTAACGCACGTCAAATTGAACTTTGTTTAGATTCCAAAATGGACACATCACCGTCGTACAACAATTATGAACTCGGTGTGCAAGGTGCAATAGGGAATATGCATGAATGTTTTTTTTTGTTTAGACGCAGGTTAAATTCGGATGCTGATGTAACTTAAAAAAGAGGATGGTGAGTAAGTAGATTCAAGAAACTGCACAGAGTCCTTTTCTTCAGTCAGTTGTTATGTTTATTGAAATATGCAGGGAGTCTGGTCCCAGGTACAGGACACAGAATACTCGTTCTTACAATTGTTGCATGACATTAAATACCCTTCTGCATAGGTGTCTCTCTCCTCCTCTTTCTCTGACACTTAACCAATAGAAAAGGTACAACTCATTATCCTATTACCATATATTTCATTCAGTGTGAGTGTGTGTGTGTGTGAGTGTGTGTGTGATCTAGTGTGAAGATCTCTGAACTCAGTGCATTCTTCAGACCCTGGTGCCAAAGGTCCATACATCTGGTTTTGTCATCTTCTTGAGACCTTTTCTCTTTGAAGTCTTAGAGCCTGGCTCCTTCGGTCCCTTGAAAACTAGCTTTATGACCCCGTCATAAACCAGCTGTATTTTCTAAGCAAAAACCTGTTAACTAGTTTTATACCCCAGTGATGGACTCGAAGGGCAAACTTCTTTCATGTCAGGGCTGGAGATCAAAGGACTTGTTTGTACAGGCGTGTGCTGCTGGGCCAGCCATTTGCTTTGACACAAAATAATCTTTTTCAGTTGTTACAACTTGAGTAACTTCTCTACCATATTGCAGCTTTCATCTATCACAGCAGTGCTTGCATTTTGGAACTAACAGTTTTTCTATCCAATGTTAAATCACTTTTCAGAAAAATAACATGAATACAGCCGTCATTCCTCGCGCGTAGCAAACTGCTATTCAATACTTGTTCCATGTTTTCCAACATACCTACTTTTTAAAATATAAGATGGAGGGTGACCCGCTACAACCAAGTTGCTGCGTGATCCCGAGCCCTCAGATGTCCTCTTCGCTGGTTCTGAGTAGTCACATCAAGTACCGTGTTTGTATAATATATTATAGTGAAGTATGTTCCTCTCATTCTAAGTCTCTCCATTATGTGTAGGTATCTACCTTGCCTTTGCTGTTTCTCCATGTAAGTATGTCATGAGCAAAAACAAACAAAAAAAACAAACAAACAAACATACGTAGAAATAATACAAAAAATGAAAATAAACATACAGTAAACATACAGAAAAAAATACAGTAAATACAGTTTATCAATGTACACAGGTGTTATTTCTTATTCATGGTGGCTCCCTAGTAAGTTTACAGTTTCCCATCTGCCAATGGTCCTTCTAACTGTCGGTGTTGTTTTTTTCCACCAAAACACTGAATGCTATTCCACAAGATCAATACTATTACTATTAACAGTATTATTAAACAATATAATCCCCAAAAAGTATGCCCTAAGGCCTGCCCTGACCATCCATATCGTTTCAACACGGTGGCTTTTAATTGTGCCAAATCAACTTCGACCTTAGCTTTGAGCAGCTTCTGTTCCGCTCTCTTGTAGGGCTATTTTAACCAATTTGTGCACTTGAGAAAAATGACCGAATATGAATCTAGGTATGTGTCATCCCAAGATGTAATTTGAACTCCTCTCTTCAGGTTCAGGTATATATATATCTCAATCTGAACTGCATGTGTTGGAAAAACAAATCCTGGAGAAGTCTGACAAGTTAAATCACCATACTTAAAATTGGTATGTTACTCAACACACACCATTGATATTTCCCAACCTGCACTGCTTTTTTCCACCCCTCTAGTGGATGTACCTCTAATTCAGTGCTTATATTTCTATTAATTCGGTGATTGCAGGACACCGCAAACTACATGACTATTTGTTTCATAACAACATGCTTCATGCACCACACCACTCCAGTTCCTCGCTGAACTTTCCATGTAGCCTTTTCCCAAACTATCACTGTCTCATTGTGTAGTACTCCCATCGGTCCTAATCTTCAAACTGTCTTTATACTGGTTATTAGGATCCAGGTATGGTATTGAGAGATAGAACCCTATGTGACCAGGTGGTTCCTTGCCATTCTCCTTTGGCCACACTAAACTAGCTCCCAGGAGGTCAGTCTGATCAGGGTGGATCATTGCCAACCTCAACCTGAGTTCCTCCTGTGCATGTCTAGGTACCACTCTTAGCCTAATGTCCATTATTTCTTCCTTCATTGTTTTTAAAAGGTCACCCGCAAATATTCTACAATCTATTGCTTTGGTCAATTGTGCAGGGCTCCTCTGTTCCATCCATTAGCTCATATATAGCTGTACCCTGGAGCCTAATCCCTTGATTTACATACATCTGTCCATTCCCCAATCTTTCTATTCCTTCTCCCACAGCACTTGCTATCCAAGTTTGCCCTTTGACATTTGATAATATCCCAGCTGTTTTGCAACAGAATTTCCTGCACCAAACCAGCCTGCTATTTCATCAAAAGTCCCTCTTCCTACGTTTCTCATTACCTTCATACATTAAATCGGGTTATTCGCTCTCTTTGTAATCTTTTATTGTACTACTTATTTCTCTTTGAAGCCAATTCTGGATATTGGTGTGTTGCTTGCAATCTTTGTTCAAATATAACAGTTAGATTTGTGAAATTATACATTACATACGATAATACTATATTCACATCATCCAAAACAGTTTTCTTTCTGGTCCGAGAATGATACCTTCCGGGGTAGGAGGTGCAAAGGGGACATACTTTCGTAGTGATTTTACCTCGATAGTGCGGTTTACTGCCCTGTTTCAAGAAATTGGATCACCCTGCATGGAACAAGTGTAAATTACTGGCGTACTCAATTCCTTACAGCAATCTATGCCTCCCAATTTCACCCACCCGTCCTGCTCTTTAGCTACACGGTGCAGTGTTGGTTTAACTCTGTAAGCTCATAATCACATCTTCTATTCGAAACTACAGTACTCTCAGAATAAACTCTATGTTCCAGCTGTGGATCCCCATCTCTTGATCAGAACCACACTCATGTTGCTCTAACACATTTAGGTGCATCATTATTTTTAACCAGTATTAAAATTACATCTTTTCTAGAATCCAATATTCTAGACCATCTCAATCTTATGATGCACTTAAGACTGATTAAAACCTAAAACTATAACTTCAAAAATGATCACTATGCATTGAACAAGTACTAAAATAGTGCCTCATTTTAGACATATTCAACACTACAGCATATCATTCAAAGTTCACATGATTTCCAAAATTTATGTCCAATATAGGTAACCATATTTTTCAGTAGAACAGCTGTTTTCAATTGGTATTTCCATTCAACATAGGATGTCCCATTACCTTACAAGTACATATTAATATAGCATTATGTTCCTAATAACACTCCAAATAATCCATTGCAAGACACCAACCATTTTACCTCCCTAACGTGGATGGCAGATACAATGTCTTAACAATGTCTACTTCTTAAGTGTCATAAACAACACAAACTCCCATACTCCCAGTGCCTCTAGAGGGCAATGGTACAACCTTTGCAGTTTTTGTTATTTTTTTACTGAATGTGATTAGTAATAAATTACATGAGACCTTCCCATCTCTGCACTCCAGGATCGCTGACATATTACCTTTAGTATCTTTAAACTAAGACAAATCTTTTCACCAATCATACATCTATACCCCAAGTTTATAATACGTAGTTTCATTATCAGGTATGTTAACTGAAATTAACAGTCCCATTACATCCCCAAAAAATGTCACTTTAACGTCATCATAAATATTTCTTCTTTTGATATGCAGACCGGAATGGTTCCCCATATGTAAGAATGTCTCTGTGGTTTCAGATACTTCCTCATGACCGTCTCTCAGCAACTTACACTCTTGTTCCAGATATATGGTAGAGCTTAATTACTACATATCATGGACAAGCATTGTAAAGTTATGCAGGTTAATATGTACAGTTACTGTTTGCATATCCAAATTGTCCCTGAAGTGTACTGGAACTTTCTGCACAAACTCTTCTGAAATGGTCCTCTCAGTTCGATGAACAGCATTGTGCTTTATTCCACATAAACGCCATCAGTATTATCTCGGAACCTGTGGAGAACAAGTGCAGTATTTATTCTTTTGATTAATATCTGATTTAATTTCAAAAAGGTTAATTCTTGAATAGTCTCTTTTCATCTGCATTGATAATGTTATTGGAATTCTAAGAATCGCCAATGTCTGTTAATTCTATCTTGTATTTTTCTCAAAGCCTATGTCCACCCCATATTGTGAACATAATATAAAATATCAGTTCCAGCATGAACCTGTAGGGAGAAGAGAAAAGCCTTAGACCTGTGTCTGTACTGAAAGTAACTACAAATCTCTATCTACTTCATTGCTCACAATTACTACTCTAAACTAACTGCATCAGTGCCCTTAGAATTTCCGTTCTCCAGCAGGTTTGCTTATCAGTGAAACTAGTTTTCAAAGCCAGTTTTCACTCCCCTCATTTTTTTGTATTGCCAATTGCAAATTGGTTTCTCCCAGTTTGTCCATTATCTCATGAACCTCCCAATCAGCCTTCCAACCCCCGCTTTTTTTTTTTTTTTTTAATTTGAATGGAGACCCTGAGTGGGGTTGAATCGGGTGCCTGTTTTAATGCCCTCAAACAAGGCATGTGACCTTTAATCCTATAGCAATGTCTTGCTTGCCTGGGTTACCATTCAGGTGTTCATAGAGGGGACAGCTAGTTCGCTGTATCCTTCCATGAAGTCCTGACAGAATCCAAATATGCCCAAAAGGATCTAAGGGGCAGATTTTTTAATCAACTTTTTATTTCCTGGGTCAGGTGTGTGTCCTCCAGCTTCCACCTGTACTCCTAAGAAACAAACAGATGATTTCATTAATGCAACTTTCTTTAGATTTAATTTGAGAGCAGCGTGCTCCTCCAGCAACAGATAGTGCTTCTCCAAGAAGTTCCCATTGCAACAGTATGTCGTCCACATACTGTATGATATTACCTAGTTGAGAACAGTCCTGTAAGATGTTAGTCATACATTGATCTCTCCCTTCTTGGCAAGACGCCCAGAGCACATATCCCAATAACAGTTGAAAAGAAAGTTTACAAAGAATGTATTCAAACGTTAATGTTTCTCAATAGCATACAGAAATAAAAGTACTGCCTATTCTTGCTGCAATTAATAACAGCATCCTTTTTAGCAGATCAAAATAAATCAGGATCTATTATAGAAATAGTCCAGTGAGAAAGAAAAAAATGTGTGTGCACATAAACCTGACCTTCATGAGCACCTGTTTATGATGCTTCCTTTTTAGAATGTGATCCACAAGCTTTACCAACCCAGAGCTCTTTGGGTGGCAGAGGACATGGAATCACTGTACTTCGCCAACCAGGGCGCAGGTTGCTTCATGCTTAAGCCAGCGAATATATTCTTTATTTAATTAATTTACACGCGTTTTCCCCATGGTCAATTGTACTCAATGCATTTGTATTACTGTGAGTGCATAATTACTTTTGCTACTGCGACTGTCTGTTCTGTATTAGACAGTGAGAAGTTGACTTTATTTTGCATCACAATATTGCCATTAGCTCAGCGTCCTGTGCTGAACTTCCACAAGAGAGTATTAATACCCTATATTCACAGACAAACACACAAACATTAACCAACAGACTGTATCATACCAGTATCACAATCCATCAATCCTGCAGTCCCATACTGCACCATCAATAATCTCATGTCCTTTCGCGATTTATTCATGTTTCCAGTTATCACATTAATCTAATTATCATCACCTCTCCTGCAAGAAGCTCGTAAAATACTAATTGTAACCAACATAAACAAACACATCGTATTACATGTGTGCAAACATCCCATTTCACATCACTGGCGTAGCTCTGAGTGACACTGCTTTTTGTCTCCTGCATCACTGCATTCTGATGCCTTAGCAGAAGTTGAAATCTTGTAGATCACTCTGATATCGACAGACCCTTTTTCCCCCATTTGAATTGTATTTTATGCTCTCTAACAATTCAACTTTTTTTTTCCTTCTACGTGTATGGTAGTGTGCTTTAGCAACATCAGAATAAACCCAGTTAATACTGATAACATCAGTGCTTTATTAAACTACGTGTTTTCCATTCAAAGAGAATGCAATCTCCTGTTTAATTCAACATGAACTAAACAATCATTAATAAACAGACCCTTAAAATAAAACATCGTTTTAACTCTGCACTTTTTTTTTAGCTACACCAAATAATACAAACTCTACCACTCATGTGATCTTGGTTTCAAATATGTATTCATAGGTGATTCATAAAATTCACCCTTGTCTTAAACATAAAATTCACTCTCAAACAAACACTTAACATTCATTCATGAAAATATTTAATAAAATATTTCCAGGTCGATAATTTAATTTGTTTCAGATTTATTGATCTCCAAAAACATTTGTTCTCTTCCTAAAAGTCTTTTTCTTTTTAGTCTGTCTAACAGTTATCTATTCTCATTCTCTACATAGTCTTTTCTCTCTCTGCCCAAATATGGTCACGCAAGTTTTTTTCCCTATTCCTCCCTGAATCTGTGACCAGGAGACAGAACCCTGCGTGCATCAAAACAATACCACCACTTTCTTTTCAAGTAAATCCTCTATCAGAAAGACAAAATGTTCCTCTTGTTTACCAATATAATCCTGAACAAACTATTAATTGTTGTTTGTATATTTGTGTTATTGTTTTAGTTCAAAGGTTGGCCATTCCTTTGCATTCAAACACTAACACAATACAAATAACTCATCAGTTAACATGGGTCTCTTTCCCTTATCAAACCCTCTTATGATCGAGGCAAGATAATAAGTATTCATCCTGGTTCTTAGTACATAGTTTTTTTCTAAGATGTTACTTTATCTCACGCTTAACAAAAATCAGAATTACTCAAACAATCATTAATAAACAACTTCTTAATTACATTTTAATGTGACCTTTTAATTTTATTTTTTACAACATGTATTCCTCAAAGTTGATATAGAATCTTTACCATTACAGTTTTTTTTTTTTGTTTTGTGGGCTACCAGTCTTGAATTTCCTTTGTCTTTTTTTCTTACGAGACACACACTCCTGACCTGTCACATGAACATGTACATTACTGTTCTGTACATAGCTTCCTTTTTTGCCATGTTTTAAACATAGTCTATGTTCCATATTCTCCAGTCATCCATTTGATGACATTGAGGGTCAGCTTCTAAACATATTTGAGTTGATCAGACTCTAACAAAACACAAAAAAAAAAAACTAACAAAACAACTTGTTTTAGTTTTGTGTTGTTTTTACTAATATTCGTGTTTAAAGCTATGCTTAACGAAGCATAGACTTTTATTTTGGTTTATTGCTCATTTAATTTACACTTTTGTATGTGCTATTTGGGCTAACTGGAACTTATTGTCTGATTGTTCCTTATCTGTACCACCTAATGTGGACAGTTAAATAAGAGGCTTATCCTATTGCCCCCTTATCGTGACTTATAAACCAAACAGTAAAAACAAAGACAAAACAGGTGTACCAAACCTCTCAAAAACAAACATAAAACATAAATCCGAGTATGCCCATTGCCTGTTGAGCTATACAAGTCCGTGTAACTAGTCCAATAGACTCTACTGGCACGCCATAACACTACCACGATTTACTCCGACTTTTAAGGATCCAGAGGTCCTCTTTCATACCTAAAGTCCTAATAGTCAATACACTTTTAGTTCAGCGGTCAATCTCTCTTGACTTAACTAATTGTGTCCTCAATGTACATGAATTATCAAGAAGTCCTCTTTCATATTCTACCCTTGATTCTCACTACATTCTAAACACTGCATATAAAACAATAAACCAGTAACTACTCACCAATGCATTGGTTATATGTTCGAGCTGAAGTCCAGATTCAAAGATTCTCACACCGTCTGGTTAGAAGTTAGAAGCAGTCTCTGTCCATTCGCTTTGTCCTGGTCCTGTGCACAGGATTCAGGCTGGGCAAATGGGTTTCTCTGCAGTCCAGGTAACAAACCTCCCGGTTTTGAAAAAAAGTATCAGGAAACAGTCCACAGGTGGCTCGCCAAATGATGTAACTTAAAAAGAGGATGGTGAGTAAGTAGATTCAAGAAACTGCACAGAGTCCTTTTCTTCAGTCAGTTGTTATGTTTATTGAAATATGCAGGAGTCTGGTCCCAGGTACAGGACACAGAATACTCGTTCTTACAATTGTTGCATGACATTAAATACCCTTCTGCATAGGTGTCTCTCTCCTCCTCTTTCTCTGACACTTAACCAATAGAAAAGGTACAACTCATTATCCTATTACCATATATTTCATTCAGTGTGAGTGTGTGTGTGTGAGTGTGTGTGATCTAGTGAAGATCTCTGAACTCAGTGCATTCTTCAACCCTGGTGCCCAAAGGTCCATACATCTGGTTTTGTCATCTTCTTGAGACCTTTTCTCTTTGAAGTCTTAGAGCCTGGCTCCTTCGGGTCCCCTTGAAAACTAGCTTTATGACCCCGTCATAAACCAGCTGTATTTTCTAAGCAAAACCTGTTAACTAGTTTTATACCCCAGTGGACTCCCGAAGGCAAACTTCTTTCATGTCAGGGCTGGAGATCAAAGGACTTGTTTGTACAGCCGTGTGCTGCTGGCCAGCCATTTGCTTTGACATAAAATAATTTTTTCAGTTGTTACAACTTCAGAGTAACTTTCTACCATATTGCAGCTTTCATCTATCACAGCAGTGCTTGCATTTTTTGGAACTAACAGTTTTTCTATCCAATGTTAAATCACTTTTCAGAAAAATAACATGAATACAGCCGTCATTCCTCATGCGTAGCAAACTGCTATTCAATACTTGTTCCATGTTTTCCAACAGATGCGTTATCGGATCCCGTGTGCAATGGCCTTAAACGTCCATCCAGACCAAGTAGTTCATGATCTCATTTTACCTGTTAAACCTGGAGTGGAATATTGGCCTCTAGGACCGGTATTGGACACCCCCTGATCTGTGGCAGATTTGATTCATGGTTGATTTGACCCAGTGTTTTTGATCTTTAAAGGATGCTGCAGAATGAATTTTTTTTTTCAAAGTAACCCATTAAGTGCCGGTGTTGTAATTGAGGACAGGCTGCTTTGTAATTCCTAGAGCATTAACTGACCTCTACCTGTTTTAAATTCGCTTCAACTAACATTATAACTTGCTCTTTGTTAACTGCAAAGTTGTGTAAATGCAATGTATAAATACAGATTGTTACAATTTTTTTTCAAAGAAAATGTGGTACTTCACGGGTTAAACTACATGCTTCTTTTGTAGTTCAGTATGTCCACCAGGTGGCACTGTAGTGCCGTGGTTAAGATCGTTAATGCAGGAGCAGCTGCTCTGCTCATGTGTTCGTGACGTAATAATAGGGAGGCGTGTTTATGCTGGTTGGAATGCTGGTTGATTTAGCTCTGAATAAAGCCCTGTTTTAAATACGAAATAAAGCACACTCCACTTTACAAGTTAATATAACATGTGTTGCTGTGTGTGGCTTCATTCCTGTGTTGAAATATTTGCATAAGTCCTCCCACCTTAACTGGTGAAGGAGTGAGCCGAGGGGGCCCTCGTCTCGAGGGCAGCTCAGCATCGCCTCGGCCTTTTGGCTAAGATCAAGTGTAGTATCTGTTCTTATCAGTTTAATATCTGATACGTCCCTATCTGGGGACCATATATTAAATTGATTTTTGAACTGGGAGATGGAAGAGGGCTTGCTCCGTCCACTCCACGCATCGACCTGGTATTGCAGTACCTCCAGGAACGGTGCACTCCTCCCGGGGAAACTAAACTGGTGAAAAATAGATTTCAAACTCTTGCAATTTATGGAAGGACTATAACCTGTCCTGGCTTTGTTTCTAGGCTATTTAATCACAAATGGGTCTTTGCTGCAATAGCTTGTTTCATCCGACAGATGGCACTAAGCAAGTCTGTCATAAGATTACATTCAAAGCCCTGTAGCGGAGAGTCCCACAGTGCTGTGTCGGAAACTAATTTAACCTGGCTGTGTTGCAATAGAAGTACCTGTAGTTTTAAAACTCGTTGGCTGGTGTGCTTTCTCTCCGAATCTGCGTTTTGTGTGATGACTTGTATCACTGCCCCAGTCTGAGAATTCATGACTGACTGGTACTGAGTTGAGCTCAGAGCTGTTTAACTGTTGTTGCACATTTTAAATCCAGTGTTTCTGCTTATTCCTGTCCTACGGATTGGTTGCAGGATTTGCATTATTAAAGTGCTTTTTTATTTCTACAGGTTTCTGGCAGTAAAGATGGTCAGCAGGAGGGGTGTTTTTTTAATTGATCGCTTTTCTGTACTGACTATTTATAAAATCAACCAGCATTTGTCATAACAAATTATTTTTTCTTTCACCCAGCAACGCGCAACTGATCGTCTGCTAGCAGCGCAATCAATCCTTATTAAAAGCACAGTAGCATCTGCAAGACGGGTGGATCAGGTTTTTTCAGCCGGGTGGTGACAACCTTTCTCGTCCGGCTGAAAAGGCCTGGGCAGAACTCTGAATTGTTTAATTAAACCAATTAAATAAACATCCACCTTGACCATGTAGTTAATTCTCATTTTGCCTGTTAAACCTGGAGTGGAGTAATGGCCTCCAGGACTGGTATTGGACACCCCTGATCTGTGGCTGATATGATTTATGGCTGATTTGACCCAGTTTCTGTGATCTTTTAAAGGATGCTGCAGAATGAAGTTTACTTCAAAATAACCCATTAAGTGCCAGTGTTGTAATAGAGGACCAGCTGCTTTGTAATTTCTAGAGCATTAACTGACCTCTACCTCAATTCTCTTCAACTATATTATGATAACTTGCTCTAATTAACTGCAAAAGTTGTCTAAATGTAATGTATACAATTATATAAATACAGCTTGTGCTAAAAAATTTAAGGAAATGTGGTACTTCATGGGTTAAAATACATGCTTTCTGTAGTTCACAGTGTTATCCACCAAGTGGCACTGTAGTGCCGTGGTTAACATTGCCTTAATGCAGCCTCAGCTCGGCTCATGCATTCGTGACGCAATAATAGGGAGGCGTGTTTATGCTGTTTGGAATGCTGGGTTGATTTAGCTCTAAAGAAAGTCCTGTTTAAAAACTAAAAGTGCAATCCAGCTTCACAAGTTAATACAACATGCTTTTGCTGTGTGTGGCTTTGTTCCAGTGTTACAATGCTTGCGTCCCCCCACCTTAACTGGTAAAGGAGTGAGCGGAGGGGGGGCCCTCGTCTCGAGGGCAGCTCAGCATCGCTTCTCGGCCTTTTGGCTAAGATCAAGTGTAGTATCTGTTCTTATCAGTTTAATATCTGATACGTCCCTATCTGGGGACCATATATTAAATTGATTTTTTTGAACTGGGAGATGGAAGAGGGGCTTGCTCCGTCCACTCCACGCATCGACCTGGTGTACAGTACCTCCAGGAACGGTGCTCCTCCCGGGGGAAAATAAACTGGTGAAAAATAGACTTCAAACTCTTGCAGTTTATGGTAGGACTATATAACCTGTCCTGGCTTTGTTTCTAGGCTATTTAATCACAAATGGGTCTTTGCTGCAATAGCTTGTTCCATCCGACAGATGGCACTAAGCAAGTCTGGCATAAGATTACATTCAAAGCCCTGTAGTGGAGAGTCTCACAGTGCTGTGTGCAAACACAGCCAGGTCAAGATAGTTTTTTCAATAGAAGTACCTGTAGTTATAAACCTCGTTGGCTGGTGTGCTTTCTCTCTGAGTCTGCGTCTTGTGTGATGATTTGTATCACTGCCCCAGTCTGAGAATTCATGACTGACTGGTACTGAGTTGAGCTCAGACCTGTTTTTTTAAATGTTGCACATTTTAAATCCAGTGTTTTCTGCTTATTCCTGTCCGACGGATTGGTTGCAGGATTTGCATTATTAGTGCTTTTTTATTTCTACAGGTCTCTGGCAGTAAAGATGGTCAGCAGGAGGGGTGTTTTTTAATTGATCGCTTTTCTGTACTGACTATTTTGTTTATAAATTCAACCAGCATTTGTCATTCCACAATGGACTGTCTAGATTTATATTGCTCTCAGGGATGGAAATGTGATTGATTCCAGGTTTGCTGTGAGTTTTTTAATAACACACCTGATCTTGTTTACTATACACACTGTCCTGTAGACTGGTGAATGTGTCCTATCTGCTGTCCTGATGATTTCAATACTAGACAAGCATATGTCTGAGCTCAAGATGATGCTACCTTTAAATCTGAACACAGCAAGTCCTTTTTGAATGTGAAACTTGTGCAGCAGTGAATGGAGTGAGACTCCCATACATTGTATGGCTCCTCTATTGCAGACTCTGATACCCTGACAATGCAGTGCAGCTCTGGAGGGCAGTGGACACTGCAATTGCAGGTTGGTAACTAAAGAATCTCGGTGCTGCTCATGAACTTTGCAGTTTTCAACTTGTCATATAATTCAGTACTATTCGGTGAAGTATAAATGCTCTGATAAACAAATCATAATGCTGCATTTTGGTTGATACCAGTAGCGGCTGGTTAAATGTGTTTATATTTTGGTAAGAGTACTGTGGGAGGTCCAGATTATCCTTTGTTTGAGTCCAATTGAAACATTTCTGACCAGCAAAAGAAGGCCAAGGAAGAAAACAGAAGTTCACAGAAAGTGCCAAACCCACAAAGTTAAAGTTCCTTTGGATAATTTTTTATGCTGGCTATAATTAAGTTTGTTTTAGTTATAGTTTTTTCTTGGTTAATGTTTTTTGATGCAAACATTTTAAATGGCACATTGATACTGAGATGACAATCCAGACTATTCTGGATTTAAAATGTTATTTGCGGTAATAAGTGTGTTTCTGAAGAGGTTTTGTTCTGTGCATCGAAAGACTTGGAATTAAAAGTGAATAATTGTTTGATATTCTGTCCTAAATCCGCAGTTTCAGTCCCGAAGTGTTTGACTAATTATGTATAAAATGGGGGAGGTGGGGGGAAATTTTATACCTCTTATTGCAGCTGTGTCCTAACTGCACCCAAGTGTCCTATTCATCCTTAATTCAAAATATTCTCCCTATAGGAGGCCGTGTCTGTTGGGTTTACCAGTCCTCCTCATTCTGGAAAAGACAGGTGCTGTGGCCGAAATCCATGGGAGGAGAAGATTTCAGTGGTGATCGGCGGGGCAGGCTGGCTTGGGTGGCCTGGGTGTCCTTGCATCACAGCGCAACAGCGACCCCTGTAGACTGGCCGGGCGCCTGCAGGCACAGCCTGTAAGCTACTCTGAGCTGTGTTGTCCTCTTCTGCTGTAGCTCTGGGTTGGCTGCATGGTGAGCCTGCAGAGTGGGGGGAAAAAAAAAAGCAGTCGGCTGGCGGCACACGCTTTGGAGGACAGCGTGTGTTAAATCCTCACCGCTCCTGAGTCCAGCGCAGGGGTGAAATAGCGGTGAGCTAGAAAAAATCAAGTGCAGTGTTAATTCTTTTGATAACATCTGTTTAATTTCAGCCTTCAGTGGGGTCACATTCACTCTTTGAATTCTTTCATCTGGGAATGTGTACCTACCTGATGCAGTCTGTATGGGAGAGAATATTTGCTGCTTTTATCTCAGTGGTCTGTTTTGCTATGAAAGCTATCAACTGCAAAAATCTCTTGAGAGATGGTAAGTGCAAATCCTCCCTTTGTCTCAACACAAACGGGTATCTCTCTTATAAGTAGTACATTCCTTAGCTTTAGCCTCTGGTAAAGTTAGTGGCCTCCAATTCTATCTTTCTTTTTTTATAAATTAAATGTACAATTCCTGATTTCATGGATGTTAGCTTTCCATTCTTGTACACCTCTATAAATATCTACGAGATCATTTTTAATTTCTCTCCCATAAACAGACAAAACATTCTTTTGGTAACCCATCCCCTCCTGGCATCTTGGTCCCTTTCATAGAAAATAGAGCTCTTTTAATCTCATCTCCCCTCCATTAATTTCTATTCTCTTCTGTTAGTATTCTATTTGATTCTTCAACAAAAATATCTCCCTTCTCTTCATCTGTCTCCTTTTTTTGAAAAGTTTTTTTTAGCATACATGTTTTAAATATACTTTCTTTCCCTTTTTTAACTTCCTCTGTTCCAGTAAAAAAAACAAAAAAAAAAACTATTAATGATTTCCAGGTGACATGTCAATATTTCAGGTAAGCCTTCAAACATGTTTGAAATTACTAATGTAACATCTTTAATTGTTGCCCTCTTCCAGCTTCTGTTTCATGGTTCCCGGTACAAGGTTCCCTTTATCTTGCTCCTCCCACTCTCTTACCGCAGGGCCTTCTATTCTCAGTGTATCTGGAATTATACGTACCTTGTGATTTCACCTCTTTTCTTCCATATGTCCATTCTCCTCTTCACCCCTCCCCAAAGTTGGCAGTCCAGTTAGCACTGAATCGGAAATAGTCTCCTTATTCTTTGTCTCCTTCCAAAAGCGCTGTATCAGAAGGTGAACCCATCTCCTTTACTTCCTCGGTTTGTCCAGCAGGGTATGCTGGGAGTTTTGTATCCTCAGAACGATCTCAATGGGCCTTAGCTCCATTGTTTTCATCCTTTTGCACTTGCATAGGTTCTTATTTGGACATTCCCCTATAGATGGTTTGTTGCTCCACACTCATTGCACTTTTTTTGGACAAGCTGATGCAACATGACCCACACTTTCCTTGCAATTCAAACATTTCTGTTTCTTGCATCTACTCTGTCCTTCATGACACATCCTGCAATATTGAGGCTGTCCAAGTATAACAGATAACCTTTTACTGTCCAATTCGAAAGGTAGCTGGTGGATGTAAACCCTCAAATCTCCTTTCATCTCTCAACAGCACTTCACACTGCCTTTGCCCATTCTATACCCATATCATCTATCTCTTCTGTTACATGGGTGCGGATTGTATGTCCACATAATCGCACAAAAAGACTTCTAATCTTTGACTTATCGTTAAGTCTAAATTCCTTTCCTTGGACTTTACCCTGTATTTGTTCAGTGGGTTTTTTCCCTTTTTCTCTGCAATTCTCCCTGAATTGTGTGAAGTGAGTTTACACTTCATTGCCACTTCAGATATTTCTCTGTATCCCAGGATTTGGCCCAAGTCTACCTGCAGTTCGATTTTTATAATTCTCGATAAACTCCTCTATCATCGGCATCTCTTCGGTCCTCCATGTTCCTCTCCAGAATCTAAGTATTCTTCGCTCAACCCTTCCTCTAAAACTGTCTTGCGGCATACTGTCGCTCACTCAACTATTTAGCCACCGGGCACTGCTGCTTAAATGCCTGATCCTTAGCCAAGAGGCTGAGAAGCGATGTTCAGTTAAATTTCCAATACCTGCTCCCAAATGCTGGTACCTTTTGAAGTTTACAGTCAGTTTTAACCCCTTGGTCAGTGAACCACATTGGAGATGTTTTGCCCTTTATCAAGCGATACATTACTATTTGTCACGAGTAAATCTTGCATAACTGTGACACTATCTGCCAATTCAGTAGGCGCATAGACATTAATCTTAATTTTTGCCCCCTCCAGTTCACATCTACACACAGAATGCGTTCTTGCAGTGGTGACAGGTTGTATCCCCTCCATCTCCTTGTCCTTTTACTAATACTACCACCACTGAAGAGTGCACCCTGCCCCCCACACTCCACATAGATTCACTCTCTCTCCACTCTTTACTGTACAAATATCAGAGGCATCTTTCAAGTGCACCTCCTGCAAAAAAAATGGGAAAAATGCAAAGAACTCTAATTAAACCCGATGCCCTCTTAATGTTATCCTCAACCCTCTTGTGTTAATTTGAATACATTTTAAGGACATAAAGAAAACCAAAAATAATTAAACTAAATTGAAAAAAAAACTCACTGTCCCATATTTATGGATAATTCCAAAATCTCCTAGGAAGAGACCATGCTTCCTGTATCCACACAGTCCTGTTCATTTTGTTTCTCTTTGTAAAAATGTCCCAACATATGGATTTGGGCTCAAAGGAGATAAACACACTGTTTCTGACTGACTATTATCTCTTTCTCCCCTGTGTCCGCACCTGGGGAGGGAGAAACACTTCACGCCAGTGACTGAACTGTGACTGAAGAACGGCACCCGACTCATCCTGTGTCCCCAGCACCTGAAGCGGTTCATTACCGCCAGTTTGTTTGTTTCCTGAGAACCGATGTTTTACTTTTGTCTCCTCCTTAGTCTTCTTCTGTTTTTGCAGAACAAAAGGCTCTTCTGTCCGCGCTCTGCATCAGGAGTGTCCCCCCACTGCATCACCCTGCTCCCTTTCCGCTCTCCGCTGTAACAACTCCCTGTTCACTGTGCTCTGGAACCTCCTGTCAGCCACCCCCATCTCCCTCCCTTTCCCTCCTGGCTACCTGGGATCGAAAAGACTGTCAATGTCTTCCAACACCTCCTCCCTTGGTGAAATTAAGTCATCTCACCTCCGACCTTCCCCGTCCCCTTGCAGCGTCGGAATAGGTTTGCCACGCTGGGGACAATTCCGAACAAGTGATCCAAAGCTCCACATGCATTGCAGCGCGGGCTTGAACACCCGGCTGTGTCCCAGCTCACCCAGTTCCTGCATCTCCTGAGAGCAGACCACTCCCAAGTGACTCTGACACTTCCTGCAGAAACTGGGCTGCCCAGAGAAAAAGATATCCTCTGTCTGCCCCAATTGAAAAATTTGCTGGTGGATGAAAAAAAAACCCAAATCCAGGTTAGGTAATCATTGCAGAACTTGAACTGCCTCTTCCCTGTCCATATTCCAAATTGTCCCTCATGTACTTGGCCCCGAGATCACCTTTACATACCCGCATAAAAACAGTCCAACTGTGGAATCAGTCACATGAGGGTTAACATATGTACGGTCATTAAACCCTGAAATTGTTCCGCTCAGTGACTTCACTTTAAAATTAGAAAGTGGAGCATCGTCTTCCTTCTCCCCACACCGCTGCAGAAATTATTTAAAACTTGTTTCAACCATGGTGACGTCCACGTAATTCTCGGGTCCGTTCCTCTCTGAAGACACAAAGATCATCTCAGGCTGTACTCCCCAAGCAGTCGATGATGACAGTCTTTAAAGACTTTCCTCTCTGGCATCTCTTCCCGCTGCCTCAAAAAGAATCTTGCTGAATATTTTCAGTCCAGCCCAAGACGCTGACCGACGGGTTTACCTCTCATCTTATCAGAAATAAAGCCACCGGTACCGCGGTCCAAGCCACATATACCTGATCATTAGCTTATTTCAGACTTGATCTTAGCCAAAGGCGGCAATGCTGAAGCTGAGCTGCCCTCGACCCAGGCTCCCCTCCAGCTCACTCTTCTTCACCAGTTGTTGTTGTTGTTGTTGTTGTTTATTATTATTAGTATTATTTAGCAGCGCCCCTTATCCAGGGGCGACACAAGTGTTACAAGACATCCACATTATTTTTACACATTATTTTTACATACAATTACCCATTTATACAGTTGGGTTTTTACTGGAGCAATCTAGGTAAAGTACCTTGCTCAAGGGCACAGCAACAGTGTCTCCCATCTGGGATTGAACCCACAACCCTCTGGTCAAGAGTCCCAGAGCCCAACCACACCCACACTGCCCCCATTAAAAGTTAAGGTGGGAGGGACGTGTATGCAAGCATTGTAACACAGGAACAAAAGCCACAATGCAAACGCATGTTGTATTAACTTGTATAGCTGGATTGCGCTTTATTTTTTTAAAACACAACTTTATTTCGGAGCTAAATCAACCCAGCATTCCAAACAGCATAAACACGCCTCCCATTGTTTGGGTCACAAATACATGAGCTGAGCTGAAGTTGCAAGTATAGCAATGTTATCCACCTGGTGGTACTGTAGTGTTGTGGTTAACTGAACCACAGAAAGCATGTGTTTTAACCGTGAAGTACCACATTTTGGAAACAAGTTAGCACGTTGTCAGGCATGATTGCATACATTGGCATTTAGATAACTTATGCAGTTAAATTAGAACAAGTTAAAATTTAGAAATTACAAAGCAGCCTGCTAATTTTCAATACATAAACACTGGCACTAATGGGTTAATATGAAGTAAACTTCATTCATCATTACTTTTTAAAAAATCACAGTAACTGGGTCAAATCAGCCACAGATCAGGGGTGTCCAATACCGTGTCCTTGGGGAGTAATTAGACCAGGGAAAAGTGGATCGCTGTTTAGAATTAAGGGGAGGTTACTACTAGTACTATGCCTTAGATTGACTGCTCAGGGAATAAGCTGATCGGAGCATTATTACCAAAAATAAATCATTTAAAAATTAATTAGTGTAATTTTATGTGTAACAAACATGTTTTGATTTTATTTATTTTTCTAAACTGGCAGGAAAAATAAATTGGGACCTGACGCTACTCTGGAGAGACACGCTTGAATAAATGGACCGCTAAGGGTTAAAGTACTCCATTTTCAGTCATGGACAAATTGAGCTCCATGCTATGTTACTAACAACTAGTCACGTGGCGCTGCAATCACTGGATGCACTTTTGTATTTATTATGCGCTTTTGTTATTTCATTTATTTTTTAAAATTATTTGTCTATTTTCCATCCTAGGTACATGTAAGGCTGTATATGACAAAAACTCCTGTTCCTATTCAAAACAAAACTTGTTTACTAAATTTAACTGTCAAGTGTTTGTTGTGGGTGTGTTTTTTTTAAATATGCAAACTAGGATGTTCACTACCAACTTCGTAAACCGATGCTAATGTTAGCCCACTGACAAAACAGACCTGCAATACTACAATGTTGAAGATTGTATGTCATTAGACTATATTACTAAACATTTTAATTTCTATTAAAGATTGACAACATTGGCGGTAAAACCATTTAATATACAGTAAATAAATCATTAAGCAATCACACAAATACATCTGGATTCAACAACATTTTTACAGGCAGAAAAAGCTGACAAGTATTAAATATTTAGCCCTAGTAAAAAGAGACGAAGTTAGTAACCGAACACTTTATGCCTGCTCATGGAGGTACTGCAATACCAGGTTGATTGCTTGGAGGACGGAGCAAGTCCCCTTCCATCTCCCCAGTTTCAAAAAAAATCAATTTAATATATGTCCCTTGATAAGGGATGGTCGGATATTGTACTGAACAGATGTTTGCAAAAAAAAAAAACTATTTTGAATGTTCTGTATAGAATCAAGAAAACACTGCACAATCCTGTCCTACAGAACAAAACCATTGCAAAAAAATCAGACAAAATGTTCGAATTATATTCAAACAAACCAGACAATGACACCATTTTTTACAAATACAGTATTATATCCAATTCCTCCTTAGCTGCACTAAACACCCATTTTAATACATCCCTTTACTCCTTACATATAACTGATTCACAACAACGTTTTCCATTAGTTCACCAAACGTTTCCCTTGATTCCAAATTACCTGTATAACCACAAACTAATAATTGGCCCAAAGTAAAAATGGTTGTTTTGAAACCCCCCATTCAAAAAAGAACCTTCCCACACAAGTTATAGGGACAAATTAAACAAACCAAATCAAAGCATCTTCCCATTTTTTTGCCCACACTGTCTTGGCATATGCACAGTCCTGAATTACGCTTTTATCGCTTCCCTCAGAGACATACACGCAAGTTCTTGGACAGAACTTATTTCTGTCCTCTTGTGACAGTAATACCTCCTCACTGGCAACTTCTCCTTCCAGAACCAATAGCCAGTTCACAGGTCTTTAAGTCTGTTATCCAGGCCCTGGCTGTACCTTCACACTCCCCTTTGGAACCCAATAATACCTCCCTGACCCCTTCCTAGCAGTCTGTACAATGCTCTATGGCAGGGTTTTCAACCAGGTATGCAGGGTCAGGGGACGCAGACCCACTCCAAATGCACAAATTAAGTAAAAGATGATAACAATGTTTTAACAGTATTATATATATTTATAAAACACTGTGTAATTTATCTTAGCAGCTCAGTTAACTCCAGATAAACAAATGCACTACAAATCTGTCACGGCCCACATTTTCCACCTGTATGTATTAATGCTGATTTTGATTGAGTAGGTGTGTCTGCTGATCTGTACCTATGGAGAGGCTTTGTGCTGTCTATGATTTTTTGGTTGCTTTCTTCAACTTATCAGTGAAGTAATAGTGTTTCTGTTTGTTTTTTTTATATATAGAAGTATAAATGGCGCCAGTAAAACAAATAGTAGGCCACCATAGCTCTGTAATTTTTTGACGGTTTTATTTTATTTACTAATGCAGCTACATCTTAGTAACAGCAATAGTTTTGGTTTATGTTGTCGGTGTTTGAAATGATGCATTTCTACTTGCATAACAAACTAAGGGAAGAAAAAACACAGAGCAGTTTACAGAAAGTTTGTCCCTTTTGATAATTATACAGTTTTATTACATAGCATTGTGGGTATTGTAGTGGTTATGCTCTTGATGTTGTAAACATTTTAAATGGCACAGAATGATGCTGAGGTGGGAAGTAAATGGTAAATTAGATAAACATTTAGAGTACAGACTTTGCCAAATAGAAAGCTTAATGCGAAGTTTCCAAAGAGTTTCCTAAAGATTCCTAAATAATGGTCTTAATTGTGTGCATCCAAAGACATGTAATTAAAGTTAAGAATTAATGTCAGACTGGTTGTGAAAAGTTATATATTAAATAAAACGGGAATCAAATTCTACCTTTCATTGCAAACTGTGGAAAAATCGCTCAGTGAATTTAAAATTTGGAAGTGGCACCTTAGCTGAACCCAACAGAAGGGGTACAAGCTAAAAAAAAAAAAGGCATTGGAAACCCCGCGCTATGGTCTTTTACATGCCTACTGAAACTGGAGTATTTTATTTATTTTTTAAACTAACTGCAATGCTTGGTTGTAATGATCCAGTAGCTACCAAGTTAATGGCACATTGTTGCACCCACTCCACAATGTGCTTCTGCATTGACAAAAGAAACAAAATGACTCATGCACACAACAGGGTTTAAAGCAATGCACAATGTAGAAACATACTCAAATTTGAGAGGGATGTCCGGGAACCCCTCCTCCCCATCACCTCCTTTATATCTACCCACCCAATCAAAAAAAAACCATCCTTGTCGGCCTCCTAAAATGTGTGGCAAGGAAAAATGGGACAATATGGCTAGTCTGTTTTAAAACCAACACTTGCCCATAAGTAACAATTCTCCACTCTTCAAACCAAACAAGCTTTACTCCTAGCTAACCTACCTGCTCACTTACTAACTCCCATTTCCTGTGGTTAACCTCAGCATTTAACTATCACTGCACCTTGTAAACCCCTGTGCATCCCTCCTCCCTTCCAACCCAAGACCCAAAAAAAACATTAAGGAAGACTTCTTGCCTGTTTTAAGTTTCTTTTGACCCAGAGAGGCTAGAGCATATGGCTCAATTATCTGCAAACTGGTCCAAGTTTTGTGAAACAAAAAAAAAAAAGGGTGGTGTCATCCGTGTACTGAGAAGCTTTCACGGAGATGTACCACCCAGGCATATACACCCCTCAATCCTTTTATCGCCCCACTACCCTCCTCCAGCAAAAGGCTCCATATATTAAACATACAAAAAAGCGGAGACAGTGGACAGCCCCTACTACCCAGAGAGAGACTAAATGCCCAAAGTGCCCATTTATACCACTGCACTTCCTACCTTCTGTGTACATTATCTTTAAACTTACCTAACAGTCACTATCCCTAAAACCCAAATGTAACAAACTTAAACTCCTGTCTACCCAATCAAACGCTTTCTCCTGATCCAAGCTAACCAATGTGAGAGGAATTTTTTATCTCCCGGTCCAAGTAATAGCATCCCTTTATTAGAAAGAAATTCATTGGACTCCCTCCCCACAGTTACATGATCCTGGAGATGATAGCAAGGACCTCTTTTCTTTCAGAGCCACCTAGTAGAGGACCTTAGAGAGCATTGTATAGTCTACCTACAAACTGACCAGCTTCCAGTTCTCAAATCTTTTACTACCTCTACTAAAGTGAAGAAATTAACCCTCACTGATTTGTTTTAACCTATTTGTGCTAAAATTTCACCCACTACCTTAAGAATACAGGCCCAGCATTCCAAAACATGACAACTCTTAGAGATCTCCCACTCCCCGCCTGCACCTTCCTATCTCACCATGCTCTTCAACTGTCTCCTTGAACTCTGAGGGTGGACTGGCCCCTCTTAACCCCTCTCCTCCTACTCCTGACCTTTACCTTCTCCAAAAAAGAGACCCCACCTCCTTGCCCAGATCTCAGAAAGAGCTGATAAAAATGTGCCCCAGAAAGTCCACCATGCCATTGGTATCCGGCTACTGTGCTCTATCCCTCTCTCCCCTTCAAACCCTTGTCTGCCACCTTCCTCTGTGTTTCCTTTCACCTGTTAAATGTTATTATTTTACAAATTCCCTGACACCCAAAGTGTTTTGCCCTTTCTCCCTAAAACTTCCTCACTGCTCCCCCTTGCGTTTGTGCTTAACAAAATCAAAAATGCCCCCCTTTCTCCCCTCAGGTATAAATCCTCCAACTCCCTCTGCACATCCTACACCTACTTTTATTCCTTCTTTCTGACACCTTTGAAAAACTCCATAAGAATTTGGGCCAAAAAGCCACGTCCTGACCTTAAACTCCCTCCCCCCCACCAGGCCACTCACTGAAGTCACCATGCTCCATAAACTCCACTCCACTCTTTTAAAATGACTAAAAACAGTTCCCTGAATCCGATTTTGTACAGTATCTCACAGTTCAGCTTCAGAATCCACTGCCAAACATCACACAGTAACACACATTGTAAACTATCATGAACTAAAACCAACTGAGATGTTGCACAAGAATCCACACACAGAACATCCAAAAAAGATTGCAGGCAAAGTTAAATAATTGTCATAGGTGTTGTGTGTTTTATTTTTACTTTAATTTTTTCTTTAAGTAATGACAGATGCTGAAGTAGATGCTTCTTTTGTTAATGTCCTTTGAAAACATCAGTTATGTATGGAACATAATAACCACTTTAAACACGATGGCGGCAGATAATTTCAGAAAAAAAAAAAATAAACTTAAAATGCTGTAACCCCTTTAAAGTATTGGGATTAGAGCTATTCTATAAAATGCTTAAGTCAATCTATTTATTTAACATGTATTGGGGAATGTAATGGTCTCCATTACACCCAAACAAAACACCTTGTTTAAAATTAAGTCAGTGTTTTTTTCTCCTCATGGAAGCAAGTTGTGTGTTTTTTTTTTTTTTTTTAAATGAAATCCTCCAGTAAAAAAACTAAAGTAGAAATTCGACCATTTTTTTTCTTTTTCAGGAAGAAGATCAGTACTATCTGACTGTCCTATTCATGGGAACCAGTAAATACCATGCAGAGCACATTGATCTGCACCCGGACTTTTTGAGAAAACTAAAACAGGCTGTGACAAACCTTCTATGTTACTTTAGCAGTCAGGAGAAATTGACTTGCTGAAATTTGAGTCCATGTCGAGAAGTTTGCCCCAAACTGATAACAGCCCTGACCATCTTTGAGGGCCCACCCCCTGCCAGCTGTCTCAGCTAACATCATGAAGACCTGGGGTCTATTGCATTGTGGAACAGCTAAAACCTGTAGGTGTGGTGAAGAACTAACACTTTGAGAGAAGAGAAAATAAGG
>CM072681.1:9037827-9149039 GCA_036884735.1 Huso huso | reverse complement strand
TTCCACAAGTTCAATTAAGGGTTGAAGTTGGAGGAGTAAATACAACACAGTAAGGTGTCAACTGAATTGTATCATTTTGTTGAGTCTCTAGATTAGTCTCTAAATAAAGTATTTTGTTCAGCTGATGGTAAACAGAATTAGGAAACGATCGCTCATATTGCTTATAAACATTTACTAATCAGGTTATTATTTAAGAGCAGAGATGAGTTTGCACAGGATACATACAATAGGGAGAGCCACACCATTACAAATGTATTTTAATACTACAAGGGATGTTATTGGAGTTATATCTACAGGTCACCTGACAATGCACAAGTAAGCTTCCAGTGTTGTTGCTAATGATTATTACACAGGTGGAGTTTGTACAGAAAACATGTTGCTGCACTTTAAAAGTTTGAGTTGTGTAAATCACGTGTTTAAATGAAACTGCTTTGAGAATAAAGCAGGCTATCCTGCTGCAGGCGCTTGTCTGCTCATTGTATTTGACACGATTGAAACTTGTATTCTCGTTGACCGTTTCCTTCAAAACCGTTCTCACAATACAGGATCAGGTAACAAAAAGACATTCCTCAGACACTTTGCTCAGACTGCAAGTCTCCACAGCTTAGTTTCTAAGCATGTTTGCAGTAGAGAAATGGATTCTCTTAAGATAAATATAGCATTTTGTTAAAGATTCACAACATTATATTCATTTACCAGTGCCTGATATTTTCTGCCAAAGTTGTTTTGCCTTACAATGATGGGTTTGTGGCATTTCCATTAAATCATACCTTCGATATAATGTAATAATTGGTGCACAATATCCTAATTTATTCAGTTTTAATTCCATTTCAGTTCTACTCATTATGTACTGTAGATATTGATGATTTATCACTATGATCTGGTTCAGTCTTATTTAGCAAAATCAGCTTGGTTGTACTTTTTTTGTTGTTAGGACATTTACAGTAATATATTTCTGTTTTTTGGTGGCTTTTTCAAGTTTATTTCCTCCAATACCATGTTATTTTTTTAGAATAACAATGTGCAAGTGGTTTTGTTCAAAACTGAGAGATGGAAGTTGTACCATCAGTTTGGTTGAGTGTGGATAAACTTTTGTGCCTGTGGCCTTCTTATAAAAGTACTGTAAGTTAGAAAAGCAGTGGAGTTTCAGGAGACACCCACGAGACATGGGACAAAACAGTACAGGTGCTTCATGAGACAGGTACTGTAACCATTATTTTATCTACCTATCTATGTACCTTTTAAAAGATTATACACCACAAAGATTTTTTTTATATGGGCCTTACAATGAAAGAATGATGTTTGTTAAAATTAGTGTCAAAGCTGTGTTTTAAATTAAGTAAATGTACCATTTGTTTACTTAACTCAGTAGGCATATTTTGTCCAGTATTTCTTATTTGTAATACATATTCAGGCAAAACTTGTTCTCCTTTTTTAATTTAAAAGATGTTATGCCAAATGTGTGCAAACAATTATCTATTATTTGTTTATTTAGCAGCCACCTTTATCCCAGGCGACTTACAGAGACTAGGGTGTGTGAACTCTGCATAGAGCTACAGAGTCGTTTACAATTACATCTCACCCGAAAGACGGAGCACAAGGAGGTTAAGTGACTTGCTCAGGGTCACACAATGAGTCAGTGACTGAGGGGGACCAGGGACCTCCTGGTTACAAGGCCTCCTATGCAGTCTAGGCAGTCTCTAAACAATGAATCAAGCAGATTTAGAATCCAGAATACATTTCTTAAAAAATATTTTTCACCAGGTAGTAGTTTTAATTATGCAAATAAAAGCACACAGGGTAGTGAGTCACTGTTTTCAGAATAATTTGTCTTTTGCCTAATATTTATTATTATTATTATTATTATTATTATTATTATTATTATTATTATTATTATTATTTAGCAGACGCCCATATCCAAGGCGACTTACAGAACAAATATGGTAAAGAAAAGACAAGACTCTGATGCTGTTTGCAAGTAGTGAATCATTGTTGTGAACATTGTATCTAAGGGTTTTACTATACTGCTTCTTACCAGCACAGTAGATTGACAATCCGGTTTCCCCCTCCCACACTTGCTGCTTCATTGTGATTGGCTACAATGTAAAGCGAGTGAAAACATCTCTGGAGATCGGCAATGGAGCCTCAACAGAGATGCTCGCTCACTGCAGTGTGGACACCTAATGAAATAGAGGGGTCACACACGTTGCATATGTGTCAATCAATTTTAGACTGTGTTTAATTTAACAAACAGATGTTATCACGCTTAATAAATGATTTGCTTCACTTTCATGCCGTAAGACATGTTCATTTTGTTCTGTTATAGTGACATGTGAGAAGGCGTGCAAAAACTGAGAAGACAACGAAACATCCGATCTGAACACCACAGATGATGAACAAACACGAGGCGAGTAAGTGACAAATACTTCAATTGATCCATCCAGCTAAAAAAATTAAAGTACAAAATATTAAACACAAAAGAAAAATAAGGCATTAATTAACTAATCAATAAATCAATGTTATGCATAATGACCAATAATAAAACAGCTATTGTAGCATTTCACAGATGCCCATGAGTGACATGTTCCAATTTTCAAACAGACCCTCTGCAAAGCTGTCATTTCTAGAAGATGAAGAAGATTTTCCATAAGCAAGAATGTGAGATCATCAAAGGATGCCCTCTTGCCAACTCCACCTTTGTTTCCAACAACAGTAGCATCATCCAGCAGCAGCAGCAGCAGAACACCAGCAACAGTGAAGATGGAAATATCAGCAGTGATGACAGGAACTACAACAGCAACACCAGCAGCAATGACACTGGAACTGGGAACAGGGACAAGAGCAGCTATGTGCCTCTATCAGGTACATATTCAATTAAACGTTTAATTATTTTGCATCCCTACAATGAATCATGAAAAGGTTATAGTATTCTTACAAACGTTATTTTCCTATGTGCACTTGTGTGCATTACATATAATGGTTCTCTTTTAATGACCAGCGGGGGTAGTTAAAAGATAGAAGATTATATGTGCATTTTTGTTCTATTAAATAGACAGGGATAGGATGATCTTCACCATTTTAGAAGAAATCAAGGGCCAGGGGAGACAAAACACCCGGATGCTTCAGGCACTTCTCAAGCAGCAGCCTCATGTAGAGCAAGAGCATGGCAGCCTGCGCCTGGACGAATTCTGGTTTCCTCTTGACACCAAGGAGGACATTGACAGAGTGGAGAGGATGTTAATGGACCAGGCTACAGAAAAGGCACTGGTATGTGACCGTTGTACGATTGTTAACAAAGTCCTTTTCTTTTCAGATTATAATAACCAATACATTGTCATTAAAAGTTTTTGAAAAAAAAATTTAATCAGATGCTAAAAGCTTCTGTCCTTATTGAATTATATCTTCAGCTTTTTCTCAGATTTTTATATAATTATTCCTGATAATTACTTCTGTACATATTGTTGCGTTTTTCTATGGTGTTCATTATTATATCCATTTTAAAGGTGTAAAAATCACTACAAGTTTCCTTGTGTTTCACATGTAGTCATTTGTTTGCTTTTTCATATTTTGCAGCTTCATTTCTAATGATTTAGAAGTATGCTAATGTCTCAGTCTTTGGCGTTCATTTTGCTTCAGAACTAGTGCATCTGTTGGGCACATGACTTCATTTCTGCTAATGCTAACAGAACATTCCATATTGGGAGAAAAATGGGTGAAAAAAAATAAACATGCTCAAAAAAAGGCTGGGGATTTTCCTTTTCTTTATGATGTGAGCATGTTGCAGTAATCCGCCCCTTTCTCTCTGCTGCCATTATAAATTCACCATCAGGGTTGGTGAAATAGCAAAAACTTCATAATAGTTTATTGAATTTATAATAGCAGAAACTGTTATTTTCTTATGTGAAGAGAGAGAGGAAAGTTGACACAGAAAAAGTAAAGTGACAGGATCTGAAAACAGGGTAACTGAGTCATAAGTAGTGATTTTTTTTTCTGGAGGGAAGCCATTAAAACTTTGAAGAATGTTGTATATGTAAGATTTTATTATTGCATCGTCTCAAAGTTATAGTACATACTTACAATTTGATATAAATTCAATTTTAAAACTTATGACTGATATGTCATATGACTATTCAATTTAAAAGATGGCAGTAGTGTTGTAACACACATATACATTTGCCTTCATTTACATCTCATTCTAGATCACACACATTTGTAGTCTTGGTGGCACCACAGCCGATGACATCATCAGGCGCATGATGAGTCATGTGCTGACCAACAATCTGGCCAGAGGATACAACTGGCTGGGGCGGGGAAACAAGAGCCCCTTTTCTGTCCTTGCACTGGCGAGAGTAATCAAAGGTAAATTGTGCTGCTGGCATTTGAACTGTTGTACATAAGTCAAAGCCAATGAAATGCATGCAAAATCAATGTGACATAATTAAATAATTGTTATAGCCATTCATGAAAAAAGTCACTAAATAATAGTAAAGCATACATGTATTCTATGCCTGAAATACAAGTACAAGAGAATATATTTGAAGTAAAGAGTACAATGTATTGTAAGTATTACAAAAAAAATCTAACAGTGGTGTTCAAACAGGGACAACATCATTTTGTGGTAGAAATCAACAAACACAATGCTCAACACAGACATAAACACATTGTTTGTTGACTTTTACCAATGAATTATGTTGTCCTTGTTTGAACAAACTGTTAGATTTAACAAATTTTTGGTGTATATAAAAATACTGTAAAAATCTTAAATCTTTCATTCTTTTTTTTCCAGCTGCAACCAAGAAGTCTTCTGTCACGGAGGCAGAACACAGAGGCCAGGATGAGGAGCTGGCTAAAGTACAGAGGAGACCGGGATGGGGGCGGAAGGAGGGCAGAAAAAAAAAGGGTAAATATATGATGCTCCCATGAATTATGTAGATTTTATTAATTGGTAAATTAATTTAAAACGATTCAATAAGTTTCCTTTATTTAATGCAATGTACTGTTCAAATACGTTTTGCTTAAATACTTTGCTTTTTCATTGCCAATGCTTTTTTTAAAATATTATACCACAAGGGTATATAATATGTTTAGTGGTTAAATTAAGTAATTGTTACTGTCTTATACTTCAGTGGAAAAATTACTTGCACTCCGATTGCCTGAGATAGCGATATATAATCCATAGCACTGTATATGCCCTTAGAATGTTTGTAACAGCATTACAAAAAAGAATTACATCTGCAACCAACAAGACATCTGAAGTCAATTTCAATCTATAAAAAAAATATATTATTCAAAGAAAGGGTAGGTCTTTGTTCTCGGTTTATTCAGATAGAATTGTACATGTCCATTGTTTTAAAAACGTTTCATACACTTTTATAGAGACATGGGTACAAGTTAAAAAAAATATATAATTATGCTGTAACTTGGAGTAGTGATTAGGGCTCTGGACTCTTGACCGGAGGGTCGTGGGTTCAATCCCCAGTGAGGAACACTGCTGTTGTACCCTTGAGCAAGGTACTTTACCTAGATTGCTCCAGTAAAAACCCAACTGTATAAATGGGGAATTGTATGTAAAAATAATGTGAAATAATGTATAATGTGATATCTTGTAACAATTGTAAGTCGCCCTGGATAAGGGCGTCTGCTAAGAAATAAATAATAATAATAATAATAATAATAATAATAATAATAACTTTGAAGCCAAAAGCAAGACCCTCCACATTGGGCTTTATGT
The DNA here is from genome assembly GCA_036884735.1 of Huso huso. NCBI lineage: Eukaryota > Metazoa > Chordata > Actinopteri > Acipenseriformes > Acipenseridae > Huso > Huso huso. The sequence continues at coordinate 9,143,308 of CM072681.1, read as the reverse complement.
GCTGTTTGTATGTAATCCCTTTACTTTATCCAAAACAGCCAAACAGTCCATAATAATAAAATAATATCTTTATTTGTATATAGCGCCTTTCATAGTGGACGACTAACACAAAGCGCTTTACAGAGGTAGGCTGTGTAATGCCTGGTAATGCCCAATGTGGAGGGTCTTATTACTTACTTCATTCATTCTCTTATTATTTACAGATGCAGAGTCTGCAAATGCTGCTGCTAGTGCTGCCAGTGACATTGAAGAAGATTAAGAGATTGTTTGAGCCATCTTTTTGCATTCTAGACAGATATTTGAACACAAATAAACTTAATAAACACTGTTGAATGTAAAGCTAGTTGTTTCTTTTTTCTTTCTTTCTCAAATTCAATTTGTTAAAGCTTTGGGCAACGTCATTCATGTTGTAATGTTGCACATTTACTGTGCATACAACCCCAGTAGTATGCTGACGTTGGCCTAGCGTAATTTTGTCCATCGACCCAACGTTGGCAGACAATGGTGGCCCAACGTTGGCCCACCGTTAGCAAGCAGTGGTGGCCCAACATTGGCCCACCATTGGCAACGTTGGGCCACCATTATTCGCCAACGTTGGGCGATGGACAAAATTCGTTGGGCCAGCGTCATTGGCCAGCGTTGGGATGGCGTCTCTGATGACGTTGAGCCAGCGCTGGCCCAACGTCAACATGCTATCTGGGTTGTATTTTCTTGTGTTCCAGGACAACTCCAGCAGAGGGAGCCTGTCTTGCATTTACCTGTGTTACAGGACTACTCCAGCAAGAGGCAGCCTGTCTTGCACTTACCTGTGTTCCAGGACAACTCCAGCAGAGGGAGCCTGTCTTGGACTTACCTGTGTTACAGAACTACTCCAGCAGAGGGAGTCTGACTTATACCTACTTATGTTGCAGACTTACTCCAGCAAGGGGGAGCCAGCTCTGTGTTCACCTGTGTTACAGGACTACTCCAGCAGAAGGAGCCCATCCTGTACTTACCTGTGATCCAGGACAGCTCTAAGGAAGAGAGCTGGCCCTGTTCTTACCTGTGGACTGATTCACTTCGGCGGAAGGAATCTCTGTACTACTCTCCTGTCTCCACGTCTACAGTGGCCAGTGTGGTTCGCTCCAGTGGACTCTGTCCCATCTAAGTGGAACGTGCAAAGGTCAAAGCCTGTAGAAGTGTAGTAGTCTTGAAGTAGCTTAGAGAGGGTTGAAGAAGTGAGTCAGTCAGTGGCCCGTACAGGGCATTGTAGCAGAACTTGCTTATTGTGTAAATATTGTAAATTATTATTTATTTCCTAGCAGATGCTTTCTATACTTGCCTGCAAACATATTGAGTCTGCCAGTGGTGGGAGCGGGAAACCAGTGATCAGCAGCACTACACTACTGGATCGTTTACTCTATATATTAGTGTTTTAAATAATTATTTTTTGTTATTAGTTTTACTTGTTTAGTTGTAGTTCATATAGTTTTTAGCTAAAGCTAAACATGAAAACGTACTTGGTCTTTCTATAATGAACAACGGGAGTGAAGTTGGTTCGGAGGATTTCGATACCAGCGACAGTGATGCTGACTTATCACTCTGTGATTATGATGAAGAGGATGTGGAACCAAGAACAATACAAACTGTACGAACTGAAGAGCATGCAGCTACTTTACAGGTAAGCCAGCTGCAAACGGGTAGCTGTTTGGTTTGAAATGGCAGTGCTGTGACTAAATACTATCAAAACACAGCACAGGGTACAGGCAATGTGCAAAGTAGCTGTGTACATGCATTTGTGACTATCCCTCCAACACAAGCGAAGCAAGAGACCATGAAAAAGGTACAGGGTGTGCTACGAAAATGAAAACAAAAATAGACACAAGAAAAAATGTGCAGTGGTTGTTACAGGACCTTTTCAATGAAGTTCAGCAGGTTTTTCAACATTCTGTTGAGGTTACCTTCTGAGAATCATTAAAACCTGTTTTAATTGCTGTGACAGGGTAGCCGTGTGGTGGCGTCAGGCCAGAAGCAGGAAGAAAAACAAAGGAAAAACACTGCGGTGAAAAAGGCACTGCAGCGCCGTTTATTTAAACACAAAAATAAAATAAAAGGATTCAACAAAAACACTTTGTTTAAATAAAACAAATCACAATCACAAAACAAATTAGTCAATACAGAACAGGCTGGGCAAACACTGTCACTGATCCTGTATGATTTTTTAAATTTCCTTTCTCCTCTCGCTCTCCATACACTCCTCTGTACTCCCACCCAGGTGCAGAGGCTGAAAAGCTTTATGCAGGCGACCATCTCCCAATTAGCAACAAATGAATCACTTAATTATTTCGGGAGATGGCCACCTTCTGCACGAGGCTTTTAATTGTAGATGGGGCTTTGCATCCACATTGCAAAACAAAAGCTGCTGCCCTCACAATAACACAACTACGCTGTCATATTTACACATAAATAATAATAATAATAATAATAATAATGATAATAATAATAATAATAATAATAATAATAATAATAATAACCAAAACATATATACAAGCAGGGCTTAATAATGTGCAGGGCTCTCTCCTGCTGCCCTGCTACAATTGTTCTTCTCAGCTTTTCATGATTGGGAATTAAATGTTATGCTTTAAGAATCCTCCCAGACTGTATCCTGTCCCATATAAGCTACTTGTCTTCCTTAATCAGGTCTATGGAAGCAGTTGGTTCATTGTCAGATCGGTCCAGAGCTACTGCCTAATCATAATCATAATCATCATGTGCCTAATCAGAACTTTGTAATTGTTTTACAGCTGGAGATTTCAAGGGTATAAGGAACATACCCTTGAAATCTCAATCTTTACCTTCCGGGTCAATTTGCTTGCAGAGGGTTGGAGGGTTGAAAACTCAATGCAAGGGCAGCAGTGTGGTGTAGTGGTTAGGGCTCTGGACTCTTGACTGGGGGGTCATGGGTTCAATCCCAGGTGGGGGATAATGCTGTTGTACCCTTGAGCAAGGTACTTTACCTAGGATGCTCCAGTAAAACCCTAACTGTATAAATGGGTAATTGTATGTAAAAATAATGTGATGTCTTGTAACACTTGTAAGTCACCCTGGATAAGGGCATCTGCTACAAAATAAATAATAATAACATGAAGTTTATTATTTGTTTGTTTGTGAAACACCTTTATCAAGGTGACATCTGAAGACTTTTAAATTGTGTGAACTACGCATCAGCTGCAAAGTCACTTACAATTACATCTCACCTGAAAGACAGAGCACAAGGAGGTTTAGTGACTTGCTGAGGGTCACACAATGAGTCAGTGGTTGAGGTGGGATTTGAACCGGGGACCTCCTGATTATACGCCCTTTTCTTTAATCACTGGACCACACAGCCTCATGGACCTAAGCCAGAACAGACAGGAATATAATAATACAAATCAGAATCATCTTGTACAGCAGTCTGGCTTTTAGGACTAAACCTAAAAGTTACTGATGATACCTCTACCCTGGATATCTGTGTGGCAAAAATAAACTCCTGAAGTTCAAACCAAGAGAGCCTGGACCTGAACCAGTGTTCTGACAAGATCTGCCTATGTTGTGTTACTGTGTCTGTGTAAGATCATGAGAGCATGGTAAAATGACAGGTACCTTTTAAATGGGTCATGCAGGCCCTTCCAGTCTCAATTGCAATCTTTAATTTAAACCCCACTGTTATCTAGAAATGTGTTCTCCTTAAAATTGTATTATTGCTGTTTCCTTCCTTTAGTTTCATTTTATTTTAAAATCCACCTTTTCCCTAGAAATGTAAGTTTTGTTGTCATTATGCTGTTTCTTTTCAAAGTCGTTCTGCAGGTTTCTTAACATTCTGTTCTGGTTACTGAAGTCAAGTTTGCATATTGTGAAATCTGTTTTAAAATAACCAAGGCAATCAGCCAATCTATATATTTTCCAGCTCACGATAACTAAGGAGGTACTAATGCCAATGCAAACAGGGTCTATTGTCTGAGGTGAATTCAGCAGAAAGGTTCAAATATCATGCACATCCAATTACTGTTATTATTTGTTTATTTGTGAGCGCCTTTATCAAGGCGACTTACAGAGACTAGGGTGTGTGAACTATGCATCAGCTGCAGAGTCACTTACAATTACGTCTCACCCGAAAGACGGAGCACAAGGAGGTTAAGAGACTTGCTCAGGGTCAGACAATCAGTGTGAGAGTCAGTGGCTGAAGTGTAATTTGAACCGGGGACCTCCTGGTTACAAGCCCTTTTCTTTAACCACTGGACCACACAGCCTCCATAAGTATTACTGTAAAATAGAATTATAATATTTATATATATTAATTATTACTTACTTTCTAAACCTGATATTATTTATTAATTTATTAGTTAATTTATGTCAGTGTTTTACTCCCTAATGTACAGAAATGAACCTTAGCAAATGTGGCAGTAGAGTTAATTTTCTAGTTTTATGACTTTACAATTAGGTGTTCTGATTTTAGAGTTTTATCCAATTTATTTTTTAGCGCTGCTGCCTCACAGCTCCAGGGCCCTAGGTCCCGGTCTCAGGGGTCTGTCTCTCAGTCTGTGTGGAGTTTTCCCCAACGTGTTTGCGTGGGTTTTCGCCGGATGCTTGGTTTTCCTACCACAGTCCAAAAACATATTGGCTAGGTCTCTAAATTGTCCCCATTGGGTTGTTAGTTGCCCTGTGATGGACTGGCGTCCCGTCCAGGGCTTAGTCCCACCTTGCAGCTTGTGTGTGTCTGCCGGGTTAGACTCTGGCTTGTCACTGCTACCCTCTAGGATAAAGCGGCTATGGATAATTGTGGCAAAGCGGTGAGTAGATACAGGTGAGTGCAGTGCCGAGTGTATATAAAACAAAGAGAAAATGATTTCCAGGTGCAAGGGTGTTTACTGATTTAATTAACAATGTCCAGAGCCTTATGGCAAACACCTGTAAATAATAATGATGGGTGATACAGCAGCGTGTCTCACTCGAATTTATAATTCGGGTTTGACCCGTAACCAAAAGTCAGTTTACACACCAACACTAAACACAAAACACAAACACAGTTCTTAGTGATAGTGAATACGTGCAAGTGGTGTAATACAGTTCTCCGTGAAAGGCAGGAGTGAAAGTGATGTCTGGGTTTATGCTGGCTTTTGCTACAGCTCCCGATCATGCTACTGGTAGTCTATTAAAAAACAGACGACAGGGGGCTCCCGAGTGGCGCATCCAGTAAAGCACTCGCTAGAGTGCAGGATCGCTCTATAGCCTGGACGTCGCGGTTGAGTCAGGCTATTCCACAGCTGACCGTGGGACGGGGGCTCCCAGGGGCCGCGCTCAATTGGCGGCGTCGCCCGGGGGAGGAGGGTTAGGTCGGCCAGGGTGTCCTCGGCTCACCGCGCACCAGCGACCCCTGTAGTCTGGCCGGGTGCCTGCGGGCTTGCCTGTAAGCTGCCCAGAGCTGTGTTGTCCTCCGACACTGTAGCTCTGGGCGGCTGCGATGATTCGCAGTGTGCAAGAAAAAGCCGGGCGGCTGGCGGCTGCGCTTCAAGGACAGCGTGTGTTCATCTTCCCCTCGAGTCAAGCGCGGGGTGGTAGCGGTGAGCTGAGCCTAATAAAATAATTGAGCATTTCAAATTGGGGAGAAAATAATAAAAACTAATTGGCAACGACTAAATTATTTAAAAAAAACAGGACGACAGTTAACAAACACAAGAGAAAACACGGTTCACAATACTGCAACACAGACTCCTTGTAGGTTTAAAACACTAACCATTTACCAAGGAACAGATCACGTCCGCTATGACCCCCTAATAATATCCTTGCTCATGACCCCTAGGTTAACGAGCGCATCCGCTCCTCCAATCCTCAGATGCCACACTGTTTACCGTCTGGGTCATTGAGTTTGGATACCGTAGCTGCGCCCCTTTACTAAATGACCGACTTCCACCTACCCTACGGAATAAATTGTCGTGCCATTTAGTTAAGGCACGACAAGGCACTGTTTCCTTCTTGTTCCACACACACACATTTACACGATCTTTCCAGACCTCACTGTGTGAATAAAGGGGGCGGCAGCAGCACCCTGCCTGCACCAATCCGCTGTAAGATTTTGGACGAGTGGTTCCACAAGTTCAATTAAGGGTTGAAGTTGGAGAAGTAAATACAACACAGTAAGGTGTCAACTGAATTGTATCATTTTATTGAGTCTCTAGATTGAGTCTCTAAATAAAGTATTTTGTTCAGCTGATGGTAAACAGAATTAGGAAACGATCGCTCATATTGCTTATAAACATTTACTAATCCAGGTTATTATTTAAGAGCAGAGATGAGTTTGCACAGGATACATACAATAGGGAGAGCCACACCATTACAAATGTATTTTAATACTACAAGGGATGTTATTGGAGTTATATCTACAGGTCACCTGACAATGCACAAGTAAGCTTCCAGTGTTGTTGCTAATGATTATTACACAGGTGGAGTTTGTACAGAAAACATATTGCTGCACTTTAAAAAGTTTGAGTTGTGTAAATCACGTGTTTAAATGAAACTGCTTTGAGAATAAGCAGGCTATCCTGCTGCAGGCGCTTGTCTGCTCATTGTATTTGACACATTGAAACTTGTATTCTGCGTTGACCGTTTCCTTCAAAACCGTTCTCACAATACAGGATCAGGTAACAAAAAGACATTCCTCAGACACTTTGCTCAGACTGCAAGTCTCCTGGCTTGGTTTCTAAGCATGTTTGCAGTAGAGAAATGGATTCTCTTAAGATAAATATAGCATTTGTTAAAGATTCACAACATTATATTCATTTACCAGTGCCTGATATTTCTGCCAAAGTTGTTTTGCCTTACAATGATGGGTTTGTGGCATTTCCATTAAATCATACCTTCGATATAATGTAATAATTGGTGCACAATATCCTAATTTATTCAGTTTTAATTCCATTTCAGTTCTACTCCGTATGTACTGTAGATATTGATGATTTATCACTATGATCTGGTTCAGTCTTATTTAGCAAAATCAGCTTGGTTGTACTTTTTGTTGTTAGGACATTTACAGTAATATATTTCTGTTTTTTGGTGGCTTTTTCAAGTTTATTTCACTCCAATACCATGTTATTTTTTTTTTAGAATAACAATGTATGCAGTGGTTTGTTCAAAAACTGAGGAGATGGAAGTTGTACCATCAGTTTGGTTGAGTGTGGATAAACTTTTGTGCCTGTGGCCTTCTTATAAAAGTACTGTAAGAGTTAGAAAAAGCAGTGGGTTTCAGGAGACACCCACGAGACATGGGACAAAACACAATGCGGGTGCTTCATGAGACAGGTACTGTAACCATTATTTTATCTACCTATCTATGTACCTTTTAAAGATTATACACCACAAATTTTTTTTTTTTTATATGGGCCTTACAATGAAAGAATGATGTTTGTTAAAATTAGTGTCAAAGCTGTGTTTTAAATTAAGTAAATGTACCATTTGTTTACTTAACTCAGTAGGCATATTTTGTCAGTATTTCTTATTTGTAATACATATTCAGGCAAAACTTGTTCTCCTTTTTAATTTAAAGATGTTATGCCAAATGTGTGCAAACAATTATCTATTATTTGTTTATTTAGCAGCCACCTTTATCCCAGGCGACTTACAGAGACTAGGGTGTGTGAACTCTGCATAGAGCTACAGAGTCGTTTACAATTACATCTCACCCGAAAGACGGAGCACAAGGAGGTTAAGTGACTTGCTCAGGGTCACACAATGAGTCAGTGACTGAGGGGGACCAGGGACCTCCTGGTTACAAGGCCTCCTATGCAGTCTAGGCAGTCTCTAAACAATGAATCAAGCAGATTTAGAATCCAGAATACATTTCTTAAAAATATTTTTTCACCAGGTAGTAGTTTTAATTATGCAAATAAAAGCACACAGGGTAGTGAGTCACTGTTTTCAGAATAATTTGTCTTTTTGCCTCAATATTTATTATTATTATTATTATTATTATTATTATTATTATTATTATTATTATTATTTAGCAGACGCCCTTATCCAAGGCGACTTACAGAGACAAATATGGTAAAGAGAAAAGACAAGACTCTGATGCTGTTTGCAAGTAGTGAATCATTGTTGTAGACATTGTATCTAAGGGTTTTACTATACTGCTTCTTACCAGCACAGTAGATTGACAATCCGGTTTCCCCTCCCCACACTTGCTGCTTCATTGTGATTGGCTACAATGTAAAGCGAGAGTGAAAACATCTCTGGAGATCGGCAATGGAGCCTCAACAGAGATGCTATCGCTTCACTGCAGTGTGGACACCCCTATTGAAATAGAGGGGTCACACACGTTGCATATGTGTCAATCCATTTTTAGACTGTGTTTAATTTAACAAACAGATGTTATCACGCTTAATAAATGATTTGCTTCACTTTCATGCACGTAAGACATGTTCATTTTTGTTCTGTTATAGTGACATGTGAGAAGGCGTGCAAGAAACTGAGAAGGGCAACCGAAACATCCGATCTGAACACCACAGATGATGAACAAACACGGAAGCGGAAGTAAGTGACAAATACTTCAATTGATCCATCCAGCTAAAAAAAAAATAAAGTACAAAATATTAAACACAAAGAGAAAAATAAGGCATTAATTAACTAATCAATAAATCAATGTTATGCATAATGACCAATAATAAAACAGCTATTGTAGCATTTCACAGATGCCCATGAGTGACATGTTCCAATTTTCAAACAGACCCTCTGCAAAGCTGTCATTTCTAGAAGATGAAGAAGATTTTTCCATAAGCAAGAATGTGAGATCATCACAAAGGATGCCACTCTTGCCAACTCCACCTTTGTTTCCAACAACAGTAGCATCATCCAGCAGCAGCAGCAGCAAGAACACCAGCAACAGTGAAGATGGAAATATCAGCAGTGATGACAGGAACTACAACAGCAACACCAGCAGCAATGACACTGGAACTGGGAACAGGGACAAAACAGCTATGTGCCTCTATCAGGTACATATTCAATTAAACGTTTAATTATTTTGCATCCCTACAATGAATCATGAAAAGGTTATAGTATTCTTACAAACGTTATTTTCCTATGTGCACTTGTGTGCATTACATATAATGGTTCTCTTTTTAATGACCAACGGGGTAGTTAAAGATAGAAGATTATATGTGCATTTTTTGTTCTATTAAATAGACAGGGATAGGATGATCTTCACCATTTTAGAAGAAATCAAGGGCCAGGGAGACAAAACACCCGGATGCTTCAGGCACTTCTCAAGCAGCAGCCTCATGTAGAAACAAGAGCATGGCAGCCTGCGCCTGGGCGAATTCGGTTTCCTCTTGACACCAAGGAGGACATTGACAGAGTGGAGAGGTTAATGGACCAGGCTACAGAAAAGGCACTGGTATGTGACCGTTTTATACGATTGTTAACAAAGTCCTTTTCTTTTCAGATTATAATAACCAATACATTGTCATTAAAAGTTTTTGAAAAAAAAATTTAATCAGATGCTAAAAGCTTCTGTCCTTATTGAATTATATCTTCAGCTTTTTCTCAGATTTTTATATAATTATTCCTGATAATTACTTCTGTACATATTATTTGCGTTTTTCTATGGTGTTCATTTATTATATCCATTTAAAGGTGTAAAAATCACTACAAGTTTCCTTGTGTTTCACATGTAGTCGTTTGTTTGCTTTTTCATATTTTGCAGCTTCATTTCTAATGATTTAGAAGTATGCTAATGTCTCAGTCTTTGTACGTTCATTTTGCTTCAGAACTAGTGCATCTGTTGGGCATGACTTCATTTCTGCTAATGCACTAACAGAACATTCCATATTGGGAGAAAAATGGGTGAAAAAAAATAAACATGCTCAAAAAAAAAAGGCTGGGATTTTCCTTTTCTTTATGATGTGAGCATGTTGCAGTAATCCCGCCCCCTTTCTCTCTGCTGCCATTATAAATTCACCATCAGGGTTGGTGAAATAGCAAAAACTTCATAATAGTTTATTGTGAATTTATAATAGCAGAAACTGTTATTTTCTTATGTGAAAAGAGAGAGGAAAGTTGACACAGAAAAAAAAAAGTGACAGGATCTGAAAACAGGGTAACTGAGTCATAAGTAGTGATTTTTTTTTTCTGGAGGGAAGCCATTAAAACTTTGAAGAATGTTGTATATGTAAGATTTTATTATTGCATCGTCTCAAAGTTATAGTACATACTTACAATTTGATATAAATTCAATTTTAAAACTTATGACTGATATGTCATATGACTATTCAATTTAAAAGATGGCAGTAGTGTTGTAACACATATACATTTGCCTTCATTTACATCTCATTCTAGATCACACACATTTTGTGGTCTTGGTGGCACCACAGCCGATGACATCATCAGGCGCATGATGAGTCATGTGCTGACCAACAATCTGGCCAGAGGATACAACTGGCTGGGGGGCGGAAACAAGAGCCCCTTTTCTGTCCTTGCACTGGCGAGAGTAATCAAAGGTAAATTTGCTGCTGGCATTTGAACTGTTGTACATAAGTCAAAGCCAATGAAATGCATACCAAAATCAATGTGACATAATTAAATAATTGTTATAGCCATTCATGAAAAAGTCACTAAATAATAGTAAAGCATACATGTATTCTATGCCTGAAATACAAGTACAAAGAATATATTTGAAGTAAAAAGTACAATGTATTGTAAAGTATTACAAAAAAAAAAATCTAACAGTGGTGTTCAAACAGGGACAACATCATTTTGTGGTAAAATCAGCAAACACAATGCTCAACACAGACATAAACACATTGTTTGTTGACTTTTTACCAATGAATTATATTGTCTTTGTTTTGAACAAACTGTTAGATTTAACAAATGTTTTGGTGTATATAAAATACTGTAAAAATCTTAAATCTTTCATTTTTTTTTTCCAGCTGCAACCAAGAAGTCTTCTGTCACGGAGGCAGACACAGAGGCCAGGATGAGGGCTGGCTAAAGTACAGAGGAGACCCGGGATGGGGCGGAAGAGGAGGGCAGAAAAGAAAAGGGTAAATATATGATGCTCCCCATAAATTATATGTAGATTTTATTAATTGGTAAATTAATTTAAAACGATTCAATAAGTTTCCTTTATTTAATGCAATGTACTGTTCAAATACGTTTTGCTTAAATACTTTGCTTTTTCATTGCCAATGCTTTTTTTAAAATATTATACCACAAGGGTATATAATATGTTTAGTGGTTAAATTAAGTAATTGTTACTGTCACTTATACTTCAGTGGAAAAATTACTTGCACTCCGATTGCCTGAGATAGCGATATATAATCCATAGCACTGTATATGCCCTTAGAATGTTTGTAACAGCATTACAAAAAAGAATTACATCTGCAACCAACAAGACATCTGAAGTCAATTTCAATCTATAAAAAAATATATTATTCAAAGAAAGGGTAGGTTTTTGTTCTCGGTTTATTCAGATAGAATTGTACATGTCCATTGTTTTAAAAACGTTTCATACACTTTTATAGAGACATGGGTACAAGTTAAAAAAAAAATATATAATTATGCTGTAACTTGGAGTAGTGATTAGGGCTCTGGACTCTTGACTGGAGGGTCGTGGGTTCAATCCCCAGTGAGGAACACTGCTGTTGTACCCTTGAGCAAGGTACTTTACCTAGATTGCTCCAGTAAAAACCCAACTGTATAAATGGGGAATTGTATGTAAAAATAATGTATAATGTGATATCTTGTAACAATTGTAAGTCGCCCTGGATAAGGGCGTCTGCTAAGAAATAAATAATAATAATAATAATAACTTTGAAGCCGAAAGCAAGACCCTCCACATTGGGCTTTATGTGCTATTTGTATGTAATCCCTTTACTTTATCCAAAACAGCCAAACAGTCCATAATAATAAAATAATATCTTTATTTGTATATAGCGCCTTTCATAGTGGACGACCATCACAAAGCACTTTACAGAGGTAGGCTGTGTAATGCCTGGTAATGCCCAATGTGGAGGGTCTTATTACTTACTTCATTCATTCTCTTATTATTTACAGATGCAGAGTCTGCAAATGCTGTTACAATTGCTGCTGCTAGTGCTGCCAGTGACATTGAAGAAGATTAAGAGATTGTTTGAGCCATCTTTTTGCATTCTAGACAGATATTTGAACACAAATAAACTTAATAAACATTGTTGAATGTAAAGCTAGTTGTTTCTTTTTTCTTTCTTTCTCAAATTCAATTTGTTATAGCTTTGGGCAACGTCATTCATGTTGTAATGTTGCACATCTACTGTGCATACAACCCCAGTAGTATGCTGACGTTGGCTCAGCGTAATTTTGTCCATCGACCCAATGGTGGCCCAACGTTGGCCCACCGTTAGCAAGCAGTGGTGGCCCAACATTGGCCCACCATTGGCAACGTTGGGCCACCATTATTCGCCAACGTTGGGCCGATGGACAAAATTACGTTGGGCCAACGTCATTGGCCAACGTTGGGATGACGTCTCTGATGACGTTGAGCCAACGCTGGCCCAACGTCAGCATGCTATCTGGGTTGTATTTTCTTGTGTTCCAGGACAACACCAGCAGAGGGAGCCTGTCTTGCACTTACCTGTGTTACAGGACTACTCCAGCAAGAGGCAGCCTGTCTTGCACTTACCTGTGTTCCAGGACTACTCCAGCAGAAGGAGCCCATCCTGTACTTACCTGTGATCCAGGACAGCTCTAAGGAAGAGAGCTGGCCCTGTTCTGGCTCTGTGGACTGATTCACTTCGGCGGAAGGAATCTCTGTACTACTCTCCTGTCTCCACGTCTACAGTGGCCAGTGTGGTTCGCTCCAGTGGACTCTGTCCCATCTAAGTGGAACGTGCAAAGGTCAAAGCCTGTAGAAGTGTAGTAGTCTTGAAGTAGCTTAGAGAGGGTTGAAGAAGTGAGTCAGTCAGTGGCCCGTACAGGGCATTAGCCTTGGCAGAACTTGCTTATTGTGTAAATATTGTAAATAAAATATACTTGCCTGCAAACATATTGAGTCTGCCAGTGGCGGGAGCTGGAAACCAGTGATCAGCAGCACTACACTACTGGATCGTTTACTCTATATATTAGTGTTTTAAATTATTATTTTTTGTTATTAGTTGTACTTGTTTAGTTGTAGTTCATATAGTTTTTAGCTAAAGCTAAACATGAAAACGTACTTGGTCTTTCTATAATGAGCAACGGGAGTGAAGTTGGTTCGGAGGATTTCGATACCAGCGACAGTGATGCTGACTTATCACTCAGTGATTTATGATGAAGAGGATGTGGAGCCAAGAACAATACAAACTGTACGAACAGAAGAGCATGCAGTTACTTTACAGGTAAGCCAGCTGCAAACGGAAAGCTGTTTGGTTTGAAATGGCAGTGCTGTGACTAAATACTATCAAAACACAGCACAGGGTACAGGCAATGCGGCAGCCAGATCCATCACAATGCCTGTGCAAAGTAGCTGTGTACAAGCATTTGTGACTATCCCTCCAACAAAAGCGAAGCAGAGACCGTAAAAAAAAAGGTGCAGGGTGTACTACGAAAATGAAAACAAAAATAAATACACAAGAAAAAATGTGCAGTGGTTGTTACAGGACCTTTTCAATGAAGTTCAGCAGGTTTTTCAACATTCTGTTGAGGTTACCTTCCGAGAATCATTAAAACCTGTTTTAATTGCCGTGACAGGGTAGCCGTGTGGTGGCGTCAGGCCAGAAGCAGAAAGAAAAACAAGGGCAAAACACTGTGGTGAAAAAGGCGCTGTGGTGCTGTTTATTTAAACACAAAAATAAAATAAAAGGATTCAACAAAAACACTTTGTTTAAATAAAACAAATCACAATCACAAAACAAATTAGTCAATACAGAACAGGCTGGGCAAACACTGTCACTGATCATGTATGATTTTTTAAATTTCCTCTCTCTCTCTCTCTCCCGTAGTCTCCTCTGTACTCCCACCCAGAGTGCAGAGAGTGCAGAGAGCTATCTCCCGAATAGCAACAAAGCAATTGGTCCATGGGGGCGGCCATGGTGGGAGGTCCTCCTTCTCCCATTGCTGAGGGAGGGTCAGGCCATAATCAGGCGCCCTCTTGCCGGTAACGAGACCTGGCGACAGGGGACCCAGGTGCCTTGGATGGGGCATCGGGAGCGCAGGCAGGTGACCGGTCGGCTGCAGCCCCAGGCAGAGGTGTGATCCCAGGTGACAGTGCAGCGACATCTGGGCAACCAAGGGGAGCGGAGCAGGAGACCAGGCAACCTCCTGTGCCTGGCGGTGCTGTGACCTGGAAGTCGGGCCCAGCTCCAAAGGTCCAGACATGGAGCCTGGGTCTCTGGGAGCCCAGGCCGAGGAATCCAGGTGCCAGGCTGTGGCACAGGGGTGGTGGTCGGGGCTGTGGTGCCGGTGGTGTCCTCACCTCCCCCTCCCTTCTTTGTAGCCGACAGCTCCCTCATTCTGGCGCTCTGGCCACACTCGCTCCTGCAGCAAAACTGCTCCTCCTGGATGCACTCGCATCACCTCAAACTCAACCTCTCTAAACCTGACCTGCTTTTGTTTCCCTCCTCCCCCTGCTCTGATCTCTCTATCTCCATTCCTCTGGAATCTACCACACTCTCTCCCTCCTCTTCAGCTAAGAACCTCGGAGTCACCCTGGACCCCTGCCTCTCGTATTCCCAGCACATCTCCACTCTGGCACGCACTTGCCTATTCTTCCTGAGCAACATACAAAGAATCCGACCCTTCCTCACCAACTACGCCACCCAGCTCCTTGTCCAGGCCCTGGTACTCTCCCGCCTAGACTACTGCAACTCCCTCCTGGCTGGCCTCCCTGCGTCCGCCACCCATCCACTCCAGCTCATCCAGAACTCCGCTGCGCGCCTGGTGTTCTCTCTGCCTCGCTTCTCCCATGCAACTCCACTGCTCCGCTCACTCCACTGGCTCCCGATCACCGCTCGCATCCAGTTCAAGAATCTTGTACTAGCCTACAGATGCCTTGATCAGACTGCACCCAGCTACCTCCAGACCCTCATCTCTCCCTACACCCCCACTCGACCTCTCCGCTCCTCCTGCACTAGAAGACTTGCTCTACCTCCTTTATGCTCCCCTGCCTCCAGAGCCTGCTCCTTCTCCAGCCTCGCCCTGCAGTGGTGGAATGACCTTCCTACAGATGTCAGGACTGCCCAGTCCCTGACCACCTTACGGCGCCTCCTCAAGACTCACCTCTTCAGACAGCACCTGTAGAACTTCTCTTTTCACTCTGGACACTTTATCACTCTTCCTTAATTCGCTTTATTTGCTCTTATCTGCTCCCTGTTTTACTGCATTTAATCCTGTACGTTAGATTACTGTAATCTGTCAAGTGTTATTTAATCTGTAGTATTTTGTATTTAATTATATCCTGATGTAACTATCACTGACACTGGTATCTGCTCCGTTATTGAATCGTATTTTGTCATACTTGTACTTGCTAGAACCAAAGTCATTGTATTTATCTTGCTCTTAATTGTATTAATACTTGTACTGTGATTCTTGAAATGTATTTTTGGTTACGACTGTAAGTCGCCCTGGATAAGGGCGTCTGCTAAGAAATAATAATAATAATAATAATAATAATAATAATAATAATAATAATAATAATAATAATGGTGATCCGGTTTGGTGCTGGCCCACGGCGACAGCTCCGGATTCGTGTTAGCCATCTGTTGGTTCAAAAACACAGACAGTTATTAACAAATAACAAACAAAACAAAACACTCATAAATATTTATTTTAACACACAACTCTCTGTGTCTCTGTGACAGGGAGCGTGAGGATCTGAGCTGCAAATCTCCCTCCCGACCCAAGAGGGCGCTAAGCAGAGGTACTTGCACGCCTGTTCAGAGATGGGCCGGGTTGGAGAGAGGGGCAGAAAAGGAAGTCGGCCATCTTGGTGCAGGGTGGAATGACCATATTAGGTGACAAGATTACTGTGATCAGCTGTGCTGCATTAGACAACTGGCAGGTGTGCTGAGTCGCGCTGATCATGGGGTGGAGTCTCCTAGTATATAAGGGCTGTCATTCTGTAAGTGCACTAAACCTGGGTTGCTGAGCTGTGTGTTTGTTTGTTTGTTTGTTTGTTTGTTTGTTTGTTTGTTTGTTTGTTTGTTTGTTTGTGTTATACGTGTTGTTGATTTGTTTATCGTCAGGACCGGGGTCAGAGTGATCCCTGAAGCCAAGGAGCTGCCGCACTACTGCCAGCACTTTTCATCTTGGACATCACACGCCCCGCACAACTGAACTGGACACTTCAGCACCTGGGCACCTGCACTTCACCAACCCAAAAGTGCACCCAAAGAGCTGAGAGGGACTTGCTCTATTTGGGACTTATGATTTATATTTTTGTTGCTTTGGACTGTGTTCCCTTTTAATAAAGTTCACCCTCTACCATTGTGGTAGAGTATTTTCACCTGTATAAGTGACTCTGTGATGTCTGTTCCACACCCACACCCACTGCACCATCACTGTCTTTCACGGCCCTTCCAGTCTCTCAATAAAAAACAAGCGAAGGAAAAGATTTACGATTCTCCGGCCCCTTTATGCTATCACGCATGACCCCTTGGTCAACGATTCCAGCTGTCTCTATTGCTTGCAGCTGCTACCTCGTTCCTGCAACTGAGTCTCGCCTTCTTCCAAGCTTACCAACTTCCAGACCCAGGAAATGAACTGTCAGGCCAGCCCATCCAAAGCCTTTCCCTTTCACCACTTAGTGCCCTCACAGGTCGAGAGGGAGATTTACAACCAGAACTTTGTATTCAGTGCATGTGACAGAAATACTCTGTATTTCCGTCACATGCATTTAAATACTTTTCAATAATAATGCTCATAAAAAAGTAGAGAGACTTTTCAGTATTGCTGGTAAAGTTTATTAACCTGAAAGCTGCAAACTAAAGGACACTTTTGAGAACTTCATGTTTATTAAACATAACAAACAAAACAAGTAAAAAGAATAATTGTGCAATGCACACATATATAAATATATATCTCATCATTTATGTCAGTTTTTCACAAACCTGGTCCTGCGGGTTCACTGTGTCTGGTGTTTGTGTTCCAACTGAGTTCTCAATTATTAAATTGATCCCACAATTGAACTAACAATTAGTGACTTAATGCAATGTTAGAAATAACTTGAAATATCCAACTCTTGTGGCTGCTTTCACAAACCCTGAACAGCACCAATCTTGGACTACCTTACCTGAGTTAACATTAGGTATTCCTAGATTAGTGTTGATTGAGCCCTGTGCAGCTAGCCATTTAAGAGCTACAAATAATTCAAATACTCTGATTAGACATTTTATTCATTCAATTGAGGGTTCAATTCAGTAATTTAAAGCTCAGTTGAAACACAAATCAGCAAACACTGGATCCTCAGGACCAAGATTGGGAAACACTGTTTTATGTAACTTGCTTCCTATATTGGTACATACCTGTTAATTATTATGAACTACGTGATTACTGTGTTTATGTTGTTATTATATAAACTGCTTTCCTTGTATGTCACCTTGGATAAAGGCCTCTACCAAATTCATGTTAATAAATTAACATTTGTTGTATGGGAAAGTATTTGAAGTCCATTTAGCATTTGTCACATATTTGCATTTGCATTTAGTTTGGTAGTAAAACACAAGTATGCTCAAAACCATAACCATCACATTTAACAATGGAGTCACCCATACCTTTCAACGTTTATGCTCAAAGTTTGAAATCATGGATAGAGTCTACATTGTTCGAGAGCAGTTCCCAGTCATTGGTGCTCATGCAATCACCATTCACAAATGCCAGGGGATGACTCTAAAAACAGTTAGGATGGATCGTGGTAACTCCATTTTCTCCTATGGACAAAGTTTCGTTGCACTTTCCACAGTTACTTCCTTAGGCGGTATCCACCTTATCAACTTTGACCCCACCTGCATCTACACATGTCAAACTGCAGTTGAAGATTACCATCGGCTCACAGGGATTTATTGTCCGAAGTTGATAAGCTTGCATGTTTATCCTCTACATATACCTGCTGGTACAGATTCCATGTGTTTGGAAGAACTCATTTATAGAAATGACAAATGGGCAATGATTTCTGGTAACAAATGTAGGCAATGGGTTCTTTTTTTCAGTGCTCCACTTTAGAAGCAGCCAAGTTAGAAGCAACAATTCTGTGAATCTTGGGCCCCAGCACCTTTCCAATTGTGCCTATTTGCTTGATGCTTGACAAGGTTGCCCAAATTGCTTCTCCTAACTTGGGCTTTTGTGTTTGATATCACCACTTTAAATGGTTGTTGCATTTTTCTAACTTGTTTTTTTACATTGACAATGTTTTTGTTATAGATTGTAATATGCAAGAACAAAGTCAAACAGCATGCTGGAGAGAGTCTCCTTCAGAGTCTCTGATCACAGCACAGTCTACACAGCTTTTCTGTCATGCTACAAAAAGTTTAGCTTACTGAAATTTGCGATTACCACTCGTTGTTCATCTCATCAGCTTTGTGATACCTGCCTTTTACTCAGTCCTAGCTTACAGGAATTGTGCTCCTCCATGTCTCCTCTATCAGTTTGCTCTTACTTGTTAGCCTTGGGCATCTATTTTTTACTCATTCCTCATGGAGTTAAGCGTATGCTGTTTATCAGAAAATTCTGCTTACAGGCAGATTGATACAAAAAGCAGCAAAAACCCATAATATGCAGAAGTTGTTTAGCTTGTTTTGCTACTAATGATTACATTTCTTATTAAACAATAAAAAGGTTGCTATAGCTTTCTAATCATTATGTGTTTGTTAATGTTGTTATGTCTCATTCATTATATGTAATTATAGGGCCTACATGCACACAAGCAATATAATATAATTATAAAATAATGGTATAATATATTTTTTAATTCGTTGATAAAAAAAAAACAAACACATGAAATCAGTTGATCAGAGAAAAAGCTGAAAACTATTCAAACAATGGCAAAAATGCCAATTGTAGGTTCTTCCTGCCCAAAAAAAGATGAAATATTATAATCAGCTGAACTTTTTTCATGCTTGAGTACAGTACTGTGTATTTCTGATGAGACATCATCATCCACAACACTCAACTGCACATGCAGTGTAGGACTGCTTTCTGATTTCAGTACACATGCAGTGTAGGACTGCTTTCTGATTTCAGTACACATGCATTGTAGGACTGCTTTCTGATTTCAGTACACATGCATTGTAGGACTGCTTTCTGATTTCAGTACACATGCAGTGTAGGACTGCTTTCTGATTTCAGTACACATGCATTGTAGGACTGCTTTCTGATTTCAGTACACATGCAGTGTAGGACTGCTTTCTGATTTCAGTACACATGCAGTGTAGGACTGCTTTCTGATTTCAGTACACATGCATTGTAGGACTGCTTTCTGATTTCAGTACACATGCAGTGTAGGACTGCTTTCTGATTTCAGTACACATGCATTGTAGGACTGCTTTCTGATTTCAGTACACATGCAGCGCAGCACTGCTGAAATAATATTGTAATCCGATGATCAGCACTGTGTTTACAAGGCAGTGAGATGGTATTTGAAAAGGATTTGAATTGGATGAAAACTATTCATCTGACTACAGCATAGTTTACATGGCAGGAATTTCCATTACCCTGGAGTCAGCTTCCAACAGGATTTGAAGAAGTGTCATGTAAACGCAGTGAGTGTGGTACTGTACCACTCTCTTGAAGATCCTTTCAAGAGAACAGTTCAATAAAGTGTAAGACAAGGTGTTGTCACCACAGTGTCTTCATCAGGTCACAAACTTTGCAAATGACAATTATTTTTTTATGTCGTTCAGGCAAAACAAATGAACAAAAAACAACACCTTCAGCTGCTTGAAGCCGACAGGAAAGTGGCATTAAGTGAAACTATTGGGGCATGGGTCTGCACACATCTTTGTTTTTTTGCTCCGCGTGCTGAAAAGAATAAAAAAAAAAACATTTTAATAGGGGCTCCCAAGTGGCATTGCATCCAGTTAAGGCGCTTCACCTTTACTCAGGGCGAATTACAGTTGAAGAGTTTCATACCAAAACAAGTTAAATGCCAATTCTACACATTTCCAGATCTTGCTATAGATTTACTCCTGGAGGGGTAGCCTTATAACGCAGTGTAAAAATCCTCATTCAAAACGTTATATTTCACTTGTAACTTTGTTTTATTGTTCCTACTAACATAGGAATTAATTGTATCTAAAAGGGGCTCCTGCATGGCGCATCAAGCTAAGGCACTTCACCGGAAATGCAGGGTGCTATAGTCCTATAGCCTGGAGATTGCTGGTTTGAATCCAGGCTGGGAGGCTGGGAGGCTGGGAGGCTGGGAGGCTGGGTGGCTGGGTGGCTGGGTGGGGAGGGCTTGAATCGGTAGGGTAATCCTTTTCTCACCACTGTGCATTAGCGACTCCTGTAGTGGCCGGGTGCCTGCGAGTTGGCCGAGTTGTCTGCGGAACTCCGTTTCCTCCAATGACACGATGGGTCAGGTTGACTTCGTCTGTCGGCTGACAGAACACGCTTCGGAGGACGCGACTTCTTCTTTCCAGAATCCATTCAGTAGTTGCAGCGCTGAGACAAGGTCTTAAAAAAATAACCGGATATTCCAGATTGGGAGAAAATGGGTTAAAAAATAAAATAATAATTGACGAGTCCAAATTAAAAAAAAAAAACTTTTAACAAAGAAGTGCTCAATAATAGAATGTTTTTCAAAGAAATAAGCAGATATACATTCCCTTTTTTAAGCGCGGACCCGGAACGAGATTTAACTGGAGCACGGTGTTCCCGACACTATGGAATGAAACCTAGAAGGAAAAGTTTTCATTTGGAATGCACTATTGTAAATCAGGGAAAGTTTGAATGTAAAGAACACAGAGTGGATGAAATGAAACATACTGTGCTTGTGGCAAGTTCATTTCAAACCATTATAAATACAGTTAAGTATTTACTAGAAAAGGGAATCATTTGGGATTTTTACTTTCAAAACACTGGAACCTTATGGTCTAAACCAAACATTGGACCTTAGACCTTATTTGTAACAAGAGACGACTTCTGATTAATTAACAATATGACCTATAAGAATATATATCAAATCAAATCATGTCCTGTACCTGTTTGAATACATGAATTGATAATAGATGATGCAATATGAATATAATTAAGTAAGTACAGTACGTTAACTGACTTTTTTATATGCAGCTGTAGTTAGTTCAGGGAAAATTTAGTGAAGGCATGGACATGCCGAAATGCATTTCAGCTTCCTGCTTACTGTTAGTATGGTTATGGTTTGTTTACGTCAACAGAATGGTGGATGTAAAACTAGGATGTGTCTCTCATGAAACACGGGTCCACAAACAGTGCCTAATCAAAGCAAAACGTTAGGTTACCTACCGTAACCCTGGTTCCCTGAAAGAGAAGACGACCACCAACATTAAGTATGGGATATTCCCTGCCCTAGAGGTAGGTAATACTGAGCTCTCTATATCAGAGCTGCTGAAGGCCCCTTCCTGTGATGGCCTTTTCGGTCCCGCCACCGGGAGGGTATAAAACAAATCACTCACCGGAAGATCTCCCTCTTTTTCCGTCGAACCAGTGAGGGCAACCGAGCGACCTCATGGTTGTAGGTCGTCTTCTCTTTTAGGAACCAGGGTTACGATAGGTAACCTAACGTTCCCTTTCAAGTCGAAACGACCACCAACATTAAGTATGGGATAATGTATACCAGAGCCGTTGCGAGGGAGAAGGAACGGCAGCATATGAGGGACACTGGCTGTCTAACCCAGAGGTTAGCGGTGTGAACTTACACCATCAAGGACCCTTGTGCCCACAGATGGCACAGCAGGATCTACCACATTAATGTAGTAGAATCTGGTGAAAGTATGCGGGCGAGCCCAGCTAGCAGCACAAATCTCAGACAGTCGAATGCGCAGCTACTTTACCAGGTGGGGATAACCCAGCACCATCATATTCAGTCGACACCGTGTCTGCAATCCAGTGTGACAGACGCTGCTTAGAGGGGCTGTCCTAGGGTCAGTGTTCCGTGACAGACAAAGAGCTGGTCAGATTGACGCAGCTCTCTTGTCCTAGCACGTAACATCTCAATGCCCATACTGGGCAGAGAAAAATTAAATCTCATCCTCCGTTGAAGCAATGGAGGTGGATGAAAAAGACTTCAGTTCCACAGACTGGTTAATGTGGAAAGCTGTTATCACCTTGGGGAGGAAAGCGGGGTTGGTGCGCAGCGACACTCCGCTTCCATCCTCCCACACACGCATGCAGGAGCTGTGCACAGACAGCACCTGCAGCTCACTGATTCGCTTTATGGAGGTGATAACTAAGAGGAAGGCTGTCTTCATAGACAGATACTTCAGCTCAGTGGAGTTTAAGGGCTCAAACGGGCCTTCGTGAGAGCCTCTAGCACAATATTAAGGCTCCATTCGGGGAGAACAGTCCTCCTAGGAGGGCGTAATCACCGTGCGCCTTTAAGGAAATGGGTATCCAAAAATGCGCACCCAGAAACATTGAATCTACGGGGGCGTGGCAAGCAGAGATAGCCGATAAACACACCTTCAAGGTGGAAGGTGACCGTCCAGCACCAAGCAGTTCCTGCACGAACTGCAATATGACTGGCCTAGGGCAAGTGATGGGGTCATGGTTTCTAGCCAGACACCAAGCTTGAAAATACTTCCACTTATAGGTATACAAGAAACCTAGTGGAGTCTGCCCTAGCGCTCTGCATGGTACCCACAACTGGGTCCGATAGCCCTAGGGCTAGCCAGCAGTCCTTACAGGGCCAGACCCGTATCTGGAACCCGCGTGGCTCGGGTGCCAAAGAGAGCCTTCCGCCTGACTGAGGAGATCCAACAGTGGAATCTCCCAGGGCTAGCTATGCAACAGCTGGCACAGGGTCGAAAACCACATTCTCTTGGCCACCTGGAGAACTGACGCTTTCTCTTACCCGACTTTTCCTAGAAAAGCCGGGAGCAGCGGTATAGGCGGGAAAGTTTACAAAAAACGCTTTGGACCACTCATGGGCTGCTCTCAGTTCCCACGCATTATGTCCAGTGATCCGACCAGGGTCCGCGAACTCCTCCAGCTGCCCAGACCGGCTCCCCAACAGAGTTGGGTGCGTCTGTCATCACCAATTGACAGTTGTGTATCACTCATGCTTGCACCGCTCAGAAGAGAGGCTTGCTTCCACCAGCGTAGAGCTTCCCAGCCCTAGGGCGAGACACGGTCAGCTGACGGTGTCTGTAACGCTAAGGGGTGCAGCCTAAGGCACTGAGCCACCTTGGATCGGGCGCCAGGAGTAACCCTAGATGGGTGGGTGATGAAGCCGAGGCCATCAGACCCAATAGTTTTTAACACAACACGAATTATACTGTGAACCCTTGCTGAACAGAGCCAGACAGTTGCAAATGGCAGCCACTCTGTCGTCCGACAGACAGGCTTGCACTGTGTGGGCCACTGCTCCTTCCTGCGACTGGGCAGATCCAACCAGTCGTTCAGCTGCTTCATCACCCTGATCACTTGCAGCCGCAAGGGAGCTAGGATGGCATCCATGCACTTTGAAATGTGTGGGGCTAAGGAGAGGTTGAACCACAGCACAGAAAACTCAAGACACTCCCCTGTAAGGTGAAGCAGAGATATTTCCTGTGCACTAGACGAATAGCAACGTGGAATCACGTTCTTTCAGTCCAGTGTGATAAACCATTCGCCCGGCCAGACAGCCTGCCGAAACGGCAGATGCCAGCGTAACATCCGGGCAACCACGGTGCGGGCGGGGTCAGCTCCAGGGCGGGCGCTATTGGCTGAGCGAGGACCACAGCAAGGGCTTGAGCCTGCTGCCTGGCCAGGCCCAACGCCGTGTACAGCTCAGCCGTGTACTGAAGCACTCAGGCACCAAGGGTGCAGACGCACCGAGGACACTGAGTGAGGTAGAATACAGTACTGGTGCACCGAAGCATCGGGGCACCGAGTGCAGGTGTTATTCACATGCTGTGGAGCTAAGCACTGAGGCATGGAGCATCTAAACACCGCGGATAATAATAATAATGTGGCAGCGCATAGCGTATGCAAGGGAGGAGCACAGGCTCAAGGAGCTGCAACCTGTTATTTCTTAACTGCAAAGGCAGTAACAGGAACATACAGGCTTATACCCAGCCATTCAGCTATGGGAGAAACACATTCACCATGCCAGGCGGGTGACCAAGCGCGCCGAGTAGGCGGGCTGAAACAAGCCGGTGGATTCAACTCAACCGCGGGACACAGCAGAGCTGGGTTCCCGTGGAATAATAAGCTTACTATTTATTTCTAAGTGCCGGGCAGTAAGAAACAAATGAGCACACACACCACAGAAGCTGTGTGGGTAAAATATCAGTCACCACGGCAACGCGTTAACTGATTTTGTTTTGTTTTTTCCAGCCCATCGGTATGCAGGCTGAAGCAAGCCTGCGTATGTAACTCAACAGCGGGCGCAGCAGAGCTGCCGGTGGATATCATACTACATTTTATTTATTTATTTATTTATTTTTCTAAACTGCAGGGCAGTAAAGAAAAAACACATCTCACACACACACAACAGCAAGGTTGTGAGGGTAAAATAGCGGTCACCACAGCAGCGTGTGTGACTGATTTTAAACAGCGCGCGAGTAGGCGGGCTGAAACAAGCCAGCAGAAGCCGCTCAACAGCCCGGGCCAGCAGCTGGGTCCCGTGGAAATAACGCTGTATTTTTTTTTTTTTTTCTAAACTGCAAGGCAGTAAAGAAATGAAAATACACACCCTCCACGCAAGCTGCGCGGGTAAAAATAATAGTTACCACGGCAACGCGGAGAACTGATTTTGTTTTGTTTTACCAGCCCACTGAGTAGGCGGGCTGAAACAAGCCGGCGTAAGCATCTCGACAGCGGGGCTCAGCATAGCTGGATCCCGATGGAGGAATCGCGCTTGTATCATTTTTTATTATTTTTAAAAACACAAGGCAGTGAAATAAAACGATAGGTTGCGGATGCAACACCGGTTCCCTGAAAGAGAAAATAACCATCAACGTATGGGATATTGCCGTCAGGCAGTAGGGATTGGCTGAGCTGTATAGCAAAGCTGCCGATAGTCCTCCGCGCGAGCTGCCGTGTAAGCCCGCCCCTTGGAAACTTACTATACGCAGCGCGCAGAGATCCTCTTCCTCTTTTGCTTCAGGCCGTGAAGGCATCCGAACAACCTCGCTTGATGGTTATTTTCTCTTTCAGGAACCGGGTTTGCATCATCAACCCATCGTTCCCTTTCAAGTCGAAAATAACCATCAACGTATGGGAACAGTGTACCCAAGCTGTCGCAAGGGAGGATTCTCGGCAGTAGGACAGACTTACGTCATAACGCAACTGTGTAGGCAACACATCTACACACATGCGGAGCTGCGCCTCAGCGTCTATGCTTGCAATGACACCTGTCCTAAGGTGGAATAGTCACACCATATTGTCAACCATTCTACACGTCCGCAACCTGAGGCATCATAAAGTGTAACACAGATGCTCCAAATGACGGAGCAGAGGATTCCAGTACATTCAACCGGTAGAACCTCGTAAAAGTATGCGGTGTAACCCAACTGGCTGCAGCGCAAATGTCAGACACCGGCACCCCTCTAAAGAGGGCCCAGGATGTCGCCATACCCCTAGTGGAATGTGCCTTCAACTGCCCTGGTGGCGGAAGGCCCATAGAATCATATGCTAACTTAATAGCCTCCACTATCCAATGGGAAAGGCGTTGCTTAGACAACGGCTGACCCAAAGTCTTAGAACCATGGCATATGAACAGCTGTTCTGTTTGCCTCACAGTCCTTGTGCGGTCAATATATCACCTCAATGCCCCACTGGGGCAGAGCATGTAACCGCTCTTCCTCTGGGAAGAAAAAGGAGGAGGATGGAATGCCATCAACTCGACTGGTTGGTTCATATGAAACGGGGATATGACCTTGGGTAAAAAGGCCGGTTGGATGCATGGAGACCTTAGAACCGTCTCCTACGAGGCGAATACATGATGAATGCACCAAAGTGCATGTATCGCCCATGCTGGGCGTTTTGCTGATACCACTGATAGCAAAAACGCGGTCTTCATAGACACGAGCTTCATATCCACACTGTGGAGAGGCTCGAACGGTGCCTTGGTAAGGGCTTCTAAAACCATCAAGGCTCCATGACGGTAAACTGGTCGTCCTTGAGGCCCAAGCGTCTTAAGCCTTTCAGGAACTGAGATGCCAGAAAATGGCAACCTGGTGATAACCCGTCAATGTGTACATGGCAAGCCGATATGGCGGCTAAATACACCTTAAGTGTAGAGGGATTTCCCTCATCTAGCAGCTTCTGCAGAAACTGTAATATCACTGCCATAGGGCAGGAGACCAGGTCATGGCCCTCAGCCAGACACCAACTCTGAAACAATTGCCACTTATCGCATACTGCGACCGGTAGAGGGCTCTCGCACTCTGAATGGTGGATATAACCGCCGTCCGAAAGCCCTAAGGCTGACAGGCGCTCGGGCTCAGGGGCCAAGCCCATAACTGCATGAGTTTGGGGTTTGGATGCCATAGCCCTCCTTGGGCTTGGGATAACAGGTCCGCTCGGGCCAAACGTGTGCCCCGGTGTAATAGGAGCATCTAACAAGGGAGCTTTGTCAGGCTCCTGGACTCTCGCCTGCGAGAGCCAGAGCTGTCGCCTGGCCACTACCAGGGACACAATACTCCTGCCCTGAGCCTGTGTGTTGTGCTGGGCTAGATTAACCAAGAGCTGAGCAATTAGCCCCAACTCTGTTCGCAGAGACACCAAAGGGTACTCCGGAAGGTCTTTCACCAGCGCAGCTTGATAAACGGAGTGGAGGCTGGCCACATTGGACAGCCTAACCACCTCTGTAGCCGCCGAATAGCCCTTCCTGAGTGCACCTCAGTGATCCTGCACTGCTTGTTAGGGCACGCAGGATCCCTTGTCAGTCCCACTGGTGGAAAAGACGCCAAACCCGCCTCGCTCGCTCCCTGCATAGTAAAGGCGGAAGCCTTACGCGAAGTTGCCGGGCGGACGCCGGAGTCCACCAAGTGGACTGCACCTCCTTAATAAAATCGGGGAAGGCCGGGAGCACCCTGGACTGCTGGGATTGAGCCGAAGGCGACTCAAAGAGAGACCGCCGAGGTTGGTCTACGGTAGGCCATTCGATCCCCAGATGGCGAGTTGCCCGCTCCACCAGTGACAATAAGGAGTCATCAACGTCCAGCACCTCCATCCCAGATTCTGAGTGGTGGGACGCCAACTCTGCCTCCACACTGTCCTCTCCAGGGAGAGGTTCCCCTTCTGATGCATCCCGAGAGATAGCATCCACGTCCCATGCGTCTTGTTGCACAACTGGAATGGACAGGGGTTGTGGTAGGACCATCGGCTGGTTGGTAACCGGCCCAACCGGTTCATCCGTTGCCCGAGCTGTAGCGAGGGACATGAGCAGCGATTGCTGCCCCATCATCATGTCCATAAACTGGGACATCTTGGACGTGAGCTCTGTGACGCTCGACCTGTCACTGCCTTGCCTGTCCCGACGAGAAGAACAGGAACGTCCTCTCCGTCGAAGTGACCCAGAACGGGACTTTGAAGTCCGAAGGGAGCGTTCCTTGCGAGGGGAGGGACCTCGCGCTATAGGTGGACTGCGGGAGCGTTCCCTCGTGCGGCTAGTGTCCGGAGATCCTCGGCCAGCAGTGAGCTGGGAAGACGGACTCCTGGACAACTGCAGCTTCAATGACGGGACGCCAAGGAAGACGGCGGGTGGATAGGGTGTGTGAAGACTCTGACGAAGGGGAATGATCCCAACTGCTTTCCTCGCCCTGCGGCGACGCAGAGTAGCGTTTGGCTTCGCAGACAACAGGCAGAACATTCTGTCTGCTAAGGCACCGGCGCCGAGGTGCGTGCACCGAGGCACCGAAAGCACCGAAGGCCGAGGTAAGTGCACCGAGGCACCGAAAGCACCGAAGGCCGAGAAAAGCGCACCCCAGGCACGAAGCACCCAGCGCCGAGGTATGCACAAGGAGACCGAGCACCGAAAGCACCGAGGTGCACCGGTTAATCGGTGCAATCGAGCGCCGAGGCATGCAACCGACGCGACTGAGCAACCGAGCGTCGAGGTGCAGGCACCGAAGCACGAGCGGCCGAGGCGCGTGCACCAAAGCACCGAACCGGAAGCACCGCAGGTGCGTGCACCGCTAATCGAGCACCAGCTGCCGAGGGCGCGTAACCGGCACCGAGCACCGAGCACCGAGCCGAGGGTGGCGCAACCGACGCACCGAGCACCGGAAGGCCGAGGTGCGCGTAACTGGCTAACCGAGGCACTGCGCCGAGGTGCGTGCACCGAGGCACCGAGCACCGAAGGCCGAGGTGGCGTGCACCGAGGCACCGAAGCACCGAAGGCCGAGGTGCTGCGCACCGAGGCACGGGAGCACCGAGGCCGAGGTGCGTGTACCGAGGCACCGAGCACCCAGCGCCGAGGTGTGCACCGACGCACCGAGCACCGAGCGCCGAGGTGCGTGTAATCAAGCACCGAGCACCGAGCGCCGAGGCGCCGTGCAATCAAGCACCGAGCACCGAGTACCGAGGGTGCGTGGCACCGGGCACTGAAAGGCCGAGGGTGCGTGTACCACAGTACCGAGCACTGAGTACCGAAAGGGGCAAACAAGCACGAGCACCGAGCTGCCGAGGTGCGCACCAAGAAACCGGCACCGAGCACCGCAGGTGTGTGCACCGGCGTCGAGCACGGAGCGTCGAGGTGGCATGCACCGACGCACCGAGCACCGGAAGCCGAGGCGCGTAACTGCCACCGAGCACCGAGCGCCAGGTGCGTGCACTGCCACCGAGCACCGAAAGCGCCGAGGCGTGTAATCAAGACCATGGGCACTGTAAAGGCCGAGGTGCATGCACTGAGGCACTGAGCACCGAAGCGCGAGGTGCGTGCACCGAGACACAGAGCACCGAAAGCACCGAGGTGTGCACCGGCTAATCGAGCACCGAAGCCGAGGTGCGTAAGCAACGAGGCACTGCTCCCGAGGCGTGCACCGAAGCACTGAGCACGAGGAACCGAGGCGGCAATCAAGCACCGAAAGGCCGAGGTGCGGCACCAAGCACCGAAAGCAACCGAAGGCCGGTGGTAAGGTACCGACGCACCGAAAGCAATCAGCCGCCGAGGTGTGCACCGACGCGACCGGCAACCGAAGGCCGAGGTGTGTGCACCGGCACCGAGGCACCGGGGAAGGCCAGGTGCGTTTGCACCGAAGCACTGAGGCACTCGAGCGTCGAGGTGCGTAACCGAAGCACCGAGGCACCGAGCGCCGAGGTGCGTGGCACCGGAGGCACCGAGCACTAAGCTGCCGAGGTGCGTACCGAGGCACCGAAGCACCGAAGGCCGAGGTGCGTAATCGAGGCACCGAGCACCGAAGCGCCGAGGTGCGTGGCACCGAGGCACCGAGCACCGAAGGCGAGGTGCGTGCACCGAGGCACCGAGCACCCAGCGCCGGAGGTGCGCGGCACCGCACACCGGCACGGCGCACGAGGTGCGTAACTGGCTAATCGAGCACCGAGCGCCGAGGCATGCACCACGCATCGAAAGCACCGAGTGGAGGCGCGCGCACCGCCAATCGGAGCACCAGCCGAGGCTGCGGCACCGGCCATCGAGCACCGAGCACCAAGGTGCGCACCGGGCCACCGAGCCGAGGCGCGGCACCGGGCGAACGAAGGCCGAGTTGCGGCACCGGACGCACCCAGCACCGAGCCGAGGTGTGCACCAGCCACTGAGGCACTAAGCGCCGAGGCGCGGCACCAGGCACCGAGCACCGAGCGTCGAGGTGTGTTAACACCGAAGCACCGAGGCCCGGAGCGCCGAGGCGCGGCACCGACGACCGGCACCGAAAGGCCGAGGTGCGCAACGCCACCGAGCACCGAAGGCCGAGGTATGCACGAAGCACCAAGGCAATCGCGGCCGAGGGCATGCACCGAGGCGCACCGGAGGCCGAGGTGCGCGGTAACCGAGACACAGAGCACCGGTTAACCGAGGTGCGCGGCACCGAAGACCGAAAGACCGAGCGCCGAGGTGGGGTAACCGAGGCACTGAGCACCCCAGCTGCCGAGGTGTGCACCGAGCACCGAAAGGTCGAGGTGCGTGCAACGAGGCACCCGTTCCCCGAGGCGCCGCACCGGCTAACCGAGCACGAAGGCCGAGGTGCGGCACCAGCACTGAGCACCGGTGCGTGCACCGAAGCACTGAGCACCGAAATGCCGAGGTGCGGCACCGACGCACCGGAAAGCACCGAAGCCGCCGAGGTGTGCACGCGACCGCAGCACCGAAAGGCCGAGGTGTGTACACCGGGCACCGGCACCGAGCCGAGGTGCACCGGCTAACCGAGGGCACCGAAGGCCGAGTAAAAGCGCGGCACCGGGAGGCACCGAAGGCCGAGGTGCGTGCACCGAGGCACCGAGCACCGAAGCTGCCGAGAGGTGCGTGCACCGAGGCACCGAAAGCAATCAGCATCGAGGTGCGTGCGGCACCGAGGCATCGAAAGCACCGAGGCGCTGCACAGAGGCATCCCAGCACCGAGGCGCTGCGGCACCAAGCAATCGGCACCGGCATCGAGGTGTGTGCACCGAGACACCGAGCACCGAGCCGCCTGGGTGTGCACCGAGGCACCGAGCACCGAGGTGCGGCAATTGAGGCATCGAGCACTGAGCGTCGAGGTGCGTGCACCGAGGCACCGAGCATCGATACATGCACCGAGGCACCTAACACCGAAGCCGCCGAGGTGCTGCAGCACTGAGGTATGAGTACCGAGGTGCGCAGGCACTGGAGGCAATCGAGCACCGAGCGCCGAGGTGCGTGCACGGGGGTGCATGCACTGAGCCCCTGCGTCGAAGCACTAAGCACTGGGGCGCCGTGCCGCTACACCAAAGCGCCAAGGCACTGACACTGAAAGCGCCGGAGCGCGTGTACTGAGCGTGAAACGCTATGCACCAGACGCCGCAACGTCAGCTGACCCGCAGAGCGGAGACGCTAGGTGCTAGTACAGTGTGTCAGTCCAAAAGACAGTGGTGTTGTGCTATACTTACTTGCTGTGAGGGTCAATAGGAAAGTGCACGTTGGTGGTCGTCTTCCTTATACACTATGTGGGAAAAAAACGTCTTTTTTTATTTTTCAAAGGACTGCAGCAGCACTAGGTAACAAAGCTGTAATATGGGCGAAACCCTACAGTGACCACACGATGAATATCCGCGGGTGGTGCTTATAGTAGCTGCAACAGCAGACTACACACTGGGTCTAGCAGCAGGCAAGACCGAGGCTGCAAGGAGTTCTTGGCCTAAGCCAATGCGCTGCGCCCTCTAAACTCTATTTTACACTAAAACAGGAAGAATAGACAATACAAAAAACCCAAAATATGCAACAACAATATTAAATATAATAATAAGAAGAAGAAGAAAGACGGGCACAAAGACGCCAGGAGAATGCAATGCCGAAGCAAAGGAGAGGAAAAATATATATATATCACAAAATGAAAAATATATATATTTTTTTTTTTTTTTTAATGCTCAACAGAGCGAACACTGAAATAAACCGGAGAAGGGCAGTAGCCAGCTTCTCAAGCTCAAGGCTGAGGAGTACAATCAGTGAATATAATTTCTCAGAGAGAAAAACTTACCAGCTCAGTCCCACGAGGCTGAAGCAAAAGAGGAAGTGAGTCTCCACGCGCGGTGCATTGTAAGCTCCACGGGCGGGCTTACACGGCAGCTCGCTGCGGAGGCCTATCGGCAGCTTTGCTATACAGCTTAGCCAATCCCTACTGCCTGACGGCAATATCCCATACATTGATGGTTATTTTCGACTTGAAAGGGAAACACACATACACGCACACAACAGCAAGCTGTGAGGGTAATAAAGCAGACACCACGGCAACTTGGGCGAACTGAATATTTTAAGCGCACCGAGAGGGTGGGCTGAGGCAGTCCAGCAGAGTCAATTCCACAGCGGGGCACGGCAGAGCCGGGGCCCGGTGGAGGAACACGTGTCTCTTTTTTCTTTTAAACTGCAACATTATTATTATTTTATTCCTTAGCAGACGCCCTTATCCAGGGCGACTTAACAGCAGAGGAAAGCAGAAAACAGCGATCGCTGTAAGGCTTTCATCAGACTGCAATCGCAAAGCGATGTAGGCTGTTAAGCAGAAAAAAGAGTAAACACAGCGTAGTAACTGGACAGGGGTGTCTAGCCTGGACTACGTGCAGTCACACGACCGGGGCAGCGCGTAGCTTACCGCGGAGTGAAGCACCTTGCACCTTCTACAGGCAGAAGGCAACGAGGCACCTCGTGCATCGAGCACCCGAGGCGCTATGCGCCCTGATGTACTAAGCACCTGCCTATCAGGCACCATACGCCCTGTGGGTATGATGCGTCGAGGTCAGTAAAGGGAAGGACCCCGATATGGTGCTGACTCTGTGCATTAGCACTGAGGCACTGCTCGCACCACGTTGAACACTGGTGGTGTTAACGTAGTGACTGTGTCCACTCACCAGCGTTGCAAGGTATGCTGAGCCCGTGCGCACCAAGTATCCTGTTTTCACAGATACTGTGCAGCACCGTGAGCTATGTGCCAGGTTGAGCAGTGCTTACGCAATAACCCGTGGGTCCCAAGCGCACTGTGTACTGCATTCGAGATGCTAGGCAGAGAGTCCTGAGACAGGACGTCTGGCTTGTGCATAGCACCAAGCACTGCTTTCACTGCGTTTGACCCACAGGTACTAACACAGTGTGAATTTTGCTAGGGCTACAGCTAAGGCTATTAACACCACTTACACTGCGCCAGGTACCGTGGGCACAAGTGAACCGTGTATTATGCAGAGTATGGGCACTAGTGTACAACCAACTACGCCTGCACCGTGTAATATGTACACCGCATGCAGCGCTTGAGTATTACCGTGCAGCACCACGAGCTATGCGCTAGTAGAGCAGTACTTACGCAACGAGCACAACGTGCACCACACTGCTTGCCTCCCGAGCGTTTAAACGCTGCGCAACGGTACAGTACACCGCGTGAACTGCGCATGGTGCGCACTGTGCGTAACTGCACTTTGTAGGAATGAGAGCAACGCGGCACTGCTTGCCTCGAACGTTCTAGGACGCCGCAGCGGGCATAAACTGGCGTGCCCTTACCCAGCGAATTTTGAAGGAGTTAAGAACCCGCAGCGTTATATGCGCCAGAATATTGTTCTGCGTGACACCGCATACTGGGAACCGCACCGCGGTGCGTTATGCCCTACACTGGCGCCGATAATACGCAGCCTGTATCAAAAGAAATCAGGCTATCGTGCGCCGCTGTAACAAGAAAGCACCGAGAGGGCTACACAAAGTGCGTACCCAGACCGCATGGTCAACACACACACCTGGTCAGCGCTAAGTGTACCATTGGGGGGGGACAGAGGCCGGCCAGCGGTGGGTGAAGTTTTGTCAAGCAAAATTACAGTTTATAAGGAAGAAAGAGAGAGAGAGAGAGTACACCAAACGCACATGAACCAACACACCGCAGCGGTCAGGTTCGGCCGGCGACTCCACTCCTCGATGGGGATACGTAGTACCCAGCCCCGAGGAAGGAGCGCGGCTGGGTCACTCCGACAGCGGGCGGGGGCAGGCCTAGCCCCCCGAGGAGGATACTTGTGTAATCTCTTTAGAAAGACAACTCACTGCGGGTGACTGCACAGACAGCCGCCGCAGATACGACAGACAGTAAAGAGAGCGCCCACTGGGGGGCCGTTGAAAGACAGAAGATGAAAGACTCGGTCTTTTTCAAGAGTCATTGATTCCGGAAAGCGGCAAGCCAGCTTTCAGCACCGAATGCTAGAACTACAACAGACCCGGCAGACTCGAGGGCTTCTTCCTATCAGCACGCCAGTTCTAGACACAGAGGTCCCTACCTACCGCCTTGAGAAGGAAAAAGAGGGAGATCTTCCGGTGAGTGACGGTTTTATACCGTAGGCGGACCGAAGCGCGCCATCACAGGAAGGGCCTTCGGCAGCTCTGATAGAGAGCTCAGTATTACCTACCTCAAGGGCAGGGAATATCCCATACTTAATGTTGGTGGTCGTCTTCGACTTGAAAGGGAACATTTCATTATCAATCTACATCGAAAGAAAACCCCTGAAAGTTACACAGGTTGTTTGAAACTCTTTGGCGATGTCTCACAGTATAGAAGCACCGAGGCACCGAGCGTCGAGGTGCGTGCACCGAAGCACCGAGGCACCGAAAGGCGTCGAGGTGCGTGCACCGAGGCACCGAGCACCGAGCGCCGAGGTGCGTGCACCGAGGCACCGAGCACCGAGCATCGAGGTGCGTG
Organism: Huso huso; assembly: GCA_036884735.1. Lineage (NCBI taxonomy): Eukaryota > Metazoa > Chordata > Actinopteri > Acipenseriformes > Acipenseridae > Huso > Huso huso. Next base: position 9,108,884 of record CM072681.1, on the reverse strand, counting down.
CACCGAGGCACCGAGCACCGAGGCGCGTGCACAGAGGCACCGAGCACCGAGGCGCGTGCACCGAAGCACCGAGGCACCGAGCATCGAGGTGTGTGCACCGAGACACCGAGCACCGAGCGTCAAGGTGCGTGCACCGAGGCACCGAGCACCGAGCATCGAGGTGCGTGCACCGAGGCATCGAGCACCGAGCGTCGAGGTGCGTGCACCGAGGCACCGAGCACCGAGATACATGCACCGAGGCACCGAACACCGAAAGGCCGAGGTGCGTGCACCGAGGCACCGAACAGGTGCGCACTGAGGCACCGAGCAATCGAAGGCCGAGGTGCGTGCACGGGGTGCATGCACTGAGCCCCAAGTGCCGGGCGACTACACTAGGGCCAAAGCGCCTATTGGTAAAGCAGCCAAGGCACTGACACCGAAAGCCGAGCTGCTGTGTACTGAGCGCGGAAACGCTATGCACCAGACGCCCGCAACGCCAGCTGACCCGCAGAGCCGGAGACGCTTAGGTGCTAGTACAGTGTCAGTCCAAAAGACAGTGGTGTTGTGCTATACTTACTTGCTGCGAGGGTCAATAGGAAAGTGCACGTTGGTGGTCGCCTTCCTTATACACTATGTGGGAAAAAACGTCTTTTTATTTTTCAAGGACTGCAGCAGCACTAGGTAACAAAGCTGTAATATGGGCGAAACCCTACAGTGACCACACGATGAATATCCGCTGGTGGTGCTTATAGTAGCTGCAACAGCAGACTACACACTGGGTCTAGCAGCAGGCAAGACCGAGGTTGCAAGGAGTTCTTGCGGCCTAAGCCATGCGCGCAACGCGCCCCTCTAAACTCTATTTTACACTAAAACAGGAAGAATAGACAATACAAAAACCCAAAATATGCAACAACAATATTAAATATAATAATAAGAAGAAGAAGAAAGACGGGCATAAAGACGCCAGGAGAATGCAATGCAGAAGAAAAGCGAGAGGAAAATATATATATATCACAAAATGAAAAATATATATATTTTTTTTTTTTGCTCAACAGAGAACACTGAAATAAACTCGGAGAAGGGCAGTAGCCAGCTTCTCAAGCTCAAGGCTGAGGAGTACAATCAGTGAATATAATTTCTCAGAGAGAAAAACTTACCAGCTCAGTCCCACGAGGCTGAAGCAAAAGAGGAAGTGAGTCTCCACGCGCGGTGCATTGTAAGCCCCACGGGCGGGCTTACGGCAGCTCGCGGAGGCTCATCGGCAGCTTTGCTATACAGCTTAGCTAATCCCTACTGCCTGACGGCAATATCCCCATACATTGATGGTTATTTTCGACTTGAAAGGGAAACACACATACACGCACACAACAGCAAGCTGTGAGGGTAATAAAAGCAGACACCACGGCAACTTGGGCGAACTGAATATTTTAAGTTTAACCGAGAGGGTGGGCTGAGGCAGTCCAGCAGAGTCAATTCCACAGCGGGCACGGCAGAGCCGGGGCCCGGTGGAGGAACACGGTCTCTTTTTTTTTTTAAACTGCAACATTATTATTATTTTATTCCTTAGCAGACGCCCTTATCCAGGTTTAATTTTAACAGCAGAGGAAAGAAAAACAGCGATCGCTGTAAGGCTTTATCAGACCGTAACGCAGCGATGTAGGCTGTTAAGCAGAAAAAAGAGTAAACACAGCGTAGTAACTGGACAGGGGTGTCTAGCCTGGACTACGTGCAGTCACACGACCGGGGCAGCGCGTAGCTTACCGCGGAGTGAAGCACCTTGCACCTTCTACAGGCAGAAGGCAACGAGGCACCTCGTGCATCGAGCACCGAGGCGCTTGGCGCGCGCCCTGGATGTACTAAGCACCTGCTCACCGAGCACCATACGTCCTGTGGGTATGATGCGTCGCAGGCCGTAAAGGGAAGGACCCCGATATGGTGCTGACTCTGTGCATTAGCACTGAGGCACTGCTCGCACTACGTTGAACACTGGTAAGTGTTAACGTAGTGACTGTGTCCACTCACTAGCGTTACTGCAAGGTATGCTGAGCCCCGCAGGCGCACTCAAGTATCCTGTTTTCACAGATACTGTGCAGCACCGTGAGCTATGTGCCAGGTTGAGCAGTGCTTACGCAACAACCCGCGGGTCCCAAGCGCACTGTGTACTGCATTCGAGATGCTAGGCAGAGAGTCCTGAGACAGGACGCCTGGCTTGTGCATAGCACCGCTAAGACTGCTTTCACCGCGTTTGACCCACAGGTACCAACACAGTGTGAATTTTGTTTAGGCTACAGCCATAAGGCTATTAACACCACTTACACCGCGCCAGGTACCGTGGGCACAAGTGAACCGCGGTATTATGCAGAGTATGGGCACCAGTGTACAACCAACTACGCCTGCACCGTAATATGTACACCGCATGCAGCGCTTTTGAGTATTACCGGCAGCACCACGAGCTGGCGCGCTAGTAGAGCAGTACTTACTTAACGAAAGCACAACGCGCACCGCACTGCTTGCCTCGAGCTGCCCAAACTTTTGTTAACGGGTACAGTACACCGCGTGAACTGGGCGATGGTGCGCACCAGCGTAACTGCACTTTAGAATGAGAGCAACGCACTGCTTGCTCGAGCGTTTCTAGGCGCCTCGGCAGCGGGCATAAACTGCGTACCCCTGCACTCTGTGCGTAACTTTTGAAGAACAACGAGAACCTGCGCGTTATGTGCGCTGTGAATATTGTTCTCATGCGACACTGCATACTGGGAACCAAGTACCGTGTGCGTTATGCTCCTACACTGGCGTCGGATAATCGCAGCCTGTATCAAAGAAATCAGGCTATGCGTGCGCCAGCGTACCCGCCCAGCACCCGGAGGGCGCTACACAAAAGCGTACCCAGACCGCGATGGTCAACACACACACCTGGTCAATGAGCGTGTACCAGGGGGACAGAGGCCGGCCGCGGTGGGTGAAGTTTTGTATTACAAAAATTACAGTTTATAAGAAGGAAGGAAGAAGAGAGTACACTAAAGCACATGAACCAACACACCGCAGCGGTGGGTTCGGCCGGCGACTCCACTCGGATGGGGATACGGTAGTACCTAGCCCGAGGAAGGGGAGCGGCTGGGTCACTCGACAGCGGGGACACGGCAGGCCTAGCCCGAGGAGGATACTTGTGTAACTCTCTTTAGAAAAGACAACTCACTCGGGCGGGTGGCTGCACAGACAGCCGCTCACATACGACAGACAGTAAAGAGCGGCCCACCAAGGGGCCGTTGAAAGACAGAAAGATGAAAGACCCGGTCTTTTCAAGAGTCATTGATTCGGGGCGGCAAAGCCAGCTTTCAGCACGAATGCTAGGAACTACAACAGACCCGAATAGACTCGAGGGCTCTTCCTATCAGCACGCTCAGTTCTAGACACAGAGGTCCTACCTTACCGTCTTGAGAAGGAAAAGAGGAGATCTTCCGGTGAGTGACGGTTTTATACCCTCGGTAGGCGGGACCCGGCGCGTCATCACAGGAAGGGGCCTTCGCAGCTCTGATATAGAGAGCTCAGTATTACCTACCTCAAGGGCAGGGAATATCCCATACTTAATGTTGGTGGTCGTCTTCGACTTGAAAGGGAACATTCATTATCAATCTGGCATCGAAAGAAAACCCTGAAAGTTACACAGGTTGTTTGAAACTCTTTGCGATGTCTCACAGTATAGAAGCACCGGAGGCACCGGCCGTGAGGGTGCGGCACCAGCTCGAGGGCACCGGAAGGCCGAGGTGCTGCAGCACCGAGGCACCGAACACCGAAGCGCCGAGGTATGCGTGTACCGAGGCACTGAGCACGAGCATCGAGGTGCGCACCGAAAGTAATCGCAAAGCACCGCAGGCGCTGCGGCACAGAGGCACCGGAAAGCACCGAGGGCTGCGGCGGGCCCGAGGCACCGAGCATCGAGGTGTGTGCACACCAGACACCGGAAAGCGTCAAAGTGCGTGCACCGAGTAATCGAGCAATCGAAAGCATCGAGGTGCGTGCACGAGGCATCGTGAAAGCACCGGCGCCGAGGTGCGTGCACCGAGGCACCGAGCACCGAGATACATGCACCGAGGTAACGAAACGAAGGCCGAGGTGCGTGCACTGAGGCACCGAGTACCGAGGTGCGTGCACTGAGGCACCGAGCACCGAGCGTCGAGGTGCGTGCACGGGGGTGCATGCACTGAGCCCCAAGTGCCGAAGCACTAAGCACTAGGCGCCAAAGCGCTACACCAAAGCGCCAAGGCACTGACACTGAAAGCGCCGGAGCGCGTGTACTGAGCGTGAAACGCTATGCACCAGACGCCGCAACGTCAGCTGACCCGCAGAGCGGAGACGCTAGGTGCTAGTACAGTGTGTCAGTCCAAAAGACAGTGGTGTTGTGCTATACTTACTTGCTGTGAGGGTCAATAGGAAAGTGCACGTTGGTGGTCGTCTTCCTTATACACTATGTGGGAAAAAAACGTCTTTTTTTATTTTTCAAAGGACTGCAGCAGCACTAGGTAACAAAGCTGTAATATGGGTTTAAACCCTACAGTGACCACACGATGAATATCCGCTGGTGGTGCTTATAGTAGCTGCAACAGCAGACTACACACTGGGTCTAGCAGCAGGCAAGACCGAGGCTGCAAGGAGTTGCGCGGCCTAAGCCAATGCGCAACGCGTCCTCTAAACTCTATTTTACACTAAAACAGGAAGAATAGACAATACAAAAAACCCAAAATATGCAACAACAATATTAAATATAATAATAAGAAGAAGAAGAAAGACGGCAACAAAGACGCCAGGAGAATGCAATGCCGGGGCAAAGCGAGAGGAAAAATATATATATCACAAAAAAAATATATATATATTTTTTTTTTAATGCTCAACAGAGCGAACACTGAAATAAACTCGGAGAAGGGGCAGTAGCCAGCTTCTCAAGCTCAAGGCTGAGGAGTACAATCAGTGAATATAATTTCTCAGAGAGAAAAAACTTACCAGCTCAGTCCTACGAGGCTGAAGCAAAAGAGGAAGTGAGTCTCCACGCGCGGTGCATTGTAAGCTCCCACGGGGCGGGCTTACACGGCAGCAGCTGCTGAGGCCATCGGCAGCTTTGCTATACAGCTTAGCCAATCCCTACTGCCTGACGGCAATATCCCATACATTGATGGTTATTTTCGACTTGAAAGGGAAACACACATACACGCACACAACAGCAAGCTGTGAGGGTAATAAAGCAGACACCACGGCAACTTGGGCGAACTGAATATTTTAAGCGCACCGAGAGGGTGGGCTGAGGCAGTCCAGCAGAGTCAATTCCAGCGGGCACGCAGAGCCGGGCCCGTGGAGGAACACGCGGTCTCTTTTTTCTTTTAAACTGCAACATTATTATTATTTTCCCCTTAGCAGACGCCTTATCCAGGGCGACTTAACAGCAGAGGAAAGCAGAAAACAGCGATCGCTGTAAGGCTTTCATCAGACTGCAATCGCAGCGATGTAGGCTGTTAACAGAAAAAAGAGTAAACACAGCGTAGTAACTGGACAGGGGTGTCTAGCCTGACTACGTGCAGTCACACGACCGGGCAGCGTAGCTTACCATGAGTGAAGCACCTTGCACCTTCTACAGGCAGAAGGCAACGAGGCACCCGTGCATCGAGCACCCGAGGCGCTTATGCGCCCTGATGTACTAAGCACCTGCCTACCCAGCACCATACGTCCTGTGGGTATGATGCGTCGCAGGCCGTAAAGGAAGGACCCGATATGGTGCTGACTCTGTGCATTAGCACTGAGGCACTGCTCGCACTACGCTGAACACTGGTAAGTGTTAACGAGTGACTGTGTCCACCACCAGCGTTACTGCAAGGTATGCTGAGCCCGCGCGCACTGGGCATCCTGTTTTCACAGATACTGTGCAGCACCGTGAGCTGCGTGCCAGGTTGAGCAGTGCTTACTTAACAACCCGCGGGTCCCAAGCGCACTGTGTACCGCATTCGAGATGCTAGGCAGAGAGTCCTGAGACAGGACGCCTGGTTTTGTGCATAGCACCAAGACTGCTTTCACTGCGTTTGACCCACAGGTACCAACACAGTGTGAATTTGCTAGGCTACAGCTAAGGCTATTAACACCACTTACACCGCGCCAGGTACCGCGGGGCACAAGTGAACCGCAGGTATTATGCAGAGTATGGGCACTAGTGTACAAACCAACCACGCCCGCACCGCGGTAATATGTACACCGCATGCAGCGCTGGAGTATTACCCGCAGCACCACGAAGCTATGCGCGCTAGTAGAGCAGTACTTACTAACGAGCACAACGTGGCACCACACTGCTTGCCTCGGCCGCCCAAACACCTTGCGAACGGGTACAGTACACCGCGTGAACTGCGATGGTGCGCACTGTGCGTGAACTGCGCACTTTAGAATGAGAGCAACGCGGCACTGCTTGCCTCGAACGTTCTAGACGCCACAAGAGCGGAGCATAAACCGCGTATTCTGCACTCTGTGCGTAACTTTGGAAGGAGCAATGAGAACCCGCGCTATAAAAAATGGCCAGAATATTGTTCTGCGACACCGCATACTGGGAACCAAGTACCGTGTGCGTTATGCTCCTACACTGGCGCCGGATAACACGCGCAGCCTGTATCAAAAGAAATCAGGCTATGCGTGCGCTGTGGTACCGCAGCACCGGAGAGGGCTACACAAAGTGCGCACCCAGACCGCATGGTCACACACACACCTGGTCAGCGCCAAGCGTGTACAGGGGGGACAGAGGCCGAAGCCGTGGTGGGTGAAGTTTTTGTCAAGCAAAAATTACAGTTTATAAGAAGGAAGAAAGAGAGAGAGAGAGAGTACACCAAACGCACATGAACCAACACACCGCAGCGGTCAGGTTCGGCCGGCGACTCCACTCGGATGGGGATACGGTAGTACCCAGCCCGAGGAAGGAGCGCTGGGTCACTTCGACAGCGGGATACGGCAGGCCTAGCCCCGAGGAGGATACTTGTGTAACTCTCTTTAGGAAAAGACAACTCACTCGCGGGTGGCTGCACAGACAGCCGCTCGCATACGACAGACAGTAAAAAGAGAGCGGCCCACCAAGGGGGCCGTTGAAAGACAGAAAGATGAAAGACTCGGTCTTTTTCAAGAGTCATTGATTCCGGGAAAGCGGCAAGCCAGCTTTCAGCACGAATGCTAGGAACTACAACAGACCCGAATAGACTCGAGGGCTCTTCCTATCAGCACGCTCAGTTCTAGACACAGAGGTCCTACCTTACCGTCTTGAGAAGGAAAAAGAGGGAGATCTTCCGGTGAGTGACGGTTTTATACCCTCGGTAGGCGGGACCGAAAGCGTCATCACAGGAAGGGGCCTTCGGCAGCTCTGATATAGAGAGCTCAGTATTACCTACCTCAAGGGCAGGGAATATCCCATACTTAATGTTGGTGGTCGTCTTCGACTTGAAAGGGAACATTTCATTATCAATCTACATCGAAAGAAAACCCCTGAAAGTTACACAGGTTGTTTGAAACTCTTTGGCGATGTCTCACAGTATAGAAGCACCGAGGCACCGAGCGTCGAGGCGCGCGGCAACCGGGCACCGAGGCACCGAAAGGCCGAGGTGCGTGCACCGAGGCACCGAAAGCACCGAGCGCCGAGGTGCGTGCACCGAGGCACCGAGCACCGAGCACCGAGGTGCACAGTGCACCGAGGGCACCGCAAGGCACCGAGCATCGAGCGTGCACAGAGGCACCGAAAGCACCGAGGCGCGGCACCGAGGCACCGAGCACCGAGGTGTGCACCCGAAGCACGAGCACCCGGCAACAAGATGCATCGAGCACCGCGAGGCCGAGGTCGTGCACCGAGGCGAGGTCGTGCACGAACACGCGAGGCACCGGCAGGCACCAGCGCCGAGGTGCGCACTGAGGCACCAGTAATCGGGTGCATGCACTGAGGCACGAGCACCGAAGCGAGGTGCGTGCCGCGGGGTGCATGCACTGGAGCCAAAGCGCCAAGGCACGACACAGGGCGCCAAAGCGCTACAGCAGCGCCAAGGCACTGACACTGGCGCCGGGAGCGTGCACCGAGCCCAGACGCCTAACGTCAGCTGACCGCAGAGCGAGACGCTTTAGGTGCTAGTATAGTGTGTCAGTCCAAAAGACAGTGGTGTTGTGCTATACTTACTTGCTGTGAGGGTCAATAGGAAAGTGCACGTTGGTGGTCGTCTTCCTTATACACTATGTGGGAAAAAAACGTCTTTTTTTATTTTTCAAAGGACTGCAGCAGCACTAGGTAACAAAGCTGTAATATGGGCGAAACCCTACAGTGACCACACGATGAATATCCGCGGGTGGTGCTTATAGTAGCTGCAACAGCAGACTACACACTGGGTCTAGCAGCAGGCAAGACCGAGGCTGCAAGGAGTTGCGCGGCCTAAGCCAATGCGCAACGCGTCCTCTAAACTCTATTTTACACTAAAACAGGAAGAATAGACAATACAAAAAACCCAAAATATGCAACAACAATATTAAATATAATAATAATAAGAAGAAGAAAGACGGGCACAAAGACGCCAGGAGAATGCAATGTCAAGCAAAGCGAGAGGAAAAATATATATATCACAAAATGAAAATATATATATTTTTTTTTTTTAATGCTCAACAGAGCGAACACTGAAATAAACTCGGAGAAGGGGCAGTAGCCAGCTTCTCAAGCTCAAGGCTGAGGAGTACAATCAGTGAATATAATTTCTCAGAGAGAAAAAACTTACCAGCTCAGTCCTACGAGGCTGAAGCAAAAGAGGAAGTGAGTCTCCACGCGCGGTGCATTGTAAGCTCCCACGGGGGCGGGCTTACACGGCAGCTCGCGCGGAGGCCTATCGGCAGCTTTGCTATACAGCTTAGCCAATCCCTACTGCCTGACGGCAATATCCCATACATTGATGGTTATTTTCGACTTGAAAGGGAAACACACATACACGCACACAACAGCAAGCTGTGAGGGTAATAAAGCAGACACCACGGCAACTTGGGCGAACTGAATATTTTAAGCGCACCGAGAGGGTGGGCTGAGGCAGTCCAGCAGAGTCAATTCCACAGCGGGGCACGGCAGAGCCGGGGCCCGGTGGAGGAACACGTGTCTCTTTTTTCTTTTAAACTGCAACATTATTATTATTTTATTCCTTAGCAGACGCCCTTATCCAGGGCGACTTAACAGCAGAGGAAAGCAGAAACAGCGATCGCTGTAAGGCTTATCAGACTGCAATCGCAAGCGATGTAGGCTGTTAAGCAGAAAAAGAGTAAACACAGCGTAGTAACTGGACAGGGGTGTCTAGCCTGGACTACGTGCAGTCACACGACCGGGCAGGCAGAAGCCATCGCTGGAGTGAAGCACCTTGCACCTTCTACAGGCAGAAGGCAACGAGGCACCTCGTGCATCGAGCACCCGAGGCGCTATGCGCGCCCTGATGTACTAAGCACCTGCCTACCGAGCACCATACGTCCTGTGGGTATGATGCGTCGCAGGCCGTAAAGGGAAGGACCCCGATATGGTGCTGACTCTGTGCATTAGCACTGAGGCACTGCTCGCACTACGTTGAACACTGGTAAGTGTTAACGTAGTGACTGTGTCCACTCACTAGCGTTACTGCAAGGTATGCTGAGCCCCGTGCGCACCAAGTATCCTGTTTTCACAGATACTGTGCAGCACCGTGAGCTATGTGCCAGGTTGAGCAGTGCTTACGCAATAACCCGTGGGTCCCAAGCGCACTGTGTACTGCATTCGAGATGCTAGGCAGAGAGTCCTGAGACAGGACGTCTGGCTTGTGCATAGCACCAAGCACTGCTTTCACTGCGTTTGACCCACAGGTACTAACACAGTGTGAATTTTGCTAGGGCTACAGCTAAGGCTATTAACACCACTTACACTGCGCCAGGTACCGTGGGCACAAGTGAACCGTGTATTATGCAGAGTATGGGCACTAGTGTACAACCAACTACGCCTGCACCGTGTAATATGTACACCGCATGCAGCGCTTGAGTATTACCGTGCAGCACCACGAGCTATGCGCTAGTAGAGCAGTACTTACGCAACGAGCACAACGGCACCACACTGCTTGCGAGCGTTCCAAACGCTTTTGCTAACGGGTACAGTACACCGCGTGAACTGCGATGGTGCGATCAGCGTAACTGCACTTTAGAATGAGAGCAACGCACTGCTTGCCTCGAACGTTTAGACGCCGCCGCAGCGGGAGCATAACCGCGCCCTGCACTCTGTGCGAATTTTTGAAGGAGCAACGAGACCCGCGCGTGCTATGTGCGCCTGTGAATATTGTTCTGCGCGACACTGCATACTGGGAACCGCACCGCAGCGTTATGCTCCTACACTGGCGCCGGATACCACGCAGCCTGTATCAAAAAGAAATCAGGGCGCGCGGCGCCGCGTACCGCAGCACCGGAGAGGGCGCCACACAAAGTGTGCACTCCAGACCGCATGGTCACACACACACCTGGTCAGCGCGAAGCGTGTACCAGGGGGGACAGAGGTCAAGTCTGGTGGGTGAAGTTTTTGTCAAGCAAAATTACAGTTTATAAGAAGGAAGAAAAGAGAGAGAGAGAGTACACCAAACGCACATGAACCAACACACCGCAGCGGAAACAGGGGTTCGCCGGGCGACTCCACTCGGATGGGGATACGGTGGTACCCAGCCCGAGGAAGGGGGAGCGGCTGGGTCACTCGACAGCGGGGATACGGCAGGCCTAGCCCCGAGGAGGATACTTGTGTAACTCTTTGGGAAAAGACAACTCACTCGCTGGTGGCTGCACAGACAGCCGCTCGCATACGACAGACAGTAAAGAGAGCGGCCCACCAAGGGGCCGTTGAAAGACAGAAGATGAAAGACTCGGTCTTTTTCAAGAGTCATTGATTCGGGGAAAGGCAAGCCAGCTTTCAGCCGCGAATGCTAGGAACTACAACAGACCGAATAGACTCGAGGGCTCTTCCTATCAGCACGCCAGTTCTAGACACAGAGGTCCTACCTTACCGCCTTGAGAAGGAAAGAGGGAGATCTTCCGGTGAGTGACGGTTTTATACCCTCGGTAGGCGGGACCGAGTGCGTCATCACAGGAAGGGGCCTTCGGCAGCTCTGATATAGAGCTCAGTATTACCTACCTCAAGGGCAGGGAACATCCCATACTTTATCGTTGGTGGTCGTCTTCGACTTGAAAGGAACATTTCATTATCAATCTACACCGAAAGAAACCCCTGAAAGTTACACAGGTTGTTTGAAACCTTTGGCGATGTCTCAGTATAGAAGCACCGAGGCACCGAAGGCCGAGGTGCACCGGGCACCGGGAGGCACTGAAGGCCGAGGTGCGCACCGAGGCACCGAGCACCGAAAGGCCGAGGTGCGTGCACCGAGGCACCGAGCACCGAGCATCGAGGTGCGGCACCGAGGCACCGAGCACCGAGGCGCTGCAACAGAGGCACCGAGCACCGGTGGGCGGCAATCAAGCACCGAGAAACCGCAGGCCGAGGCGCGGCACCGAAATGAAAGCACCGAAAGCATCGAGGTGCGTGGCACCGAGGCACCGGAGCACCGAGGCGCTGCGGCACAGAGGCACTGAGCACCGAGGCGCCGCGGCACCGGGAAGCACCGAGGCACCGAGCACCCAGGTGTGCACCGACACCGAGCACCGAGCGCCAAGGTGCGTAATCGAGGCACCGAAAGACCAGCATCGAGGTGCGCGGCACCGAGGCATCGAAAGCACCGAAGGCCGAGGCGCGCACCGAGGCACCGAGCACCGAGACACATGCACCGAGGGCACCCAACACCGAAGGCCGAGGTGCGGGCACTGAGGCACCGAAAGTACCGAGGTGTGCACTGAGGCACGAGCACCGAGCGCCGAGGGTGCGTGCACGGGGGTGCATGCACTGAGCCCTGCGCCAAGCACTAAGCACTCAGGGCACCAAAGCGCCACACCAAAGCGCCAAGGCACTGACACTGAAAGCCCGGAGCCGCGGTACTGAGCGTGAAACGCTGGCGCACCAGCCTGCGCAACGCTGGGGCTGGGATTCCGCAGAGCGGAGACGCTAGGTGCTAGTACAGTGTGTCCGTCCAAAAAGACAGTGGTGTTGTGCTATACTTACTTGCTGTGAGGGTCACAGGAGTGCACGTTGGTGGTCCTTCCTTATACACTATGTGGGAAAAAAAACGCTTTTTTATTTTCAAAGGACTGCAGCAGCACTAGGTAACAAAGCTGTAATATGGGCGAAACCCTACAGTGACCACACGATGAATATCCGCGGGTGGTGCTTATAGTAGCTGCAACAGCAGACTACACACTGGGTCTAGCAGCAGGCAAGACCGAGGCTGCAAGGAGTTGCGCGGCCTAAGCCAATGCGCAACGCGTCCTCTAAACTCTATTTTACACTAAAACAGGAAGAATAGACAATACAAAAAACCCAAAATATGCAACAACAATATTAAATATAATAAGAAGAAGAAGAAGAAAGACGGGCACAAAGACGCCAGGAGAATGCAATGCCGAAGCAAAGCGAGAGGAAAAATATATATATATCACAAAATGAAAATATATATATATATTTTTTTTTTTTAATGCTCAACAGAGCGAACACTGAAATAAACTCGGAGAAGGGGCAGTAGCCAGCTTCTCAAGCTCAAGGCTGAGGAGTACAATCAGTGAATATAATTTCAGAGAGAAAAACTTACCAGCTCAGTCCCACGAGGCTGAAGCAAAAGAGGAAGTGAGTCTCCACGCCGTGCATTGTAAGTTCCCACGGGGCGGGCTTACACGGCAGTCACATGAGGCTCATCGGCAGCTTTGCTATACAGCTTAGCTAATCCCTACTGCCTGACGGCAATATCCCATACATTGATGGTTATTTTCGACTTGAAAGGGAAACACATACACGCACACAACAGCAAGCTGTGAGGGTAATAAAGCAGACACCACGGCATCTCATGAACTGAATATTTTAAGCGCACCGAGAGGGTGGGCTGAGGCAGTCCAGCAGAGTCAATTCCACAGCGGGCACGGCAGAGCGGGGCCCGTGGAGGAACACGTGTCTTTTTTTCTTTTAAACTGCAACATTATTATTATTTTATTCTTAGCAGACGCCCTTATCCAGGGCGACTTAACAGCAGAGGAAAGCAGAAAACAGCGACGCTGTAAGGCTTTCATCAGACTGCAATCGCAAAGCGATGTAGGCTGTTAAGCGAAAAAGAGTAAACACAGCGTAGTAACTGGACAGGGGTGTCTAGCCTGGACTACGTGCAGTCACACGACCGGGCAGCGGCAGAACACCCTGAGTGAAGCACCTTGCACCTTCTACAGGCAGAAGGCAACGAGGCACCCGCATCGAGCACCCGAGGCGCCATGCCCTGATGTACTAAGCACCTGCCCACCGGCACCATACGCCCTGTGGGTATGATGCGTCGCAGGGCGTAGCCGGGAAGGACCCGACATGGTGCTGACTGTGCATTAGCACTGAGGCACTGCTCGCACCACGTTGAACACTGGTAAGTGTTAACGTAGTGACTGTGTCCACTCACTAAGCGTTACTGCAAGGTATGCTGGAGCCCCGTATGCACCAAGTATCCTGTTTTCACAGATACTGTGCAGCACCGTGAGCTATGTGCCAGGTTGAGCAGTGCTTACGCACAACCGCGGGTCCCAAGCGCACTGTGTACTGCATTCGAGATGCTAGGCAGAGAGTCCTGAGACAGGACGCCTGGCTGGCAGCACAGCACCGCGACCGCTTTCACCGCGCTTGACCCACAGGTACCAACATTGTGCGTGAATTTTGCTAGCTACAGCTAAGGCTATTAACACCACTTTACACCGCGCCAGGTACCGTGGGCACAAGTGAACCGTGGTATTATGCAGAGTATGGGCACCAGTGTATTAACCAACTACGCCTGCACCGGTAATATGTACACCGCATGCAGCGCTTGAGTATTACCGCAGCACCACGCAGCTGGGCGCTTAGTAGAGCAGTACTTACGCAACGAGCACAACGTGCACCGCACTGCTTGCCTCGAGCGTTCCAAACGCCTTGCGCAACGGGTACAGTACACTGCGTGAACTGCGTATGGTGCGCACTGTGCGTAACTGCACTTTAGAATGAGAGCAACGTGCACTGCTTGCCTCGAACGTTCTAGACGCCTCGCGCAGCGGGAGCATAAACTGCGTACCCTGCACTCTGTGCGTAACTTTTTGGAAGGAGCAACGAGAACCTGCGCGTTATGTGCGCTGTGAATATTGTTCTGCGTACACTGCATACTGGGAACCAAGTACCGTGTGCGTTATGCTCCTACACTGGCGTCGGATAATACGCAGCCTGTATCAAAAGAAATCAGGCTATGCGTGCGCCGCGGTACCGCAGCACCGGAGAGGGCGCTACACAAAGTGCGTACCCAGACCGCATGGTCAACACACACACCTGGTCAGCGCGAAGCGTGTACCAGGGGGGGACAGAGGCCGAAGCCGCGGTGGGTGAAGTTTTTGTCAAGCAAAAATTACAGTTTATAAGAAGGAAGAAAGAGAGAGAGAGAGAGTACACCAAACGCACATGAACCAACACACCGCAGCGGTCAGGTTCGGCCGGCGACTCCACTCGGATGGGGATACGGTAGTACCTAGCCCCGAGGAAGGGAGCGCGGCTGGGTCACTCGACAGCGGGGATACGGCAGGCCTAGCCCGAGGAGGATACGGTGTAACTCTCTTTAGGAAAAGACAACTCACTGCGGGTGGCTGCACAGACAGCCGCTCACATCGACAGACAGTAAAAGAAGCGGCCCACCAAGGGGCGTTGAAAGACAGAAAAAGATGAAAGACTCGGTCTTTTCAAGAGTCGTTGATTCCAGGAAAGCGGCAAGCCAGCTTTCAGCACGAATGCTAGGAACTACAACAGACCCGAATAGACTCGAGGGCTCTTCCTATCAAGCACGCTCAGTTCTAGACACAGAGGTCCCTACCTTACCGTCTTGAGAAGGAAAAAGGGGAGATCTTCCGGTGAGTGGCGGTTTTATACCCTCGGTAGGCGGGACCGAGTGCGTCATCACAGGAAGGGGCCTTCGGCAGCTCTGATATAGAGAGCTCAGTATTACCTACCTCAAGGGCAGGGAATATCCCATACTTAATGTTGGTGGTCGTCTTCGACTTGAAAGGGAACATTTCATTATCAATCTACATCGAAAGAAAACCCCTGAAAGTTACACAGGTTGTTTGAAACTCTTTGGCGATGTCTCACAGTATAGAGCCACCGCTTGTTACAAACATATAACAACTGCATCACATCATAACAGCTGAATATGTTATGTATTAACTCCTCAATGAGCGACCCTGAGTGAAAAAATGGCAATCCATTTATTTTTTGTTTTTAACCCATGTATTTAACTCGTAGGTTCGTAGGAGCTGCAGGCCTCACACAAAGCGAGTCACTTTTTTGGACAGAGGAGATATGGGCCTCACACAGAAGTGGTTAACAATATGACATATCAAAGAATGTTTGTGAACTTGTTTTTGAACCTGTAAGAATATATATCAAATCAAATCATGTCCTGTACCTGTTTGAATGAATGAATTGATATTGGTGATGCAATATTAATATAATTAAGTACAGTACGTGCTAATTGATTGAGAGCTTGAACTGACTTGTTATATACAGCTGTAGTTAGTGTAAACCTGATGAAGGCATGGACATGCCGAAACATGTTTTCTTTTTAAATTTATACAAATAAAATGAATAGACTTTTGGATATAACAGTGGTCAAGACTATCTTTTAACCCTTTAATGCACAGCCATACAAAAAAACAACACAAAATCAGATTTTATACCAGAATGCTTTATTTGAAACATAAATAACAAAAATAAACTGTTTTTTTTCAGTTTCTGATTCCCAATTGTTTTTAACAAAATGTAGCATATATGATACATTGAGAAACAACAGGTATGTTATTCCAGGCAAAGTCAGTGTGTGATTGAATTCAGTTGTGTTGCTTTTCCACACACTGAACCAATAAACAAAGAACAGAAAGAACAAAACTGAACACTGAACATTTCTTTTTATTTATGCACTCCACATCACTTACAATGTGCACCATCAAAAATAAAAATAAAGTTTCTAAAGATGATTTCAGCAAGCTAAAACACCACACGAACACTTGTCATGTGACACTTTATATATTGGCTTGCTAGCTTGCAATGGGCTGCAGTAGGGGGCACCAAAATTAATGTAGCATATTTGATACAAAAGGCATTATAGGGTGGGAGTGTGGCCGAGATTAGTTTCAGATTGATTAACTTAAAAAAGAAGAACTCCCAACAGCAACGACAACAGCAATGAGTGCCATTTTTACCTGAAAAAAAGCATTGAGAGGTTAAACATAAATCCTTGTTTGTGTGCGTACAATAGTAGTGTCTGCTATGCTCTGCTCTTGAACCTGCAGTCCACTATGATTCCTCTTGCACACCATGCGGATAGCACCATATAAACTGGACAACCCAGTGGGGAGCACGACGGACGAAATTGAAATGGTGGAAATGACAAATGACTGCTTCCTAACACAATTTGTCAAGGCACCGACTAGAGGGGAAGCATGCCTTGATTTAGTCTTTTCAAATAATGAAGACAGAATAACTAAAACAGAGGTCAGAGAGCCATTGGCAAACTCAGACCACAACATGGTCTCATTTGAAATGTCTTTTAAACCCCCAAAAGTAATGACTAAAGCTAAGGTTTACAATTTTAGAAAAGCAAACTACGAAGGTATGAAACAGAGACTAACAGAAGTAGATTGGAGTAAAAGGATGGCTGTTTTTTTTTAAATCTGTAGTACTAGAGACGCAAAACAATGACATCCCATAAGCAGACAAATCTAAATATAAAACAAAATGGCCAAAAAATGTTTAATAGATCAATTAAAAAAATATTCAGCAAAAAAGGAACTTTACAGAGCGTTTAAAAGGGACCAAAAACAAAGTACACAGAAAGAGTACTTGGAACTGCAAACACAAGTCAAAAAGGAAGTTAGAAAGGCCAAGAGAGAGATAGAAATCAATATTGCTAAGGGGGCTAAAACCAATTCCAAAATGTTTTTCCAATATTATAACAGCAAGAGGAGGTTATATGTCTAAAAGACACAAATGACAAAATTATAGATGAAGAAAAAAATATCAAATATATTAAATGATTACTTTTCAAAGGTTTTTACAAAAGAGGACACGGACAACATGCTCCACATGTCGACCTGTTCCTATCCAGTTTTAAATAACTTTAGCATAACAGAGGCAGAAGTGTTAAAGGGACAAGGAGCTCTTAAAATAAACAAATCCCCTGGGCAGTGGTGAGGTGTTGTGACGTCACGGACCAGGAAGTAACTAAACCAAAACAATGGATGGGCGGGTGAAGCTGAATGCAACGGCACTCAGCGTGTTTAATAAATAAATAAACAAAACAAAAGATTTAAACAATAACAAAACACTAAACAAAAAGGCACAAGGGCCAAACAAACCAGACAGACAAACAAGTAAGTGTCGTGCTGGCTAATCCAGCACGTTTTAGCAATTGTTATCTTAAATTCTGTCTCCTCTCTATCTCCCCGTACCTCCTCTCTGTACACCCAACAACCGCAGCACTGACAGCTGCAGGTTATTATACTCTGGCTGAGGGGTTAACTAGTTGTTAATTATCTTATTACCCCTCGGCCACAGTCTGCATGCGTTTAGTAAGGATGCGTGATAGTCAGCTAGTTAAATAATCAGTAGCTGATCAGCCACGCATCCTCACGGGTTTTAAATTATAAAACAATAAGGAATACACAAATATCTGCGCCGCAAACAATAATACAAATAATAATAAATAAATACATAGGGGTGGGACAAAACCAAACCAGGTAACTACACACTGTCACAAAGACGGCCGGAGTGGGTGGCGTCAGACCAGATGCAGGAAATAAAACAACAGAGAGGTGTGGTTTGGTGGAGCTGAGCGAATGCTTTCGCTCAGCATTTAATAAACAGAACAGAAAATAAAAAGGTTGAACAAACAAACACAAGCACAAAACAGGACACGGCACTATACGCCAAAATAAAAAGACAAACAAAACGGACTAGACAGACAAACACGGTGAGCAGATACGTTTAACTATTATTATTATTATTATTATTATTATTATTATTATTATTATTATTACCTCCGTCTCCAATCCCGTTCTCCACTCACTGAACACCCAACCCCGAGTGAATGCTACGTGTCTCTATATATACTGTTGTGCTGGGATTCAATTACTAATTAATTATTCACTTGAATCCCAGCACATGAATTCATTCTGTGCAACCCCGTGCTCACATATTACATTTAACCAGCACGTGAAGTGATTTGTGCCCTCCTCGTGCCTAAATACAAATCTACATTTTTAATTCACACGTGAAACACAGACCCATTTATATCCCGTGTACCAATGACTATACACCAACATTAACACATGCACGCACCATACAACACATAATATGCACACAGGGGCGGGGCACATTGCCACACACACCAATAAGCCTGACTTCTATTATATGTAAACTTATGTAAACTATAATAAGATCCAAAATGGAAAACTACCTATATGGTAACAATATCCTGAGAGACAGTCAGCATGGTTTTAGGAAAGGGAGATCGTGTCTAACTAACTTGTTTGACTTTTTTGAGGATGCAACATTGGCAATGTATAATTGCAAAGCATACGACATGGTTTATTTAGATTTCCAGAAAGCTTTTGACAAAGTCCCGCATAAATTGAACACAGTAGGGATTCAAGGAAATGCATGCACATGGATTAGGGAGTGGTTAACATGTAGAAAACAGAAAGTACTGATTAGAGGAGAAACCTCAAAATGGAGTGAGGTAACCAGTGTTGTACCACAGGGATCAGTATTAGGTCCTCTGTTATTCCTAATCTACATTAATGATTTAGATTCTGGTATAGTAAGCAAACTTGTTAAATTTGCAGACGACACAAAAATAGGAGGAGTGGCAGACACTGTTGAAGCAGCAAAGGTCATTCAAAATGATCTAGACAGCATTCAGAACTGGGTAGACACATGGCAAATAACATTTAATAGAGAAAAGTGTAAGGTACTGCACACAGGCAATACAAATGTGCATTATAAATATCATATGGGAGATACTGAAATTGAAGAAGGAATCTATGAAAAAGACCTAGGAGTTTATGTTGACTCAGAAATGTCTTCATCTAGACAATGTGGGGAAGCTATAAAAAAGGCCAACAAAATGCTTGAATATATAGTGAAAAGTGTTGAATTTAAATCAAGGGAAGTAATGTTAAAACTTTACAATGCAATGGTAAAACCTCACCTAGAATATTGTGTTCAGTTCTGGTCACCTCTAAAAAGAGTGATAGAAGAGTGACCAGAATTATCCCAGGTTTAAAAGGCATGTTGTATGCAGACAGGCTAAAAGAATCCTGTGTCGCTTTCTTCTGTGCCAGGAAAATATAGCTCTGGACATGCAGCCTCTACACGTGTTAACAATTCACATTTCTCCCCTTTGAAATTGTTTTCAATTTTTAGTAACTGCATTTCAACCTTGTTTTTATCATTTATTGCAAAGATTTGCCACTGGTTCTGGATTGTTTCCTCAAACAAACGTACCAGCAACACCCTTAGCACATGACCAGCGATGCTGGGGCCCTCTAGTTTCTTATCTTCAAAACTTCCTGCAGGGCACAGTTTAGTGTACAACAGTGTTCTCTTTCCCTGAGACACAGACAAACACAGACACATTTAAGGTTTGTAGGAATTTATTTTTAAAATGTTTTTTTTTTTCTTTAAGCAAATACATTGTAACAAAGTTGGAACTTGTGCTTGGGTCTCAAGCTGTATAAAATAAGTCACTGCTCAATTTATTTTCAAAACTTGCTTTATCTTTTTATATATTTTTCTTTTCCCTTTTTACTAATTTTATTTTTCAACACTTTATACATTTTTCAAGCTTGCTTTATTTTACAGCACTATACCTTTTTTCCCAATTTCAAGCTTGTTTATTTTTTCAGCATTTTGTACCTTTTTTGTTTTCACCCATTTTACGGCTCATTTTATTTTTTCTGAAATAAAGAATAACAAACTGTACACCCCTGTTTTCAAACTTTTAATTTTTTTTTATTTTATTTTTCTAAAAAGTTTATTTGATTTTCTGAAATAACACATGTAACAAAACAATGTATTCCCCTGTTTACCCATTTCATTCTTAAATACATTTACATTAAAAATGAATACCCAAAACCTTTGTTTAATTCCCCATTTTAATGTAATAAACTAGAGTCATGGAACATGATTTCCAAAAGTGCATTAAAAACTACATACACGTGACAGGATAAGAGGGTGGGACTTCTGGAATTGCTTAAAGACTACAAACACATGACCGGAACTAGTCGACTTCCGATCGATTCTGATTGGCTAAGGGACCTGTCAAACCCAAATGCTGCGTTCAATTTGGTTAAAAAGTTACATGGTGATAGCACATATAACGTATTACTTCTAGCGACCGGCAAGCGAGTGGTACATTTGTAATGCTGCGCTAATATGACCATAATTCAAGGCGTGTTTTTCATTGTACCTAATAAATGATAGCAACAGTAGTTTTTTTTTTTTTTTTACATGAAACCTATCCTACATGTGTTATTATATTTCTAAA
The DNA here is from genome assembly GCA_036884735.1 of Huso huso. Taxonomy (NCBI): domain Eukaryota; kingdom Metazoa; phylum Chordata; class Actinopteri; order Acipenseriformes; family Acipenseridae; genus Huso; species Huso huso. Next base: position 9,088,182 of record CM072681.1, on the reverse strand, counting down.
CGGATACAAACAAATACAAATACATTTATAGAAGGGATATTATTAGAACGCGAGCGGCACATTTTTTTTGAAAAACCCATTTAAGTTTGTGCTTTGCTATTTATTAATGCATGCATATTTACTGATGTATACATTTATTCATTTTTGTTTTTAAAACAGCTTCAGTAAAAAGTTTAAAATGTAATTATCAAGGGGTGGTCTCCCATTCAAACACGGACCCTATTGAATAAGCTTGGTTTTAACTTTGTATTAAGACAAAGGCTTGTGAATCTATGACTAGAAACGAAGGAACGAGCGTAAGTTTAGCGTTTCTCATTGTAATTTTAAAACGTGTCAATTTTTTTTATGTGTGCTATTTGCACATATATTTAAACGTGTTCATTTTTGTTTTTTATTAATTTGTTTTATCATGACACGTACATTTGTACATGTATAAATGGCAATGTTTGTAATGGATACATTTATAAATAAAGCAAGCTGTCGACCTGTAAATTATTTAAATTTTACCGTGACAATAATTATCGTTCATCAGACATTTAAACAAGGAAAGGGCCATTCTTGTTTACAATTCCATTCTATGGTAGCAGAATCCGACAATTTATTTTTTCCCAACAATAACTTGTGGAGGAATTATATAAACGTTACTCTCACTCTCCCAATCCGAATGTTAGTTTTTTTCATTTTCAAACACGAAACCAGAAATTGCAGTTCAGGGCAAAGCGGAACAGGGATGGAAGCTTGAAAAATCAACACATTTCAGCAGCAACCCAGTTCCGTAGCGGGTTAAGTCCTTACCGCTTCAATTTCGAATAACTCAAGTCGTTAGTTCAAAAACAATGAAACATACATAAATTGTTTAATCTAAACGACATGAATTATAACGGGCTTGCATACTCAGGTTTATTTTGATGTTAACCAAAATATGAAATGTCCTGATTGGTAGGTGTCCGATAGTGGTTACACACGGTTAAAAAAAGTAAAAATGAAGCGAGGAAGGAGAATAACAATTTGCCTTAGTTTGACGACTTATATCTTTTTGGTTATAAGAGGTATTTTTATTTTTATTTTTTTTTAAAACATTTTGATCATAGAAAGCTTTGAACTTTTAATTTCAAGTGGAATGGTACTTAAGTTATTTAGTTTTGCCGCTGCAACATGCTGAAAACAGCAAAACCCTTTGTCCTGTATAGAGAGTCTCGGCAGATTCTCCAACAAGTTTTTCTTACTTGTTGAGGAACTACCGTTCCTCTCAATATATTGAACTGAGCTATCTATATTTGGAGCGGGACTGATAATTATGAATATTGTAAACTATTTGTTCTATTTTTGATAACGGAGAGCACGAAGTTCACGGTTGGTTCGAAGCTCTATGTTGACTGCAGCCAGTGACGTCTCAGTTCTATTCACTAGCTGACAGAGAAATACCGGAGTTACACTCTGGATTGGTGTAACTGGTAAGTGTTTTATTTTATTTTGTTAAGTTGCTTTGAAGTGAATACAACCTGCGTGTTGCACTGCATTGCAATTAGTTTATTTACATTTTATTTTGACCGTTGCTATTATTAATAATTATACTGAATGAGAGTGTGAATAGAACGCATTTTTTCTTCTTTTTAAATATCTATTTTGCCACTAACCAAAATTTTATTCACTGTTCCTGGGAAATAAAATCTGCCTTTTGTATTGCAACTGTGTTTATGTGTCTATTCAAATATTGTTATATGTAAAGTTCAATTTCTCTACTGTATTTTACACATAGCATTGGCTAATTTACAGAAAGCTAATTTATATTGGTAGAGTGGAGGTGCTGCAATTGTATTTCAATGTTTAGTTATCTGGGCGATTATGATTTTGCCACACCAGTTTAACTTATAAAATAAATGGATGTATACAGGTACTCAGGCTTGAACGGGAAACTGACATTCTTAGCCCAACTAAATATAACTTAATGAACCCAGGTCCCATATCTCTCTCTTTGGCATAGAGGAGGCGTCCTGAGTGATAGTCTTAGCGGAGATGTAGGGTCACACTTAGACTACTCAGTGTTAATTTAGGTACGGTAGTCCAAGATAAGAGCACACAATGGTCTGTTAAACTAGCCAAATGTATTTTTGCAGCCCTCTGATCAATTTCCCTGATCCCAGAAAGTGCTACTACATCATCCAAAACACATGTGGATTCAAACTTGTGGAAATCAGGGATTAGCTTGATGAGAGGTGGATGTAGAGGGCTCAAAAAACTGAAAATCATTGCCATTGAGCTTAAAACCCCTCCTGGGAAGGAGGACCCTCAAAGTGTTTCTAGCACGGTCGCAAACAATAGCTCTCTCCTTGATAAAGTCAACTGGCTCGTTTTTATTAAGAGCTTTTACTGGTAGTGCTGAATATGCAGTGAGGAGTTTGCTGAGAGACTCCGTTTCAGCACAGTTGCCGTAGGGCCATGGCGGTTTATTCGTTTCAGCAGATTCATTATTTTTGTCCCTATGTGTAAATGTAATATTTTGGAAAACAGACGTGCAGTTCTTGCAGGGAGGCACTCCATAATAGTTTCTTTCTGTCCAGTGTCTTTTAAAGGATCTGCATATTACTTCTGATGGAAACTGAACTGCACCACCTTCTTGTGCAAAGCTTACTGCATAAGCCACTGCATAGTTCCATGTTTTTAGACATGAGAGTTGGATCATTAATTTCTTCTCTAAATCCCCCCTACATGACAGGGAGGCTCCATAGAATGTATCTGTTTTTTCTCTGTTTGCCTTTTCATAATGAGTAATGCAGATGACAGTGGCTTCCAATGTGTAATAGTTATAATATTTGTTGTCACTCGATTTTAACTTCAGGTTATTGAAGACATTAACCAGATGGTTCTTGACCTGTTCTTCATTTTGACTGATATTTACAACCTACATATTAAAAGAAAAAACAAAACTTATTGGATTTGAATTTTAAAAAAAATCCTGTTAGCAGAGAAGTCAAAATGTAAAATGTTTATAACTAGCACCCAATATTAAAAACATCATTTTGAAAACAAATTGGGCTGCAGGTAATAATTATTATAGATTTATCTAGTCACTGTAAATACTTTTGGAAAGAACATCCTGTACGTCAAACAGAAGAAGAGAAATCCACTGTAAACTTAGATGTGACATAATGCTAGATGGAAATGCCCAATGTAAGTGATCATGTTCCAGCTCATACTGACCGCATCAAGCAGGATGGAGAAAGGTGTGCGGGTCGGCAGGTGGGTGTTGCATTTCTCAGAAGGTTCTGAGAATTTTAAACCCAAGATTCTTTTTAATGATTCAACCTCTTCCTGGAGGAAGAACTCTTCAGGCTTAATATTCAAAATGTGAATGGAGCCCAAGAAGAAGATGCTGTGCAGCAGCTGGTTAAGAGATCAGAACAGAAACACACAGACCCTCTAGTTAACAGACAACAAAGCTAAAGAAAAAAAAATTACAAGGGATTAGATAATCACCTTGATTCTCTACAGACATTGAGGCTTATAATTTAAATTCAGTGTAAACTGTGCATAAGTATTTCACAATTATATAACAAACCAACATATTCATTTACTGTAATTTGGGGATGTGACAGCTTGACAAATACATGATAATTCTATTATATTCAGCACTTGTGCAATCTTACCTCAACCATATATTTACCCATGATATCTGTTCTATGCTCGCTGTAAAGTTCTAGAAACTTTGTGATTAGATAATTCCCACATCTCTTCAGGCCTCCTTGTGCATGCATCTCTCTTTCAGTAAGTATACTCTGAAATAATACATAAGCAAATTAAGTTATGTTTTACCCTCAGTGTAAATCATTATTTCAGGTAATCATCATTAAGGGCCCCATTTTCAGATGTATCTCTGCATATTTTATGAGGGACACGTTTGTAAAGAAGATGCTGCAGTGCTGCATGACTTGTGTGGCATTTTTGGTACGCATGGACAGAGTAGCAGTTGAGTCTGATTTTCAATATCACAGCATTTCAAAACTCTGCAATATTTGTATCTTTCCCCTATTATATTATGTCATTTGTTACAGTTTAATCATGAATATACATGTACCATACCTTTAAAATGTACACACGCAAATCCATATCACCATGACGGTGACTGATTTGAATACATTATTTATTTATTATAGTATTTGAATAAATAAATAGCCAAGTTGAAGGGTGTATATTTAATTTTATTTAAATTTTATGTGAATTGTAGATGTTTAGGTTTAGGAGGTAAAAGGGCTGGATTTTTTGGTTCAGTCTATTTCAACTCCCAAGGGCTCTGCCCCTGTACCAGTGCATAAACCTAGCTGCTACTTGCATTTTATATAAGAACATACAACAAGCATCCCCAATGTCCAATGCAACTACACTTCTCATCACCCCAATCCTAGACACATGAGTAGGAGGAGGGTGGGAAATGTAGTTCTGAAGTTCTTCTCAAGGGTACATCTGTCTAGTCAAAGTTCTAATGTAGCGGAGTGATCAACGAGGTCCATATTACAGTACTTTAAGATGACAGATTGTGTGCCAAGTAAAGCCTTTGCGGAATCTACACAAATGTATTCTCAGTATCTTGACCACAAACTGGATGCCGACTACACTTCACAGTAGCTTCCTAAATTGTACAGTACTATTTTCCACTCGAATACAGTATTCCCTAAGCAGTTTTTTTTTAATGATGAAGCAGCATGCAAAGCATTAGCTGTTGCAGCCGATGTGCCGTACACTCAATAACATAAACAGATATAAAGTTGCACATTTTTTAATCTTCACAGCAGATTTTGTACATTACATTTTGCATTTGCATGTGCATAAGCCTATTAAGTTTTCCACTGTTAAACAAACCTTAGTTTTCCGAATTCTTGTATTCAGAATACTGAACTTGGTTATTAAAACACTGTTTGCATGTAAACGTAGTGAGAGGAGCAGGCAAGACATAAGACAACACATATTCTGTGTTTTTTTTCTAATTTCTTGTGTATAGTGAGTAGAACACAGTTTACTGTTGATTTGTCTTTGTCGCTTTTGGAAACTATCTCCCCTTGTTGTCCTTCACCTGGATGACGTTGTAGAACGTAAGAACGTAAGTAAGTTTAGACTTACGCCCAACGTGTAGCCTACTAATGACCACAAATTACCGCAAATTATTACAAAGTAATCAGAGTACTGCAAATTACCACAAAATACCATAAAGTGTTGAATCTTTTGCATAGTACATTACGTGATGTTTTGAAGTTCTCATATGCTTATTTTGTTTTGTGTGTTTATTTTCAGTACCTGTGTGTGACAGGGTGGCTGAGTGGTGACGTCACAGCAGAAGCAGGCACGAAAACAAACTGACACCAATACTGCAGTTCAAAAGAAAGAATCGGCTGTGCCGTTTTTATTCAGCAAAAATAAATAAAATATTTAAACAAAAACACTGGCTCACAGAGCAAAATAAAAGAGTAAACAAAACAAATCCGACACAAAATAAACAATAAATAATAAATCTCTCTCTCTCTCTCTCTCTCTCTCTCTCTCTCTCTCTCTCTCTCTCTCTCTCTCTCTCTCTCTCTCTCTCTCTCTCTCTCTCTCTCTCTCTCTCTCTCTCCGCTCCTACAACACCCACCCTGATCTAGAGAGCTGCAGGCTTTTTATAACAGGTGACCATCTCCCGATTAGCAACAAATTAAATCACTTAATTAATTCAGAGATGGCCACCTTCTGCACGAGTTTTTTAAACTGTGGATGGGACTACCCATCCACGCTAAACAAAACATAAAACAGAAACACGGCTACGCCGACAATACATAAATACAAATAAAACAATACAGAAATAACACACGGCGCCTTGCCGTCCTATAACGCAATAAATAAATCATAAAACAAATACAAACTAACAGAGGGGCGGAGGGGGAAACCCCGTTCTAAAAATAAAACGAACAAACATATATCAATAAGCAGGGCTTACTACCGCCCTGCTACACGCTGTTATATAAAAATCATTGTCAAAGTAAGCTTTCCTCATTTATATAAACATGAAAAAAGATTTGTTAATGTAAAGTACTTTGTACAAGGCAATATTTTGCTTCAAATTGTTATGCTCTGTGTCTATTAAATTGCATGTATGATTCTCTAAGAGTAAAATGCATCTTTGTTTAAGTTAAGGATTGTTTGTGGTACTTTGTGGTACTTTGTGGTAATTTGTGGTACTTTGTGGTAATTTGCGGTACTTTGTGGTATTTTGTGGTACTTTGTGGTAGTGTGTGGTAATTTGTAGTATTTTGCAGTACTTTGTGGTATTTTGCGGTACTTTGTGGTATTTTGCGGTAATTTGTGGTACTTTGTGGTATTTTGCGGTACTTTGTGGTATTTTGTGGTACTTTGTGGTACTTTGTGGTAATTTGTGGTATTTTGTGGTATTTTGCGGTACTTTGCGGTACTTTGTGGTACTTTGGTGTTATGCGCGTATTTTAATGGTGTTTTGTGGTATTTTTGTGGTATTTTGGTATTGCACTTGGTGCTACAATGGTATTTGGCGCGATTATTTGTGGTATTTTGCGGTACTTTGCGGTACTTTGTGGTATTTTGCGGTATTTTGTGGTACTTTGTGGTACTTTGTGGTATTTTGCGGTACTTTGTGGTATTTTGCGGTATTTTGTGGTACTTTGTGGTACTTTGTGGTATTTTGCGGTACTTTGTGGTGATTTCGGTACTTCGGTGGCACATGGTACTTTGTGGTACTTTGCGGTACTTTGTGGTATTTTGCGGTATTTTGCGGTACTTTGCGGTACTTTGTGGTATTTTGCGGTACTTTGCGGTACTTTGTGGTATTTTGCGGTACTTTGTGGTACTTTGTGGTAGTGTGTGGTAATTTGTAGTATTTTGCAGTACTTTGTGGTAATAAGTAGGACTGGCCCCCATGCTTGAAAGTTGATTCAGCTCAAATGGCAATGAAAACGCAACACCACAGATCGTGATCAAATGTACCGATGCATTTGATCCGGATCAGAAATGGCATTGTAAATGTGGCCTCCAGGATTATTCATATCCTGGATTCAATGTAGGATCAACCTTTAGGTTATGTTTCTGGGGGTGGTGTAGAGTTTCACTATATCTCTGTCTCTATCACTTCTGTAACCGATCTCTGGTATTTAACTGTCACACTTTGTCTCACTTCTGTGTTCTGTAACCTGATATCGATTACCTGTCACTCTCGTTCTCATTACTGTCACCCGATCTCCTGTAAAACCTGATCTCAATTAACTGTGAGTCTGTCTTTCTCACTACAGTAACCTGATCTCCTGTAACCTGATCTCAATTACCTGTCGTTGTATGTCCTGCTATAAAAGTACCTCTCCTCTTTGCCCTCGCTCTCTCTAAAGTCTTGTTCATTGTTTCAGATCGCTTTCCTTTTAATGACGCTCTTTGAATCATTCCTCAAGGCAGGATTTTCATTTCCCGTTTCCTGGCTCTCTCTTCCACAGTCAGCAATCTAAATTCTCATATCTTAATCTCTGCCGAAGCAAGAAAGAACATTAAAGTGTGGTCAACTCTTCTACAGCATTGGAATGGACTTTCCCTGTTTTATGAAGACTGTATAGCGGCTTCGGATATGGCTCTCTTCACTGACACTTCTCATGTAGAATTTGGAATCATTCTGAATAATCAGTGGCTGTCCAGCCAATGGCCCCAGAAATAGCTAACTTGCCTCCTCAGCTCAAATCTTCAGCCCTACTGGAACTGTACCCCATAGTAGCAGCAGCTTTCCTATGGGGAAAATCCTGATCTAGGAAGTCCATAGTTTTTTTTTTTTTTCTGTGATAACTCAGCAACCTTTCATATTATAAATAAAGGACGCTCCTCTGTACCTGTTATTATGAAGCTTTTACGCTGGCTCATCTGGCTTTCTGTTGCTAACAATTTTCTTGTACATGCTGGTCACCTTCCTGGTTCTTTAAATAATGCTGCAGACGCTCTTTCTCGTCATCAGATCCCAAGCTTCCATCAATTTATGCCAGCTGCCACTCCCTACCCTCTGCAAGCTCCTCTATTTCACAAGCTAATCTTGCATTAAATTCAAATGCATCCAGTCTGTTAAAAACTGCTCAGGATTTCATGGCTGTGGCGCTAGCCCCTGCTACCGCTTCATCATACAACACAGCATGGTCCTCCTACTACCAATTCTGTGCTCAAAACCAGATCATACAAAACCAGTTCAACCTCATCGGAATCCTTGCTTTCATTGTTCACCTCCACAACAATCTTCATCTCTCCCCTTCTTCAATCCGTTCTTACCTATCTGGAGTTCAGCATCACTACCACCTATCCATCCCAGCCCCTACCCTTCTCGCCCTGCCTGCAGTTCGAATGACCCTACAAGGAATTGAGAAGTCCCTCCCTCTCACCTCTCCTACTAGGCTACTGATCTCCTCTGATATTCTGATCAAGATTGTTTCAATCCTTCGACGAGGATGTTTTTATTTTTATATTTTTATTTTTTTTATAAATTTAGTCGTTGCCAATTATATATTTTCTCCCAATTTGGAATGGCCAATTATTTTATTATGCTCGGCTCACCTCTACCACCCCTGCGCTGACTCGGGAGGGCGAAGATAAACACACGCTGTCCTCCGAAGCGTGTGCCGTCAGCTGACCGCTTTTTTTTCACACTGCAGATTCACCATGCAGCCACCCAAGAGCTACAGTGTCAGAGGACAACGCAGCTCTCGGGCAGCTTACAGGCAAGCCCGCAGGCGCCCGGCCAGACTACAGGGGTTGCTGGTGCGCGGTGAGCCGAGGACACCCTGGCCGACCTAACCCCCCCCAGGTGATGCTCGGCCAATTGAGCGCCGCCCCCTGGGAGCTCCCATCCTCGGTCGGCAAAGGAATAGCCTGGACTCGAACTCACGACGTCCAGACTATAGGGCACATCCTGCACTCTACGCAAGTGCTTTTACTGGATGCGCCACTCGGGAGCCCTCGACGAGGATGTTTTGACGATCTAGATGTGCTGAGTTCACAGTTTCTTCTCCTCTTAACTTTTCAGCTGTAGGCATCCAGTGACCTCTCTATTATTCGAGATCAGTATTACCTGCTTTTTCTCAGATCTTCTGAGACAGACCAATTGCGCTCAGGACATTGTATTCAGCTTTCAATAATTAACTCCCGTCTTTGCCTTACAGCTCTCTTAAAAAACTTTTAGTTTTAAAAAAACCCTCATCCCATGGATCCTTCATTTCTCTTCTCCGACTGCTCCTGAATCATCATTACTAGATTCTGGTTTCATCTCTCCTCTCTTGTGTCCAAAGCAGGCCTGGATCAAAAGTTCTTTGTTCCTCATTCATTTAGGATCGGAGCTGCCACCTCAGCAGCTAGAGCAGCACTTAACCAGCAGACAATTAAAACTCTGGGTCACTGGAAGTCATCGGCAATAGACGCCTACATCAGACCCTCATCTATGGACATTGTTTCTGCCCAGCAATCACTTGATAGCTTGCCTGGAGTGTGGGTGCCCTCTCCGCCAGGACCACCTGAGGTTTTCCCATAAATGAAATGTTTTTTTTCCCTCTCCACTGTGCGGTGGGCTTTCTTATAGGTTGTGTATCTAACCCCTTTGTCTTGTTTGTCTTTCCTTATCTTTCTAGTTTTTAATGTTGTGCAGCGGCAGTTTTTTTATTTACAGGTGTAGGTTCTCTAGTGTTCGTGCTGGGGGTCCATCTTTTTGGGTGGATTGTAATCGAACATCCCCTAGCCTTTGGGCAGTTTTACTCGCTACAGGCAATCATTCCAGCAGGACCCCCGGCCATACCATTCTGTCCTGTCGCAGCTTGTGCGCTTTGCTATCTATTTTATTACTGTTCTATTTAACTGTATTCTAATTCCTTACTAAAATATTTCCCCAGGATCAGGGGTCACACAACCAGCCTTTAACCAAGGTTCTCTACCGTGAGCCTGATTCTGCTCTCATATATCACCTTCTGTATATTCTCTTTTCAAGGACACCATTGGGAGTGCGTTTGGCTCCACCAGGTTAGGGTCTCTGTCTTCTCGCCCCTATGGCATTGCATCAGCCGGTTTGCCGCCCCCCGGTAGGGGAACTATCATGTATGTTTTCCAGGAATCGGCGGTCGTCGGACCAGCCTTCAGTCAACAAAGGTTCTCAATCAAGAGCCCAAAACCTGCTTTGTCTTTTTGCTTTTATTCTCCCTCAAAGTAAATGGCGCTACCACAAACTTGCAATAAATCACACGCTTTGCCACTTGTAACTGCCCTGTGGTTTTAACAACAAAAATACATGCAAACATGAAACATTGTAAGACTATCAGTGTTAGATATCACAAAGACATTTCTGTCCAAAGTTATTGTATTTTATTGTTTAAGGTGTGAATAATTTTTTAAAAAACATGCAAATGAATGTCTGAATATATTACTGTTTTCATTCATTTATGCAACAAATACTGAATGTATACGTGCATTTATTTTGCTAAAAGACATTATAGTCTATAAAGGGTATAAATAATCCTGGAGGCTACCGTATTTACATGTAGTTTGTGTGTGTGTGTGTGTGTGTGTGTGTGTGTGTGTGTGTGTGTGTGTGTGTGTGTGTTTTACAAATTATAATATGACTTTAGTTGCAACATGACTTTGTGCCTAACCCCAAAAAGTATGGTATAGAAAAAAATGAACTACTGTCTCGTGCCTAGTATTACTATTAACTATTATGACACCAATAATCTGCTTGAATGCCTACTTATATTAACTATACAAAAATAATTCAAACTTAATTACCTGTTTATTTCGGGGCGACCGTTCCTTCCGGACTGTTGGGTTCTTCGTGATCATTAGAGAAAAAAACAACAACATGTATTTATTGTAGTGTGAGATTTAAAAATGTGAAACGTAACTGACTTGCATTCAAACATTTGTCATATATAGCATGTGTCCCAAATGGGGACTCTCAGGTTCAATAAAAGTGTACTTACATCTGCCATGTCTTCTGTTCTTAATTCTGCACTTCAGATAAAAGGGAGAAAAACATTTAATTCCTTCAACCACCGAGAGTACATTATTATATATATATATATATATATAATGTAGAATGCTAAACACCTTCTGCTGTTAAGAGACAGCAGTGTGGAGTAGTGGTTAGGGCTCTGACCTCTTGACCGGAGGGTCGTGGGTTCAATTCCAGGTGGGGGGACGCTGCTGTACCCTTGAGCAAAGGTACTTTATCTAGATTGCTCCAGTAAAAACCCAACTGTATAAATGGGTAATTGTATGTAAAGAATAATGTAATATCTGTATAATATGAAATAATCTACAATGTGATATCTTGTAACAATTATAAGTCGCCCTGGATAAGGACGTCTGCTAAGAAATAAATAATAATAAAGAAAAAATACATATAAAAATAATATACTGTATATACAGTACTGTGCAAAAGTTTTAGGCAGGTGTGAAAAATGCTGTAAAGTAAGAATGCTTTCAAAAATAGACATGTTAATAGTTTATATTTATCAATTAACAAAATGCAAAGTGAGTGAACAGAAGAAAAATCTACATCAAATCCATATTTGGTGTGACCACCCTTTGCCTTCAAAACAACATCAATTCTTCTAGGTACACTTGCACACAGTTTTTGAAGGAACTCGGCAGGTAGGTTGGCCCAAACATCTTGGAGAACTAACCACAGTTCTTCTGTGGATTTAGGCAGCCTCAGTTGCTTCTCTCTCTTCATGTAATCCCAGACAGACTTGATGATGTTGAGATCAGGACTCTGTGGGGGCCGTACTATCACTTCCAGGACTCCTTGTTCTTCTTTACGCTGAAGATAGTTCTTAATGACTTTCGCTGTATGTTTGGGGTCGTTGTCATGCTGCAGAATAAATTTGGGGCCAATCAGATGCCTCCCTGATGGTATTGCATGATGGATAAGTATCTGCCTGTACTTCTCAGCATTGAGGAGACCATTAATTCTGACCAAATCCCCAACTCTATTTGCAGAAATGCAGCCCCAAACTTGCAATGAACCTCCACCATGCTTCACTGTTGCCTGCAGACACTCATTCGTGTACCGCTCTCCAGCCCTTCGGCGAACAAACTGCCTTCTGCTACAGCCAAATATTTCAAATTTTGACTCATCAGTCCAGAGCACCTGTTGCCATTTTTCTGCACCCCAGTTCCTGTGTTTTCGTGCATAGTTGAGTCGCTTGGCCTTGTTTCCCCACGTCAGAGGTATGTTTTTTTGGGGCATAAAGTCTTCCATGAAGGCCACTTCTGACCAGACTTCTCCGTACAGTAGATGGGTGTACCAGGGTCCCACTGTTTTCTGCCAATTCTGAGCTAATGGCACTGCTGGACATCTTCCGATTGCGAAGGGAATAAGCATGATGTGTCTTTCATCTGCTGCAGTAAGTTTCCTTGGCCGACCACTGCGCTCACGGTCCTCAACGTTGCCCGTTTCTTTGTGCTTCTTCAAAAGAGTTTGGACAGCACATCTGGAAACCCCTGTCTGCCTTGAAATTTCTGCCTGGGAGAGACCTTGCTGATGCAGTATAACTACCTTGTGTCTTGTTGCTGTGCTCAGTCTTGCCATGGTGTATGACTTTTGACAGTAAACTGTCTTCAAAGCAACCTCACCTTGTTAGCTGAGTTTGGCTGTTCCTCACCCAGTTTTATTCCTCCTGCACAGCTGTTTCTGTTTCAGTTAATGATTGTGTTTCAACCTACATATTGAATTGATGATCATTAGCACCTGTTTGGTATAATTGTTTAATCATACACCTGACTATATGCCTACAAAATCCTGACTTTGTGCAAGTGTACGTGAGAAGAATTGATGCTGTTTTGAAGGCAAGGGTGGTCACACCAAATATGGATTTGATGTAGATTTTTCTTCTGTTCACTCACTTTGCATTTTGTTAATTGATAAATATAAACTATTAACATGTCTATTTTTGAAAGCATTCTTACTTTACAGCATTTTTTTTCACACCTGCCTAAAACTTTTGCACAGTACTGTATATATATATATATATATATATATATATATATATATATATAATTTAGCACTATGCTTTACTTTCAGTAACTAAGAGAATAATTATTCTAAGCAGTTTCCAATCTACCTTGAGCTATATATTACCGTGATGTATTTTTGTTAGTCTTGTCTTGTAATATACAGTCGACCAAACGCTTTTTAAAATTGCTTTTTTAAAAAAAAATCAATCATAAAGTGGCTTATTTTATTTTTTAATTTTACAAACTGGTCGCAATATACATAATGCTCACTTTAGATCTGACATCACAAAATAGTATTTAAATTTAGAAAACGCTTAATAATGCATCTACATATCTACATTTCTAGAACTGAAAGACCGAGTAGCCTACTAAATTGTTTCTTATAAAGTTTAAAATATATAATTTACCCTAGTAGGCCGACATCATTAAAATAAATGATGCGCTCGAAATGTTTAATAACAGCTGTGCAATTTTGTACTCACGAAAATATCTTCTTCCTCTCTGCTGGACACGAAACAAATGAAGAAAACGAAACATGTGTATTACCTTAAGAGGGTGGAAACATATGACATGAATCATGATACAAGTATCGTTAAAAAATCTCAACAAAAGGGAGCGGTTTTTTGTGTGTTTCACAGGTGTCACTTTCAAAACACTATTAAAGCCAGATAACAATTAATATATATTTTTTAATATTAAGAAATTGTAGGCTTCAACTGTACAAATATACTCTACTGTCTGTATATCAAAATAAAGATGCTCATTACAATCTAGAGTGGTACCATACGTTCAGAACAAAATCCTTAATATATATGAAGAGTTTCATATAAAAAACGAGTTCAATGCCAGTTCCACACATTTCCAGATATTGCTATAGATTTACTCCTGGAGGGGTAGCCTTATTATCACGTAGTGTAAAAATCTTCATGCGAAACACTGCGATATTTCACTTGTACCTTGTTTGTTGCTTACTAACATAGGAATTAATAGTTTCTAAAATTAAAAAAAAAAAAAAAAAGAAATCAATTTAAAAACATCAATTTAAAAAAGTGAAAATGGATATAGAGCATTTTGGAATGAAGCTCTTCATGTATACATTTTACTTAAGATCCAAAAGTATTAACAACCTAATCAAAACAATAAAAAGTATTAAACTTCTATAGTTTTGTGAATGACACCATGTATAATTTGTATTACATGTGTTGTTCTGAAAAGATGTCGGAAGGCGGCATTATAAGTAGCATAAGCGTCACCGCATCAGGAAGTACAAAGCCACACTACAGCGTGCCTTACGGACCTGTTACTCAATGTCGCTTCAGTAATAGTTGCACCTGGAAGTACAATGTGATTTTTTTTATATTTATCTAAAACTCTTTTATTTAAAACTGATGTAGCAATAATAATTATACAATATATATTAAAGCAATGTACTAAGCTATAATCGCTCCAGCACGAAAATGCCAGGCTATTCATATTTAAAGGAAACCGTGCATGGGGTAATCATTAAGAGGGTGCAGAATATTTCAGTTAATTTCAATTACCAGCTGGAGATATTTCTGTTTTCTGATATATGCCAGTATTTAATGGCATAGGGTAAGCCGTTAAACCAATGTTTGCTTTCCAAACTTTACCAAAGCAAACCCTGATCAGTGTGCTTGTTCCTATTTCCCCAATTTAAGTATTCGAAAACGGGGCCCTAAATTTCTTATTAAAATGTTGACGTGCTAGGGTTGGCAGTGCTCCGGGTTTGCTGGCTTCGGCTCCGGAGTGGCTCCTGGGATTCCGCTCCAACTCCAGAGCTGATGGAGACCCTCTACTTCAGCAAAATAAATACAAAAACAGCAATTTGAGGGTTCCTAATCTTAATGAACCTTTTGGGTTCTTTTCCGCACCCTCCAGTAAGGGTTCGTTTGGGAACCTGCTTTCATTCCTCACTGGTTTAATAAAATATTGCAAACAGCTCTTTTAAGGACCCTTCAGATCTAGTTTGTAAATTGCTTTTTATAATATTGTTTTGCAAACTCCAATTTTCAATACATGATGTTTCATAGCTTACAGCATAACAACAAACAAAGGTTCTTAGAAGCACCTAAAAAGGTTTCGCCACAGTGGCAAAACAAGATTCTAGCTGGAACCTGTACTTCTTAGAGTACAAGGTCTTAGGTTCGATTCTGACCTCAGGGGTCTGTCTGTGTGAAGTTTGCATGCTCTCCCCAATGTGTTTGCATTATGGGTTTTCTCCGGGTATGGTTTTCTCCCAGTCCAAAGACATGCTGTTCAGGTTGGTCACTCTAAATTGCCCTATGTGTGAGTGTGTGTGTGTGTGGTGCCCTGCGATGGTCTGAGGTCCCGTCCAGGGTGTAGTCATGCCTTGCATTGCCTTGTGTATGCCAGGCTAGGCTCCGGCTCATCACAACGCTCTAAAGGAATAAGCGGTTATGATAATGGATGGATTGGAACTCACGATAATACCTATGAAATAACATTTCATTAATTCAAGTAAACTGGACTTAATATATCAAAGTGTTTAATGTGAGGTAGGAGAGAGTGGAGCAGCTCCATGACCTCAGCTCCAGCTCCGGAGCACTCTGATGAGCCTGAATCCAGCTCCGCTCCGGCTCCAGCTCTCCCAGCTCCAGCTCCAGCTCCACTCCAGCTCCGCTCCGGCTATAAAAACTGCCCAGTTCCACGCCGACTCCAGGTCTTGGAGCTAGCTCTGGGCTCCGGCGCCAAAGCAGCACCAACACTACAGTAGACTAAACTTTAAGTACACTACAACTTATACTGTATGCCGTATCCGACTCACAGCACTTTAAACAGAAAGACAAAAGAGATACATTTTAGATATATATATATATATATATATATATATATATATATATATATATATATATATATATATATATTATTTTCATATCAAAAAACATCAGACCTGGGAAAAAAATAGTTGTATTTGATATTTTATTTGTAAATACCAACTCTTCAAATAGTTGAAAGTATTTAAATATATATGCTCAGATAAAGCAATTATTCATTTTAATATTCAAATATTGATTGCACAAAAACAAATATTATTTGAAAGTATTTAAACATATGTAAGTTATTTAAAAATATATATTCAACTGTTCCCAAATACTTAATAATTGAAAACTAAACCTAATTATTAGCGTAAATGTATAATGTATAATTATGTACCAAGTCTTGCAATTACCACATGGTTGAGGAGGATTTTAAATGAGGAGCAGAACAAATAAACTTGTTCATTTCAACAACTTCAAAAATCAGACAAAGGAAAAAATATACCTTGAATATGAAAACATGTCAAACAGTGTGTCTCATCCTCATAAATATTATCTGATGTGTTTACATCCCCAAATAAAAACCTTGATTTGTTTGTAAATAGTTCAACTGTTGTTTCTAAATTAGAAAAACACTTATACATTGATTAAACCATTAAACAGAGCTAAACAGTGATGAGTTTTAACTCTACCTTTTGAGAATGGCTTTGTTTTACTATCGCATTTATTGCCGGTTAACAATGTTTCATAGTTTTCATATTTTTACCTACTGAAATCAAAAAGTTTAATTAATTGATCAAATTAAATAAAATTGAAATAGACCTGTTTCCAAAAAATAATTAAGTATTATTAATTTCTTAGCAGCCGCCCTTATCCAGGGGGACTTGTTACAATTATCTAGCGCACTAGTTAATATTATTATTATTATTATTATTATTTGTAATAAAATGGTTAATTAAATGAAGGCCAGAGAGTCCGTGCTTATTTATCTTTTATATAATGGTGTCCTCGGTCTGTGTTGGATTTTCTTAATACTTTATTATTATTATTTATTTCTTAGCAGACGCCCTTATCCAGGGCGACTTACAATCGCAAGCAAATACAAATACATTCAAGTGTTACAATATAAGTCATACAATAAGAACAAGAAATACAATAATTCTCAAGTGTGACAAACCACAATTCAATAATACAGCAGATAATAGTGAAAGTTACATCAGGATATGATTAAATAGTGATAGTTACATCAGGATATGATTAAGTACAAAATACTACAGATTAAACACTTGGCAGATTACAATATTCTGAGGTACAGGATTAAATGCAGTAAAAAGGGGGGCAGATAAGATAAAAAATAAAGCATATTTAAATGAAGGGTGATAGTGTCCCAGGATACAACAGAGGAGTTCTACAGGTGCTGTTTGAAGAGGTGAGTCTTAAGGAGGCGCTGAGTGTGGTCAGGGACTGGGCAGTCCTGACATCTGTAGGAAGGTCAAGTCTACCACCGCGGGGCTGGGGGGGGGAGAAGGAGCGGGCTCGGGAGGCAGGGGAGTGAGCGGAGGAGGTGGAGCCAGTCTTCTAGTGCAGGCGGAGCGGAGAGGTCGAGTGGGGGTGTAGGGAGAGATGAGGATCTGGAGGTAGCAGTCTGATCAAGGCATCTGTAGGCTGCCTGGAGAGCTGTTCTTTCAGCACTATGGTGTGTAAGGGCCTTAACAGTGGCAGGGGATATTGTACTGTAAAACCTGTCAATCTTTTGGTTACCATCGCATTTGGTAGAAAGCACATTATCCCAACACCATTCAAAAAGTTCTTCATTGAGGTGCCAAGGTAACATTTGTTTTAACTCTGTTTTTAAATAAGAGGTTTTCCCTCCATTTGTTAGCTTTAAATCCTGGAAGATCGTCCACAAAACTGTTAATCGATTGAGATCACTTATATGAGTTATAACATATGTATCTTCATACTTCACTTCAATACGTAACACCTTTTGGGTTGTGAAAGGCACAACTGGTTTCGACACACTCTTTTCTGCATTCTGTTGTGCTTCAATGCTGGCCAGAGAACTCAGAAATTCTTCTTTGTAGCTTTTCATGAACGTTATGGTTTCCTCATCAATTTCCTTCACTTTTTCACTCTGCAGAAAGTCTATGTATTCATTGCCTGTCTTAAAAAAAAAAAGAAAACAGAACTGTACTGTACTGAAGTCAGATTTTAATCATGCTAACAGTTTGCTTAAGTGACTTACACTTACTTTAATAATTGTTGAAATTACCACACCCAGGGACTGTTTTATAAAAATCTGCAATTGCAGTGGGATTACAAGTGTGCCTGCGACATTGCTGAAGTCCTCTGTGAGCTTTTCTAAAACTAGTGGCGGGTGCTGTATAATTAACTGATTAGCAATCTGCGCACATCTACAAAAATCATTTTTTTTGTTTTATAAAGAAACAACCATTATAAAACTGGTCAGAATAAAAATATCCTATCCAGCAAGTATGTGACCTTTAAGTGACAATGGAAAAAAACAATGGTTTTGGGATTGGGGCAGTACAGCTGCTGTAAGAAAGAAATGGATAGAAGAACCAAAACCGAAAAGGCAGCTAAAAAAACTAAACTCAATGAGGAGGAAAAGATGGTCTTAAATATAATTGGTGAAGTACTCTTTTCAGTTACTAGGCTCAGATTGGACCAATGAGACAAAAGCGAAGCGTCCCCCTTTTACCTTTAAATTTTGGAGTAAATAAACATCCAAGTTCGCAATTATGACAAAACAGCATCTATTCATAGTGCACTAAAGTACCTGTATTATTATTACTACTACTGCTGCTGTTATTAATAATAACTTACCAGCCGTCTCTCAAAAGCCACTGACAAAGTGCTCAGCAATATGTGTGCTGCCAGGAGATGATCGATCGGTATGTACGACTATTATTTTTATTATTATTTATTTCTTACATAGGTGAACGCTATAGCAAACGAAAGGGTGGGGCGGGGCTGGAGATGCCTAGTGAGTGCTTTGTTGATATGCAGGGCCATTTAAACCCGTTTGACTGTGGAAAAAAATACTTTTAAACAGCGCGTCTAAAATGAACTGCGCGTGTGAAAATTAATTAGACCTGATGTGCCTGACACGCAATTAATAAATGGACCGCAAAGGGTTAAAGTTTTTCTTTTTTATCTTACCAGTAGCTCAACAAATTCAGCATAGTTGTAGATTTTGGTTCCAGGAAACTGCAGTCCCTGTTCAAAGAGATCCTTTAGGGAGTCAGCTACTTGGTGCAGCACCTCATCTTCATAAGCATAGATGTTGCCATCTCCTCCAGACAGAATGATCAACTGCAGACCACCTGCCAGACATGGGAAGGTATCTATGGCACCGATAACTTCCATCTCCACTCTTTCAGGTGTGTATAGATTTTCCCATGCTTCAAGTTCATTTTCCATGTCTTTATAGATTGTGTCATTTAGCCCCCCTATTCTCAGATCATACCCTGTTGGCTTCTTCAGAGGCACAGTCTTGTTTCTGTAGCGGTTCGCTTGTGTGAACAGATGGTTAAGGTAGTCAGGAGACTCTATTTAAAAAAAAAAATCATCAAGCATCAAGAGCAAATATACAGAACAATAAGCACATTAAGTGTTTTTGTGATAAATACAAAATACCCGACAACATACCTTTATCAACCCTGCAGAAATCCCTGATGAGCTTCGACAATTCATCTTGGCTGTTACAATAAATAAAGAAATAAAATCGGATTGTGTTAGCTATCTGCTGATTTTTTTATATATATACAGCTAATGATTTTTTTTTTAAACAGACAATTAGTATGTTACTGGAACGTATTCAGTCAGTTTAGTATTTTACAATATGCTGATGAAATCTTTCAGAAAAATAAAAGGTTTTGTTTTTTTACAATAACTCGAAATTGTACACTTCTGTTTTCCAGAAATCAACCATGCATTATTATTAGTTATTTGTTTATTTAGCAGACGCCTTTATCCAAGGCGACTTACAGAGACTAGGGTGTGTGAACTATGCATCCTGACTTCTTCATACAGCTCAAGACTGGATGTAACAAACTGCAAGGAATTTGCCTGCCAATGCAAGCAGTATGACAAGTATCCTGACTCCAAAGTTTGAAAAATGAAACAAAGTGCTTGATGAGGTCTTAACCTTATACAGGGATCCAAGGGGCATGCCCCGGTGTTAATTAGAAAAAAAATAAATCAATAATTTTAAAGAGTGCTTTACAAATAATCTACTGATAAAACAACAACCGTGTAAAATAAAATAATCTATTCAGTCCCATTTCCAAACAGTTTTTATTATTATTATTATTATTATTGTTAGATAATGAGGAATTGTCATCACAGAATAAAGTTACTGAAAAGCGTAAACCTTACACTACTGCATCCAGTAATCCTAAAATATAATATAAAATAAAAAAGATTAACACACATACATGTATTTTAATATTTTCAGTAGGATTAGGATTAATGGTGCAAATCCTACCATGTCATTGTGCACTCTTCCTCTTGCACTGTGAACTCTTCTTTGCTTAGACTGACCTGGAAAAATATTTTGACAACATAAAACAAATAGCTGTTTAATTTTTCCCGTCATTATTTGGACCTCCTCTATTTGAGTTATAGAGTTATACAGTTTTAGGGCCAGACCCTCATAACAATTCTCACGGCTGATTGGTTGAAACATGATGACGTAAGTGACTTAAGTATGCTGCTAGTCACGGACACAGTCGAGGAGTAGTCGATAGGAAAATGCCAGTATTACAGTCGTGCAGTAAGGTAAGACGTTTATTACTTAACGTCGTTTTTATAGTAATTTATAATGTAATAAAAATAGTCGTGTAAGTGACACGAAGTACAATTAAATCAGGGGTAAGTATAATTATTTGAATTCCTAAAGGTAGCCAAACTACGCCACCTGGTGGAATATACGGGCACCAGGTCCCGAAAATATGAATATACTTTCGTGATTAAATCTAATACTTAATAAACTTTTATCCAAATCCTTCTTTGCAGGTTTTTTTTTTTTATCCCAGGACCACACAAGATACTATTATAAATAGGCTTTATTTAGTACACAAATGTCTTTAAAATATAAAAACTTCAGTCACAACATACAGTATTATTCCTTTTTCTTGCTCATCTGGTTCATGCTTAGTACACATTTTTAAAACACACCATTCAATAACGAGAGTATAGCAACTATAAAGATAAGATCAGTATTTGGCAGAACAATTGAATAAAGTCCACTAAATCGTGGTGCAACTGTCCAACGCAACTAACTAGAAGTCTTAGTATGCAAGAGAGAAAAACAAAAAAAGGAAAATCAATCTCAATCTCACGAGTCCCTGTCCCGGTTCCGTTAATAGCTGAGAAAAGATCCAACTCGTTTCACCCGTGCCTATAGAGGACTCTAGAAAGACAAGTCCATGTCCAGCACAGCTCACTTTAGTTTCCAGGAACACGCGCGGATTCTCCCGTGCAGCAATAACAGTTCCAGCTGCAGCAACGCTGATCCCGACACACACTCCAGGCCCAGAAAATCAGTCTTCAGCACAACGTGTACAAGTACAGATGTCAGTCCCTACACTGACTTACTGCATAGTCAAAGTTCACGCAATTGGTCTATCGAAAAAAAAAAGAAGAAAGAAAACACAGTATCGGCTTATTCCAAGCAATTCCATCCGGTTTATCACGGGAGGGGTATAACAGTCACAGTATTGAAATCACAAAAATAGCGTCTGTCAGAGTCTTAAGCAGCCAAACATGAGCACCAATACGGCTCTTTTTAGTATTGTACTTCCCTGTGTGCTGCTTGAGTCGCGTCTCTCTCAATCTTCGTATTCTTTCATCCACGAAATGTTCTTTCCTTTCTACAGCTCTGCTCCCACACTCTTGTCCACCTGCTCCCCTACTTAATCCATTAATATCGGGTCCATCTTGTGGGTCTATATTCCTCCTCCCTTGTCACCGTTCATTCACTTTTCTCTCTCTCGTTTGTGGGTGCGATCGGTGGATATTTTGTAGATCTTGTTATCTGCTTTGTCCGCTCACGCTAGGCACGTGCTCGAGTGCTCTGGCAGCAGCCATGAAGCAATTTATTTTTTCAAGTTGAAATAAATATATATTTTGTTTTTGTGTACGGGTGTTTTAAAAAGATCAGTTACATAGCTACGTATTTTGAAATAAAGATGTATTCATTATTATGAACGTTGGCAGACAGGATATTGTATATATATATATGTCCACGTGTGCTTGCCTTGTACAAATCTGATAGAGTTTAAAAAAAGGCATTTGACTTCGGGTCATTATTTAGCCTATACTGCCATCTACAGCATTACTGCGGGTGTCGTTTGCTTCTTTTGACAATAATATGGATGTTTTCACGGAAAACCGTGACAGCATGTAGTCGTGGCCGAGTAGTTAATGAACAAAAAGAACTGTCAGCACAGCGATTCGACCCCACGCTTCCAGGGTAACTGCGATCTGAACTCAGCTCCTGAGACCGCTCAACCATCCTGAACTACACAGACGACTTTTCACAACACCGCACTACACTGCTGATCCTCCGAAGTCTGACGCTGTAATAAATCACCTGGCGTGTGCTTTTCCTTATTCTTTTTCTGTTTATATTAAGGAGGGCGACCTTTTTCATCGTATTCTTTATGGGATCACAAGGAAATTCCCCTTACAGAAAGAAAATATACGGCAAACAGAGTGATCGCTTCACGGTTAGAAACAAATCAGCACAGTCTGTTAGCAAATTAACTTTATCCAAAAAAAAAAAACACAAAGAAATGACATAAATGTTACAGATATATTTCGTAGACAGAACAGTTGTAATATAATTGAGTACATTTCTAAACAATCCGATAGTAACATATATAATCTCAAAGCGCTATAATTTATTTCAGCTCTTATGAAAGACAAGTATCCTTGCGCATTATATCACAGGAAACATGATAATCCTAGCTCTTCATTTAATCCCTCAGGTTGTACCGTATGGAGATAGAAGATCCTTTTTGATTCACATTGCAATAGTTTTTGATCGAGATCACCACCACTGCGATCTTGAAATATTTTTTGTATGCCACAGAATTTAAGATCTGAAACGGAATGTTTGGCATCTACAAAATGTCTAGCTGGTGGTGGATGAATATATTTTCTCCTAATTGAACTTTTATGCTCGCTCATTAATGCGCAATTGTAACTGTCTAGTAGTTTTACCATCATATTGCAAATGGCTAGGACAAGAACTCACATTAATGACATGAGTTGAAGCACAATCACTTGTAAGATACTGTACTCTTTTTTTTCGTTGTATGGCTTGTGCATTTTCTTAGTTTTAAATGTATTATCATAGGCGGTACACTTACGATTTGGAAAAAATCCAGTAGATTTGTCCAGTACACCTAGATCTCTCGAACATCTAAACGAGTCAGCCCTTAATAAAGACCGTCAGTGTTCATTTTGGCGTATATGACATTGTCTATATTGGTATCGAATCGATCGCAATTAATGTGTTCCATGTTTCCAGTCAGTTTGATAGTTTTAATCAATCATCGAAAAAGCAGCAGTGCTTTGCAACCGTATGTTTTCTTTTGTACCTTCCTTGATAAAACACGAACTCAGAACGTGTCCGTTTCCTCCAGCCCCCAAGGAACACTGGAACGGTCATCGATAACAGCGAGCATTTGGTCGAAAACAACACTCGCTGTCTGCTTCACGCTCAAAAACGAACACTCTCACTCTTCCTCGTGGATAACGAGTCCAAACACTTTAGAAACGCATTTCGCTAGCTTTTATATAAATGTTTATTATAAAAATTCAAAACAAATCAAAATACATTCATAACATCAAAAACCAATACAAAGAAACATTACAAAAACAACTCACGCAGTGTTCTCATTTTCCATTTTCTCAAGGCTGTCTTTTTGCCCAAAGCCTTTATGTCTATCCACACATAATCTCTAATCCTAGAAATCACAATTTTACAGAAATCATTAACATTTGTTTTATTTTTAAACATACTCAGATTTCTAATACTCCACAGTGCCTCTTTTACACAATTAATTATCAGCCATCCTTTTTCCCTGTCATTTGATTTAATCCCTTTTCTCGGCCCATACAATATTAAATTGACACATAAATCTTGGTTTTAATAAATTTCCATGTCCAATTATTTACCCTTTCCCAACATTTCCTCGCATACTCACATTCATAAAACACATGTTGTATCGTTTCTTCTGCCCCACACTCTCCTCTAACACATGCATTCGACCTCGACACATGTCTTCTATAGAGCAGCTCTTTACAAGGCAGCCTTGCATGTGCTGTTAACCATGCTATGTCCTTTTGTTTATTACTTAATCTAAAATAATTTACATTGTTCCATACCATTTCTGAGTCTTTGTCACTCAATAAGCCTATTCTACTTAATTTTCCACTTGCCTCCTTCTTTTTAATCAATTTCTTTGCTGACCACTCGGCTTCCATCGCTTTACACACATTATTTTGTATAATAAAATTCATGGTCTTCCTGTACACAAAAGGCATATCCTGACTATATGGCACAGTATTCGTTAATTTCACTATACCCATTCTCCTCAAAAACTGTCCAGAACAAAACCTAGCAAAAAAACAATATTTTTTATTCATTTCAATAATTGCCTTCATCATGTGACATACACAATGGACCCATAGAAAATAAATGTCATTTGGAAAGCCCTTACCACCCTGATTCCCTTGTAAGATTACTGTTTCTCTCTTGACCTTCTCAAATTTCCCTCCCCCAAAAAACCGAAACAATTGTCTATTTAATGTTCTACCAGATGCAACATCAGGTGGGAACACCCTTGCTACATACAGCAGCATTGGCATCAGTACCATTTTTATAATTAATAGTTTTCCATCTAGTGATTGCCTTCTTAACTTCCAATAATCAATTTTCCTCTTTACCCTCCCTAAGACTTCCACCCAGTTCCTACTCCCATTAATATTTTTATCAAATACAACCCCTAAAATCGTTATACTCTCCCCTTCTACTATTAACTCCTTCTCGATCCTCTCCTTTTCCTTCCATTCTCCCATACACAAAGCATGACTCTTCTCTACGTTGATTTTTGAACCAGAAGCTGTTTCAAATAATTTCATTATATCCAAGGCTTTGTGAACTGAATAGTCATCTCTGCAGATAAACAATATATCATCCATGTAAGCCAATACCTTCACTTCTTGTTGTCCTGACCCTGGAATAATCACCCCCGTTATCTGCTTTGTTTTCCTTATTTTTGCTAGCACGGGTTCTAAAGCAAAAATGTATAACAAGGGTGATAGAGGGCACCCTTGCCTTACACCTGAATTAATTTTAAACGACGGTGACAATAACCCATTTACCACAACCCTGGCATTTACGTCCTGAAACAGCATTTTAATCCAATCGATGAAAATTGGATCAAACCCCATATGCACAAAGACTTTATAGAGATATTCATGATCTACCCTATCATAAGCTTTCTCCTGGTCAATATTAATTAGACACAAAGGGTGTCCTCTCTCTTTTGCATATAGACATGTATCTTTTATTAGAACCAAATTATCCACCACAGTTCTCCCTGGCACACCACAAACCTGATCACAGATTAATTTTCCGGTTACTTCTTGTAGTCTAATCATTAATATTTTGGATAAAATTTTATAATCACAATTAAGCAATGTAATTGGCCTCCAGTTCTTCAGATCATTGATATCCCCTTTATTTTTTAAACAAAATGGTTATCAAACCTTCCCTCATAGCTCTCCCCTAACTTCTAACTTTAAAACATTCATTCAGCATTTCCACTAGGTCATCCTTAATGTCCTCCCAGAGGGTTTGGTAAAACTCTATAGGGAGTCCATCTATCCCCGGCGCCTTCCCTTTACCAAGTGAGAAAAACACTTGCTTCACCTCGTCAGCCCTCAACCCATGTATTAAATCCATACTCTCTTCCTTATTTACCTCCCCCTCTAGTTCACTCAAAAACGAATCCTGCGCTTTGTCGTTCTCCGTACTTCCCGGTCAGCAATGGCATTCTCCTCCTCATACTCAAGCTCCTCAGCACTCGAGTCTGACTCTGAAAAATACTCCTCCAAACTCTCCTCTGTGTTCTCAGTCTGTGCCATGCTGTTCCTCTGACTCTCCGAATCAGCTTCCTTCTCCTCCACCGTTTGTTCTAGCACTCTTAGCCCTTTAACCATGTTGGAGTACAGGTCTGGGCATGCTTTAAAGACATGCCCCTCTTTCCCACACAGGTTGCATTTCTTCTCCTCTGTGCACATGGAACTAATGTGCGGCCCACCACAGTTCTTACACTTTACAGTCTTGCAAGCCACAGCTATGTGTCCCAGTTCCCCACAGTTACGGCACAGCTTCGTCATGCCGTAGTAGATCACAAACCCATGAGCACTTCCCAGTGTAATATTACTTGGCAAATGCCGCACGCCATTAATCCCATTCGGGTCCTCATGGAGTTGAATGAGCCATTGTCTAGCCCCATTCCACACCCCATCCGCATCTCTCACTTTGCGACTGGCAGATTTAACCTGACAGTGTCTGCTCAACCAGGTCTCAATATCATTATCATTTACAGTCTCTGTCATAAAACTGAATCGTGACAACTTTGATTTCTCTGTCGGACAGAGGCTCAACTAAAAAACTGATTTAAAGGTGCATCTTTTTCTTCTTGTTAAACAGTTCCAAGCACTTCCCCATTGCCCCTGTACTCACGAAGCTGACCTCAAAGCTCGCAGTTATTCCTGGTCTTCTGATTAAACAATTCAGCTCCATCGGTTTGACTTCTAGCAGCCTGAAGAATCTGCCGACTGAAGTCCAATCTGGTTAAGGTTCCGTCTTCCTTTTCTTTCCAGGTGAAACGGAGCACGTTGAATCTCCGCACTCCCGCCATCTTCTCAACTCCCGCTGTAGATCTCTCCAATTCCCGGCAGAAGATCCTTTCGGAAGCTGAAGCAACGCTTAAATAATGCTAACCTCACAGACAAACTCTAGAAACGCATTTCACAAGCAAATTACTATTGAAATGATCCTGAAAGTATTGTTTTACGTGCAAGTGGCCGACCATCTCCCTCCAACTCTGAGTGGCACCGGTAGCGGTGCCGGTGACAAATAAACAGGAGCACTTTCATATAATGCAATTGCTGTATTCCAGTGAGGTGTTACAATAAATTACAAACTCATTCCAGACTGCTTTACGGGTTCAAGTTTCTCGTATGATTTAAAAGTACATGCCAGTTGCCTCATTTGCATTGCCTGCCTTCCTCCTTTGCAGTGTAAAGTATATCAAACGTGTTCTTAAAATCTGATGAAGATTCCCATTTGAATCGGAAGTATTTTGTTTCCATTGTAGCTATTTACACACACTGCTCTGTTGGGCTCCCAGGGTGTTATCTAACAAAACGACATATGCTGTGCTGCCATAATGGATTACATAGACTTTCCTGCCCCGTGTTGTTTTCTTCTTAGATGTGGTCTCAGGTTCAGCAGTTTTCTGCTCCCTCAATCACGTTCTGCAGCATCTCCTGTATGCTTTGGTGGTCTAACAGTTTGGTCTCTGTGGCGCAATCGGTTAGCGCGTTCGGCTGTTAACCGAAAGGTTAGTGGTTCAAACCCACCCAGGGACGGTGCTTTCTGCATTTTTTAATCACATTAGAAAATGGCACTGTAATACGTTATTATTTCCTCCAATTACACTGCAGAAAAATGTGCTGTTTTTTAGTTCAAAATAATACAAAACAAAAATAGTCTTGCTGTTTGCCGAAACCCGGAATCGAACCAGGGACCTTTAAATCTTCAGTCTAACGCTCTCCCAACTGAGCTATTTTGGCTTGACGAGACTAACGTTTCGAGATAGTATTCTTTTTGGCAATCGCCTTTTTGTCAATCCAGTAAACCTGTAATGAGAAACGTTCAACAGCTCGACAACACCATAATAGAATCCGATGCCTTTACAAATGCGTTTCGAAAATGTTAAGTTTTCTCCCAAATGCGGTTCTCAACAAATGTTTTTTTATTTGTATTCCTTCCAGAGTAAGTCGAAAAGGCAAACACTGGAACTGGCTGCCTGAAAGTGCAATCTGTGTTAGGAAAACTATTTTAGTCTGATTTAAAATGGAAATTAAAATGGTATTGAGTGCTGACAAGAGTTTGGTATGAGCTGTTGATTTCCTTGAAACAATCTTTTATAGTAAAATGAACACATTTATTCCTTTTAAAACAAAGTAAGATTGAACTGTCAGAAGTGGGATTTGAACCCACGCCTCCTTTCAGAGACCAGAACACAAAATTCTTTGGAAAGACAGAGTCCTTGAGTCTGGCGCCTTAGATCACTCGGCCATCCTGACAAGCTGCATTTGTTATTGTAGAAAACCGCATTATTTTTTTCAGCACACACTAGGGTTCTCGTATCAAGGCCAGATTGGGTTTACGCACATACCAACTGTTGCTCCATGAAAGATGTTATGACAATTGTAAAAAAAGAAGCTGTTTGAATCCAACCCAAAAATTAAGATTATTTATTTCAATATCATTATAGCTATTAACGATGCACGCATTTTACAATAGCAATTGCAATATGACAATGACCAATAAATAATTTTGTTGCAATACTGTATACAATGTGAACAGAATCAGACATTGCTCTGTTGCCTCGAAGAAACATCTACAATTTGTATTTAAAAAGGACGCCCATTGTGGGGTTTCGAACCCACGACCCTGAGATTAAGAGTCTCATGCTCTACCGACTGAGCTAGCCGGGCTGACTGGTGGAACTTTATTTCACTCTAACCAACTGAGCTATTAATTTGTTATGTTATTTGAGAAAATACTGAACGACAGAACCAAAGATTCTAAATATAATCCACTGGACGTCACCAGAAACAGCTTTGATGACACAAAGTCGTATGACACAAACCCTAAGAATGTTATTCCTGATTCATTGTCGCTTAGAAACAACTGCAGCCTCCCTGCCTCAATACAAATAAAACCAATACAAAAATCGAATTACATGTATTTAAAAATGAATGGTCTCATCCATCTGGAAAGATTGGTTCTGCATTTATACAGTATCAACCTTAATCTGAGTTGAGAGGCACCCAACCTGTGGAGGATTTTAAATGTGAGGGGATGTGAATAGAAACAATATATATATATATATATATATATATATATATATATATATATATATATATATAGCTACATTTATTTATTTAAAAAATATTTATTTCTAAATGTATGTATTCCTCCATGCATTTATTTAAATCATTTATTTAGTTCTACCAAATAAATTATTCATTTATTTATTTTAATTAAACGAGGAACTACAATTTATCAGAGTTCAGGGATTTAGACAAGGAAGCAACATGCCACTCTTGTGTGCAATTCCATTCTATGGTATCGACCAAACAAACAGGAAACTAGAAATTTTCAAACAGGAAATCAAAAATTTCTAGAATCGAGCATCACCTTCAGGTTTTCAGCGATAGCTGGTCAGGCTTGGATGTAAGCTTAAAAAATGAATGCATTTCAGCAACTGCACAGTGGCGCAGCGGGCTAAGGTCATGTGCGCTTCAAGAACGTCATGCTGCAAGTTCAAACCACGGTATTTTTTTCCTGCGATATGTGCTGTTTTAAAACATAAATAATTTGTTTAATATAAATGGTGTGGATATCAAACTGCTTGCATTCCCTGGTTTGTTTTGACGTTGACCAACATGTGGAATCACATGATTGCTAGATGTCCAGTTGTTTAGCTTTTCTGTTTGAATAGTCGCTACACACCCTTAAAAAGTAGCCGGAAGAGGAAGGAGGAGGAGAATAACAATTTTACCTTAGTTTGAGGACTTATGTCTCATTGTATCTCTTTTTTTCACATTTGAGGTAAGAAAGTTTCAGTCTTTTGATACTGATACAGATGGTAAGTCTAAGTGATTTAGTTCTGCCGCTGCAACATGTTAAAAACAGCTAAACTCTTTGAGCTGTGAGACTCTCGGTAGTTTCAGACAAGTCTCTCTAACTTGTACGATAAACTACCGTTCCTCCCAATAAATAAATGTCCGGAAACATTCGAATCCAAACAAGTTAAAAAAATGAAATAGAGTGGAATAGAAACTGCAATGTCATTTATCAGAGCCTTCGTCATTGTCTTTTTAAGAATTAAACCTGCCAGACCGAACGCAGGCTAACATTCAATCAATCAATCAATTAATCAGATATATTTTCTATAGCGCCCGATATGCGCTTCACAAAATCTACTTAAAAACAACAAAATATCTAATTGTAAGCCTGGTCGAACAAAAGAAGCCTTCTGTGTAATTTTAAACAAAGAGCGCTTTCCACGATTTAAGATGCTTTAGAGACTGAATATTGGAATTGGCAGCCGAAACTGGGGGATAAAACTGCCTGTGATCAAAGTGGGCAGAAAAGTTGCATACTTTGCATACCGTATTTGGGAGAAAAGAAAACGGATCATCTCTGATTTGCAACGTTTCCATGGTTCGGCCCGGCCACTGCCGTGTGGCTGGTTAAAACGATGAGTTCAGTTTTTTTTTCTGCTGGTTGGTAATTCAGTCATGAGGCAGCTGTAGCAGAGTGGCGCAGCGGATCCGTGCTGGGCCCATAACCCAGAGATCGATGGATCGAAACCATCCTCTGCTAGCTTGTTTTTCTTCTGTTTGCAAAGTAGATTTTCTAAAATATTAACTGAAGGCAAGACTTTGTGTTATTACATTTCAGTTTAGTGTGTGTATTTCTTAAATGTTAATGTGTAGAAACAGCAGGTACGCAGCTTATCTGCCTCTACCCATAGAGGACGCATACATTTTAATAAAAATAAAAAAAATCTGAACACAAGGTGTGTTTATGTAATCTGATACGTTACATCTAGACTTAACTGTTACGGTTAACAAAATTAGAGTAAGATATCATAACAATAGAGTTAAAAGAACATTCAAATAACATGCCAGTTAAAAATGCGCCAAAAATGACAAAGTAGCCTCAGATTA
The DNA here is from genome assembly GCA_036884735.1 of Huso huso. NCBI lineage: Eukaryota > Metazoa > Chordata > Actinopteri > Acipenseriformes > Acipenseridae > Huso > Huso huso. The sequence continues at coordinate 9,057,289 of CM072681.1, read as the reverse complement.
GGACAACGGCACTTAAAGGGTAAGAAACACATTTGCAGCAAATCCTTGAAATGACCAGAGCCTTCCTCCTCCTGAATACTACGCAGGTGGGCGGGACTGAAACCTCCCCAGCTAGAGATTGGTGATTGGTTGTTTTTTTAAATTATTCATAGAGAGGTGCACCCTGGGTATTACTTATCTTTTTTACATTATACTTTAATCGAGTGGTTATTTCATTATGTGAATTTTCTGTTTGAAACGCATTGGCAATTATTAACATTACTATGAACAAGTGATATACTAGAAAGGAAACTGAATCAGACACCATCACTGCAGTGATACATGCCGGGAGTAGGGAAGTTGGTTTACCCATATATATGTTAAGGCTATACTTTCAGGGATCATTTCTATAGTTTGTTTCTAGTGAAATGCGTTTCTAAAGTGTTTGGTCTCGCTAACCCTGATGAGGAGTTACAGTGTTTTCTTCTGAGCGTGAAGCGGGTCTTGAATGCTGCTCTGTAGCTGTTCTTGATCATTGATGACCGTTCCGCCCTCTTTTGAGGGTGGAGGAAGAAAATACAGTCTGAGTGGTTTGTGACATTTTATAAATGGTAAATAAAAGATAAAAAAGCGTTTTATATTTGTTAGCATCGTGGTATATGATATGTATTACAAAAGAGAGTTTCATAAAGATAGGATATATTATCTAGTTTAAGTGTGTAGTGTTTGGAAAGTGGGTTATTAATATTAAATAACAGTGGATTCTTGTGTTTTAAGCGACGCCTAGTGGAAGAGAAGTTCATTACATGCATTTGCAGTCCGAAACGAGCAAAATAATCGATGTTACACTCACATTTTGGTGCCTGTGTCGGTTTAGCTGGAAACAGTGTTTTCTCATTAGAAATGACTGTTAGTATAACAAGGAAACTGCAAGCAAGGACTAAAAACACCAGAATGAGTATGAGCTGGCTGAGGTTGAAGATGAAGGGCGTCCTTTGTTGAGGGTAAAGTGGATAAATGTCATTGTAGAATGTCATCTTTCAATGAGCTGAAAACAAACACGGAACAGTGCAAACAGTTATTCAGTACTTCTCGCTGAGCAGAACACTAACATGCTGTCTGCAAACGTCATTGTCTTTGTTAAAAATAAAGACAGGAAAATCAAATAATGGTTTTTAGCTGGTTGTTTTTTTTCACAAGAATGTTTTCATAAAGACTAGTCATTAAAATGTGCGTCCTTGAACAGCTTCTAATGTGTTCAAACTGTATACTACTTTATCTTTATAATATTTTTAAAATATTATATTTAATATTATTCTAGGCAAAATATGATAAACCATCGCGTTGTGGAAATCCACGTGGATTATATATATATATACACATACTGTATGTATATATATATATATATATATATATATATATATATATATATATATATATATATATATATACACACACACACACATATATATATATATATATATATCATAACACGACTAAGAACTTACCTACCTTTTATCCAGTGATCTCGGTATATTGAGCAACTGGAATTTATTAAGATCTCTCCGGGGAGCAGTGATGTGCATGAAAAGAGAGTTTTGATCCTTTCTCTTTTTTATAGCTCCCTCCAAGATATCATAAAGGATGATGTTATATTTACTTAGCTTGTCAGGAAATATCTGGTGAATTTTGGTGGCAAGATTTATGTAAATACTTTGGAGTTTAGTGGAACACCAGCTGATTGAAAGGAGGAACTTGTCGCGGGTTGGGGTCTGCTTCTGGGACCGGGCTGTGAAACTTGCGGACCATCACACAACCTCCACCATGTTTAACACTGGGCATGGTTAACTTTTTTTTTTTTACTTCAAGGTGTAGTATTCTGTAGTAAAATTACTACAGCTGGCCAGTATCTGGGTGCACGGAATGGTTCACAAGACCTCATGGTTGAAATGGCTTAACGCTCCAAGTCTATTCATTGTATTCCCCTTGATGTCCTGATAACTGTTGCCTTTTTTCCCCACTGGTAAATCAACAGGTGTTGTCATGGTAAGTTCACAGGGTGCACTCTGTTCCTTCAGGAGTCCTGCAGAGGAAGTGCTTCACAAGAGCAGTTAGACATACAGTACTGTGCAAAAGTTTTAGGCAGGTGTGAAAAAATGCTGTAAAGTAAGAATGCTTTCAAAAATAGACATGTTAATAGATTATATTTATCAATTAACTAAATGCAAAGTGAGTGAACAGAAGAAAAATCTAAATCAAATCTATATTTGGTGTGACCACCCTTTGCCTTCAAAACAGCATCAATTCTTCTAGGTACACTTGCACAAAGTCAGGGATTTTGTAGGCATATAGTCAGGTGTATGATGAAACAATTATACCAAACAGGTGCTAATGATCATCAATTCAATATGTAGGTTGAAACACAATCATGAACTGAAACAGAAACAGCTGTGTAGGAGGAATAAAACTGGTGAGGAACAGCCAAACTCAGCTAACAAGGTGAGGTTGCTGAAGACAGTTTACTGTCAAAGTCATACACCATGGCAAGACTGAGCACAGCAATAAGACACAAGGTAGTTATACTGCATCAGCAAGGTCTCTCCCAGGCAGAAATTTCAAGGCAGACAGGGGGTTTCAGATGTGCTGTCCAAGCTCTTTTGAAGAAGCACAAAGAAACGGGCAATGTTGAGGACCGTGGACTTAAAGTGGTCGGCCAAGGAAACTTACTGCAGCAGATGAAAGACACATCATGCTTACTTCCTTCGCAATCGGAAGATGTCCAGCAGTGCCATTAGCTCAGAATTGGCAGAAAAACAGTGGGACCCTGGTACACCCATCTACTGTCCGGAGAAGTTCTGGTCAGAAGTGGCCTTCATGGAAGACTTGCGGCAAAAAAAAACCATACCTCCGACGTGGAAACAAGGCCAAGCGACTCAACTATGCATGAAAACACAGAAACTGGCGTGCAGAAAAAAAAAAAAAATGGCAGCAGGTGCTCTGGACTGATGAGTCAAAATTTGAAATATTTGGCTGTAAGTAAAAGGCAGTTTGTTCGGGCCAAGGGCTGGAGAGCGGTATACGAATGAGTGTCTGCAGGCAACAGTGAAGCATGGTGGAGGTTTCTTGCAAGTTTGGGGCTGCATTTCTGCAAATGGAGTTGGGGATTTGGTCAGAATTAATGGTCTCCTCAATGCTGAGAAGTACAGGCAGATACTTATCCATCATGCAATACCATCAGGGAGACATCTGATTGGCCCCAAATTTATTCTGCAGCATGATAACAACCCCAAACATACAGCGAAAGTCATTAAGAACTATCTTCAGCGTAAAGAAGAACAAGGAGTCCTGGAAGTGATGGTATGGCCCCCACAGAGCCCTGATCTCAACATCATCGAGTCTGTCTGGGATTACATGAAGAGAGAGAAGCAACTGAGGCTGCCTAAATCCACAGAAGAACTGTGGTTAGTTCTGCAAGATGTCTGGGCCAACCTACCTGCCGAGTTCCTTCAAAAACTGTGTGCAAGTGTACCTAGAAGAATTGATGCTGTTTTGAAGGCAAAGGGTGGTCACACCAAATATTGATTTGATGTAGATTTTTCTTCTGTTCACTCACTTTGCATTTTGTTAATTGATAAATATAAACTATTAACATGTCTATTTTTGAAAGCATTCTTACTTTACAGCATTTTTTCACACCTGCCTAAAACTTTTGCACAGTACTGTAGTACTTCCATGGTCAGGTCATTGAATAGACAGAGCAGCTTTTTCTGAGGGTAGAGATTAAAGAGTGAAGGATGTCTATTGATATAGGGAGCCAGGAGGGAGCAGGGGGGGGGGGCTCTTGAGGATCTCTCTGAGTGTCTGCAAACTGATGGGATGGATAGGAGTGTTGGAGAAGGGACGGAGATGAGGCAGCAGAAATACTGAATTCCAGAGATGTAGGCTTTAACGGTAGTGGGGGCTAAGTGAAGAGAATCCCTTGCATGTGCGATGGAGGCTAGAATCTGCTGTTCATTAAATTGGAATGGGATGTATTTTGTTTTGAGTGCAGAAAGTTGTAAATGTTTTCTATCCAGTGGTCAATGAAGATTTGTTCACTGGGGGTAAGGGTGTGGCCATGTAGTGATGAGCAGATTGCAGAAGGTTGGAGAGTGTTGTATGTAGTTGAACAGCAGAGGGTGTGGCTATGCCGACCATCCTGTGTTAGTTAATACGGGATCGATCGGTTTGCTACCATCATGTCTGCTAAGCAATAAATAATGTCTGTTTGGAATGGAAAAGGTGAACTTGTAATCAGAGGTTTGGGTTTCACAACTCCAGTCAGTCATTCTCCTAATAGTGGAACTCCTTAAATCATAAATCAAAGCAGATTTCCAGTCTCGTACCGTGTATTAAAGCTTGTAGTATCTGAGAGGATGAGCGGACAAGAGGCTAAATTGCTGAGGAGGTCAAGCTCTCCGTGTATATATATATATATATATATATATATATATATATATATATATATATATATATATATATATATTAGATCCAGGTATTGGTGGAAAGCTGGAGCGTTGGAAGCTCTAGAGGAGAGCAGTTGCAGATTTGAACAGTAAACTAAAGCAACTTTGTATGCTGCAATAGGAACAGATCTGAAGAGGGAGCAGAGATTTGCTGTAATGAGGGGATATTAACAGTAGAGGCGAGATCTGCTGAACAGGCAGAGATCTGAGGGAGTAGACGATGGAATGCTGTCAGTAGTGTGCAGTGGCTTTCTGTAGAGAGCAGAGCTGCTGAATGCAGTGGAAATTGGTATATGAGAGTTAAGGCGTTTAAGATGATGTCGGAGATGGGGCTGCCTTTGGGCAGAGATGAAGAATGCGTAGATCTGAGGCCGCTGCAGAACCTGAGAGGATGGGAATGCGTTGCTCGGAGGCTGCTGCAAAACCTATTGATTTGATCAGGAGCAGTCTAAGAGTGTATTGTCTATTGCAGTGTAGGAGGACGCTTAGACTGAAACGTTGATAATCGTAGGACATAGTTTCCGTATGTGACTGGAAGCTCAAATTGAATGAAATGGACTTTGAAAGTTGTATTAAGTGCCTTGATGAAGTTGGGGTCAAATGAGGAAGTGCAAATCCGGGAACAAGAAAGTTGCAGGAATGGCCTCATGCAGGGAAGCTGGAAAATTAATGTGACGGTGGATTCTTAACATCTCAGAAAGCTGATAAGCTTGGCTTCATGACGAGGTCCTCAAGGGGAGGGGTTTGGATTTTAAAAATTCAAGTTAATATAATGTAGCAAAAGAGGTTGAGGCAGGAGGGGACTGAGAATCCCGCGGAGTGACAACGAACTGCAGGAATTGATAGAAAGTTTGGAGTGTGCGAGATTCGCAATAGCAAATCAGCTTAAATTATGTAGTTTGTGGTGTTATGCTGCCATCTAGAGGTTGTGATTGGAATTGAAACTATTGGCTTCAGTGAAGCAGGGTAGCATATATTTGGTTAATGCGATTAAAATTCTTGTCTGTGTATAAAACATTTGCTTCAGAACAGTTAGTGATGATATAAGTAAGTTAACATAGGTCTAGAAGAGGAGCCTGCAGTATTTAGATGTCACAATTCGGCGAGTTGAAGCTCTCATGTTGCAAAAGCGCAACAGCAGGAGCCAGAAGATTGCAGTAGTGAGGCACAGGCTCGCATTGCCTGTTAAAGCTGCCTGGTCGCCATGGCAACTTACCACTCCCAGGAGTCACTCGATGAGGCGTTGCCGTGGTAACCATGGTCTGTGAGGCGCCGGTGTGAAAGAGTTGCAGTGCAGCGGTGACGTCGGAACAGTCTTTCTGATGAAAACGCAGAGCAAGCTGAGAATGACGCTGCGCTTTGAACGGCGCTGTAGCTGCGCTGGAGACTGGAGGGAGCAGAAAAGACTAACGATGGAGCTCCTGCAGAAAAATACAAAAGCTGAATGATGAAAAGAATCACCTGAGCAGGTAGGAAAATAGCTGATACTGTCTACCAGCGCTGAGCAGAGAAATGACCTGCAGTGAAAGGAGCGAACAACAAAAAACAAACACAGACCAAAAACAAACACAGACGAAGGACGGAAGCAGTGCTGGGTGTATAAATAGAAAAGAAGGAGAGATTGACATGCAAGCTACCTAACGGGATTGCCCATACCGCTCTGGTCACGCCCTTTTTACCTGACCAAACACAGCAGCGCAAGATAATGGCAGAGAGACTGGAACTTGATTGAAACTGAACTGCCACCCCAGGAAATAATTTGTTTGTCGCTATATAATCAATATGTTGTGTAGGCTAAATTGTATAAATAAATGTCCGGAGACATTCAAATCCAAACACGTTAAATAATGAAATACAGTAGAATAGATAAAAAGTAGGCTTTGACCTCGACGTGATTTGAACACGCAAACTTCTGATCTGGAGTCAGACACGCTACCATTGCGCCACGAAGTCCTGGCGTAGTGCATGCATGTTATGCGATGCTAGAGTGCACAGCGTGACATGACAGAATGCAATAATGTGTGAATTTACCAACAAAAGAAACATAAATAAAAGTATGTATTTATTTGTGAATAAACTATCTTGCTTCTACGATGGGACCAGAGACCTTACATCCGCAATCTAATGATCGTCCCACCCCAGAGAGACTTTGTCTTGACCAGGGATTAATATAATTTAAAAACAAACTGCGATGGTTCCTCGCGATGGGAATGTGAATAGAGTCAGTTACACTTGCATCATTCTGTAAATATATATTTGCATCATTCTGTATATATATATATATATATATATATATAATTTCAAGTAACTGTAGCTTTATTATCATAATGAAAACACATTACACATGACCACAGTTCTGTAACAAAATGACAACAATAAAGACGTTCCCATACCGGGAGTCGAACCCGGGCCGCCTGGGTAAAACCAGGAATCCTAACCGCTACACCACATGGGAAGCTGCCTAACGAGCTCATGGACATGCAACAGTAGCTAGTATACAGTACAATGATTGGTAAAAAACCACGAAAACTGATAATTACAAACACGTTACAAATGAAAGCAAACTTCAAGCCATTTATATTTATTCTCAATTAACACAAACTCTTCAATTGCTAAAAAATAAATAAATTAATTAAAAATCTCCCTTTGTGCTTCTCGGAAGGCATACGATGAAGGGCGCACTGCAGTTTTTCAGTCTGGGGAATATTACAAATTAGGAGACTGTGCTTTAAAATACACATGTAGGGCGGGCGTCTCTGTTACAAAGAATTGTCACACTTTGTATTTATCTCCATAGTGCGTTGGGACTAAATACGCAGATACATTAAAACTATTTGGAGAATGCGGGCATCGATCCCGCTACTTCTCGCATGCTAAGCGAGCGCTCTACCATTTGAGCTAATTCCCAGTGAACTGTGCTCATAATTCTCATAGGCAATTCAGATTGTCCTATAGATTTTTTATTGGCAATGTCTGCCATTTGCAAATTCAAAAAATAAATTAATTAACTAAATAGCAAATATTTCGACTACAGGTATGTTTTCAATTTCTTCAAAAAGTAGTCTCAGCTCGTTGATTCAGTCGCTTTAAAATCCACCTCTGTGTCCCGATACAGCAGCGCTGTGTGCTGTGGCTCGAGCTTGTTTGACGAGGCAGGCAATGCAAAAATGCCAAAACTTGCTTTTGTATCACACGACAAACTTAAGGTCTGCTTAAACGACTTGGCTGCCTCAAGTTAGTTTGTATTGTTAATGGAACACCTCGTTGTTGCCCAGTCATTGTATCATATGAAGTAGAGTTGGGTTGCCAAGAAAAGTTAAGACTATATTTGCAAGGATCATTTCTAGAGTGAAACATGTTTTGAAGGGATTGGTCTCGGTATCCACCAGGAGGAGTGGCAGTGTTTTCTTCTCAGCACCGAGCTGACAATGAGTGTTGTTTTCGGGCACCTGTTCGCTGCTAGTGATGACACTCCAATCTTCAGTCGGGTTCTGTTGAAGGAAGGGGACACATTTTGAGTGTGTATCTCATACTGATAGAAACGCAGAAAAAAGAAACCATCAAGCCTACAATTGTTCAGTTGTTTAAATCAATAAGCAAATTTCAAATTGATCAATGCTAATGTTAAAACAATTTAAGAACACTTTAAATAGGCCTTGACTAATATAAAAATATAGTAATGTGATTTGCACTACGCAGGACTAGATGAGCTTAAATAAAGACATTACATCTGAAAATAACTTGTGCTTACCCCCACTTACAAGGAAAGTGTCAAACTTTGTATTCGTTCTCATAACGTGTTAGAAAATGTAAACAGCAGTTGGAGAATGCCGAAGTCGATCATCCTAGCATGTTAAACGAGGGCATTTCTCCTGTAAGCTGTGTCTAGTAATAGATCGTTTATACTGTTCTCAATGGTCCGCATCCCAGCCTGAGACCACGATCCAGTGGTCGACGGAGATGTTTTTCAAAATAATATGTTATTTGGAATATTAAAACAATCAAGTTGAATAACACATGTTTGGGGACACAATATTTTTCAGTGACTTCAACAAGTAGTCTGTTTACAACAAAAAAACAATCTGTGTTAGGAACACTATTTTAGTCGGATTTAAAATGGAAATTAAAATGGTATTGAGTGCTGAAATTTATTATTTTTAAAAATAAGTAAAAATGAACTGTCAGAAGTGGGATTTGAACCCACGCCTCCATTCAGAGACCAGAACACACAATTCTTTAGAAAGACAGAGTCCTTGAGTCTGGTGCCTTAGACCACTCGACCATCCTGACAAGTTGCGTTTATTACAGCAGAAAACCTCATTATTTATTTCAGCACAGACTGGGGTTGTCTACTGTATCAAGGCCCGATTGGGTTACGTACATACCAACTGTTGCACAAGCACCGCGTGATTTAGAGTAGATTTAGCTGGGGACATTGTACTATCAATGTCAAGGGACGTTGAATTGTCACTACCAATAAATTTTGATAAATCTGAAACGTCTTTGTCAAGTCATTTTATCCGCTCCACAAAGGGTTAACTCACTCAAGATCCCTCGTTGTTCCTCCCTCCAAAAAAAAAAAAAAACGCTAATTTGATTGTTTTAGGCCCTAGGTTCTAGACAGCATTCAGAACTGAGCAGACACATGGCAAATGACATTGTGTTACAAAGTGTAGTGCTACTGCACGCAGGCAATAAATTCTCCCCTTCCTTTTCTATATTTGTTAATTGTGGGCTCTATTTTTTTTTTTAACACCACTGAGTCCTTGTCCCCTGTGCAACCACAATGTAGAAACATATAGAGAATGTATGGGATTGGTCAATAAACATCTGCTGTTTCTCTTAAAGCGTGTTTATTTATTTCTAATACTGACCCTGTCTTAATACTGTATTACATTCTGAATATGAATATAGCTGAATTATTAATTGTAGATAATACTTAGAATACCAGATACATATTTAGCATTAAAAGCAATACATGTGATTTATTTAACAGTCGTTCATTATTTTGTGTATCAGCCGCCACACAAAGCTGAGCGCAGTGCGGTATACTGTAATGATGCTGCAGTCAGTCTGCCGGACTGCACCTGAACCATCTTAAAACACAAAGCCCCAAATAAGCTTTTAATTTGTAAAGTTTTAAAGAATTGCGCTAATATAACGAAGCTAAATTTGAACTCCTAGCTGGAGCAACGAGAGAGGACGAGAGGGCGGGGCAGAGAAGGAGGGGAGACGCTGTTAGTAACCGGCTCGTGAACATTCCACTCCAGCTGAGCAGAGACCGTTAGGATTTAAAAATGCGAACGTTCGAGCGGCGTTAGGCGCTTCATTAAATTAACACACCGTTGCTGGCATTTGAATATAACCATATTTTAAATACTCAAATAGGACTGTATTAAATATATATTATGTTTTTCAAAGTAATATGTTATTTGGAATATTAAAACAATCAAATTAAATACACATGTTTGGACACCAAAATATTTTTCTTCCTCATAACGTGTTAGAAAATGTAAACAGCAGTTGGAGAATGCCGAAGTCGATCATCCTAGCATGTTAAACGAGGCATTTCTCCTGTAAGCTAAATCTAGTAATAGATCGTTTATACTGTTCTCAATGGTCCGGCATTCCAGCCTGAGACCAATTCACTGATATTTGAGGTTTTGTTTAGTACACACTAGCAGGTGATCTGATACTCTTATTGATGTTATTTTGTGAAAACAATAACACGTTAATTACTGTGATACAAAAAATGACTCTACGTGTTGTAACGCCTTGGGTGCGTTGGGAGGCACTAGACGAAGTGGAGTTCTTCAACCGCCCAGGAAGTGGTAATATATCTCATGATAACACACAGACCCTGGAGTGTATTATTGCTATTATTAAATGGGTCTAGGAGTGTGTTGTTGGTAAAAGAAGACTTTAAACTTTATATTAATATTTTTTATTTGTGTCACCTTCCACTGAGAGAAGTAGTTCTACAGTAACTAAAATGGTTAGGTTAACAATTAAACATTTGATTTTAAACCGTTTCGTATAATATTTTCTTTTTTGGGGCTTCGTTTGTTGTTTAGTCTTTGTAGATATTGAACTGGATCATTGGTTCAACGTGTATGTCTGGGTTTTGTCCAGTAGATGGCGCTGCTGCTGCTGTTGTGATGTTTTGTTTAGCAGAATGCAGTTCACGTACCGTGTTACAAACGGGACGCAGCAGAGCGGTACAAACTGTGCAATTAAAATCTCCGTAGTACTACAGACGGGTGGCCGATAATCATCTCTCTGATTAACCCAACATGAATATAAATACAAACCCAGTCTGTTTCAGAGCACTCAGAGGACGCGGGAGAGTCTGATAGCAGGTTTAATAATATGAATGTGCCTGCACGAGTCTTGCATCAAACTCAGCGTCCCTATATAATATAAACACATTACACAGGGGTTGCCAGCGGGTGTAGTGAATTCAGTTCCAATAACACCACGCCTCTTTCTCTCTATATAGATATATATCTAGTCCTGTTTTACCAAACAGCTCAAAGAATGGAACTTGGTACAGACTGGTGCCGGATCTAAGATTCCCGCATCGGGTGTGGTTTGTTATGGAACGTGTTTCGTGAAAGGAGTTTATCCAGTAAGACTATATAAACCACAGTGAAAGCAAACATGAAGAGAACATGTTGCCAAGTAGTGGTTTGTTTCACTAGTTCCTCAGTAAAATAAGAATCATTTGTACACAGTATTAAAAACTGAAAAGCTAAACTAATACCTTACTTAGAGCTCTCACCAGGGACCACTTCCAGTAAAAGACGATAAACCGCAGTGAAAAAAACTAAAAACTTGCATTCATAACTGGGAAAAAAAAAAAAAAAAAACCAGCCCATATAAAATCTACACTTTTTGTGATACTAGAACAAGATTATATATATATATATATATATATATATATATATATATGGAGGTTGATAATTTCACCTAAACTTTGCATACTGAAAGTAGCATGTCAAAGCAAGAAGGAATATAAAAATAGGTTGCAGCTCACTGGAGGAGGAAAGTCTTTGCCCGGGTTCACAATGAATTAATGAAGGGTCCTTGAGTAACACACCATCCTGAGAATGGCCTGATCAGGAAACAAGCAAAGCATTCAATGGAGAAGAGGAGAGAATCCCATTAACATGGCCATTCTGACACACCAATATATAATCTATGTAGAATTAGTCAAGCACCCAAAAAAAAAAAAAAAAAAAAAACACACACACCCCACACAATCCAAACAGCCTTTACAAACAAGATTTTATTTATCAATACACACACTTTTGGGCATTTTTCAAAAATATACAACCCAGCTACAAAGACAACCAGTGAACACACACCCATTGCAGCTCCCAGAAGGGACCACATTGAATTGGCCTGCAGGAGAAGAAAGAAATAGTTAGTGGAATATAAAGAGATAATTACATATTTTACTTGAACTGCAATTTGTTCACATCATGCATATTACCGCTTCTAGGCATAAAGTGAAGGGATCCATCTCTCTTCAGCTCAATTGAGCCAGAAGACACAAATGCCTTTTACTGCACCACTATCCATCCCTTCAGCACTGCGACCTACAGGAGAATCCATTAAAACAAATGGACAAATGCATGCAAAATACCCCCTCCCCAACAGACAGAGCTCTTACCAAGCCTCTGTTTTCCTGAATGCACCGTCTGCTACAGAGGCTGTCTGATGGCCGGTTTGAAATCCCACATATCACAACACTGCAGGAAGTAGATCTGAAAGACAGCACACCTTGTCAAGTAAAACTAGCATCAATAGATCAGGCAGGACCATCATCCAATGAGGATTACTGGAAATGAAAACAATATTGCATCATAGTAACTGCTTCTTGCAAAAGTGCAGTTATATGTTTCATTCCAACTCACTAAAGATTTGAGCACAGTGACCATTTGCTGCTTGGAAAGCTTAATCCAAACCATGCATTGTGGTACAAGATCCCCATCCCAACACTCCACTTTACCTGTCCTTTCAGTGCATCGCCGCTTATGAAGGAAAACATTTTCACTCAAACCTCTTCAGATGGGAAGGAACAGCACTCTTGCATTGTTGGAGACTGGGTGAAAGATGGTCAAGTACTCATCTGCAGAGTTCTCACAGCTAGAAAGAGAAAGTAGGTCAGGAGCACATCAGCCACAACTCCAATTCCCTAGGTTTTGTAGCAGCAATATCATATTCCAGCATCTTACCTGTCCACAACAACATCCCACTTTGGAGAGCTATTCCTGTCAGCAGAATAGGTTGCCCAGCAGTTCTCAAAAACAATTCAACCTATGGATCCCTGCTGTACAGGAGCTCTACCTCAAAAAATACAAGGGTCTTCGCAAGTACTTCACAACAGGGTAATCATGGCTCCATAGAAGTTGTGAGGTTGAATCTGCAGAGATGCAAGGAGAATTTTATAGGTGAAACACGCTACTAGAGCATCTATATTATTTCAATTGCAAGTCCACCCAATGCAAGCCGCATGATGACTGCAAGGTCCCCAAGCCAGGCTGGACTACAGGGCAGGATTATTCTGGTACAAGAACTGCACTACCTTGGTGTCATTGACCAGATAGTGACAGGCAACTCTCAACCTGGAAAAGAGGAGATGGGTTAGTAGAGTTTCAGGCTCAACCACAAAGACACTCAATTTGATTGCAATCCTTACCGGTAAGATGAACAGCACTTCATTCTCATAAGTCAGGAGTTGTTGTCAAACTGGAAGAGAAATCAAAGACCCAGGTTGCAATGAACTTGTAGATTTAGTATGGAGCCGCATACCAAGTTGCAGACTAGCTAATATGGTACTCTGGATCATCCCCAGCTGTGTACTAACGTAGTACCTATTTCACAATTTAAAAATAAAAAAAAAATCATTGGTAATGAATATTGCAATTTCATAACTGAACAATTTTGGGACCTCATGATTGTTACAGTTGGTATGATACCACAAGTACGACTACAGAAACTGCTAGACTAATTTGGTATTGTTTTAGTAACCTCTAGGAGGGCAACAGAACTTATTTTGGATTTGTTGCAAATACACGTTTGAATACACAGCTGGTGACTCTTGAGCTGCAATTGGTATCAACTCATGTATTAGTTTAGTCCCGGCCTCACCACGGATCATCCCCAGTTAGTCTGCACCTTCCAGTTCACTGCAATGACCCAAAAGGTCTCTAGGCAGCACATGCAATGCCATGACCAAGAGTCATGTCATGCGTCACAGCACCTCTCAACTGGACAAGCAGTTCAATACAAAAGCTGGCATCCTTCAGATGTCCACAATTCATGACGAGTAATTCAGCAGATAGAAAACACAGGTCACCATGGCTCCCCAGATTGATCCAGGGTGTTGTGGCCAACTGTCAATGTTGAACCTGCTCAAAAAAATAGTTTTAAATGTGGTCAATACTCAACCTTCTAGTTGTGCCACAGGAGTTGACATTGAAGTAGAAACCGCATTGGATAGCATCAGACTGAAGAGGCCGGCAACTTGATCCCTTAGAGTTAGTTGACTTGGAGACAAACTGGGGACAGATTCCACTTTCACAGCAAGAGCTGCCATAGTTCCATTGGTAAAGCAGTAGAAACATAGCATTGAGCCAGGTTAAGGAAACAGATTATAGCTTCATTACCACTTCATGCAGCCTTGTGCCAGTCTCAAAAAAGCAGCTATTCTAAAGAATGTTTGGTCTGCAGGAGAGTTACCAATCATCTTTTGGGGAAACTGCAGGACAGGGAGAAGTCAGCCACCACAACCATGGTCCCAATATCCTTCAAGGTCAAGTCAAGCCTGCTTCTGATGCCTGAAGAACTGATCACCAAGAGACAATACATCAGGTCAGTAATGTGTTGAACCAAAACAGCTAAACACATTTTAAAGTTCCATCACTTACTTCATATGTGGCATCAACTGAAATTGTATGGCACAGTCATCCAGAAATTGGTAGTGTTGGCATTATATACTTGTACAGGGCAAGCAGACTTCCACCAAGCTCTCTTGAGCCCACAAAAGGAATCCAGTTTGCGACCCATGTTGCCATATGTTACCATGGTATAGAATGAAGCACCATCACAGTAGCCAGTTACTGTAGGTGGAACTGCAAGAGGAAGAGCAGTTGTCAGGGCAATGGACTGGATTGGTTAGAAAAGGGTAGTTGTAGAGCAAATAGTCAGGCACTTACTGATGTCTTTGAGAATGGCTTCGACTACAGCAGGATGAGTAAAAGGCGTATTCTCTGGCACTATATTCAGCAAGTAGGTCAGGGGCAGAATGTGTGTTCTGGTGTCTGGAGGAGTTACCTGAAAAGAAAAGGTTTGTAGGATTAAACCCAAAGTCAGACAGCAAGCAACATGTCCACAGGAAGCAAATGTTTTCAAAGGACAATTGAATGGTTGAACAGGTGGGATGTTACCTTTTGCTTCACATTGGGGTCCTCAAATGGCACCTGGAGAGTGTAGGTCTTTGATCCATTGGGAAAGACATGCTCCTGGACATTATAACCTTTAGGTTGGCTTCTGGCACAGTTAACGTCTCTGGTCCAACTATAATTTGACCAGCTCCACATCAGGCAGGAATGTCTCTGGGTCACATTGAACACTCTGGCTTTAGGAACAGTGTCTGAAATTGCTATGCAGTTAATGAAAGACATGCGGAGCATTGCAACAAACCTTTGATTTACTGCATGGACAAGTTCTACATACTGTTTGTGACAACTGTGGCTGAGGCATGAAAGGAGTGGTTATTGGATGAAGTACTGTGTACTTGGTCTTCTCAGGCCCATCTTGCCACAGGTATGCTCCAGCATTGGTTCAATAGAGTAAGAGATCACATAGGTGTTGTCCAAACATGGCTCTGAAAGCATAGAATATCTTTTTAGGAGGAAAAGCTTTAAAATGAGAAGGATTTAGATGATTTTGAACTTCATGGCTAATTTTGTAATATCCACCATCAGCCCCTACAGGAATTTTTACAGTGATTAGCTGGGGACCGACATCCAGTTTGTAATTTCCTATTCTGAATCATTGCAGGGTCAAGCTTGCGGCCATCAACTTATCGAACATCAAGGGTAGTAATTTGTGGTGTCGGAACAAGAGGAGGTGAACACGGGGAACATTCCATGTAATCATCTGTTCTGTGAAGGCTGTTCCATCTGACAGAAAGGAACACCATAGACTTGATATAGAAAATTCATACATAAACCCAGAACAGTTTTTGAGCACCGATTGCCCTCCATAAGCTTACTCACCAGTGGGACATGTAACTGCAGTGTCCACCATCATGACCATCCATCTTTGCTTATAAAAGGTGGTTGATCTTAGCACAGCCATTGGTACAGTTTGGATCTGTTGGAGGAGGGGACTTTTACTAAATAAAAGCAAGACTAAATCTCCTTCATAGTCTGGATATACTGTACTAGACAATGAACCTAGACTACTTACCCCTGGAGGTTGGCTTTCTGTGAGTTGTATGCAGCTCTAACCAGAATTGAGTTGGTGTAGTGTTTATGCCATAGCCATTTGTCATGGCCTGAGCAACAGTCATTGTTGTCTTTCTGTTGCTGGGAGATGGACACAATTTTCCAGATGCTGTTGTCAGCAGCAGTTGCCTAGCAGAAAAATCTCATTAGATTAGGAGTTTGAAAACAAAGCATCCCCAGGCTAAAGGTTTGTCATAACAGATGTTATGTTTAATAAACAGGAACTAAAACTGAAAGTTGTTTGACACATCACTGAAACCGTTCTAGAGTTCACGGGCATCTAAGGGAACAGAGAAAATCCTCAAATACAACTTCATAAAAGCCTATGTGAAAGCATGTTGTCTGGATCCGATACAGGCAGAGTTTACAGCCATTCATTTGTACTGGACCTTAATACATCAGTGTACCAAACTTTAGGACACCTAAATTGCCCCTATGCAGCAGTCCTCAAAAAGGTAAATCAGGACACATTTATCATGAAGGATTTATAGCCCTGCACATATGAAGCCACTACCTCAGTCGTTGAAATACAAAACACACTGACAAAGAAGGTTAACTTCTCCACAATCAATTTCTATCAAAGCAATCACAGAATACATGTATGCAAAGACAATGCCTTAAATGTCACAATTCGTATATGGCCACCTAATTGGGAGACAGGTTAAAGTTAAGGGCTGTTAGATTTGCTTCCTCTAGACGAGACAGTAGAGATAGACCTCAATAGGCAAGACCAAGGGACGTGAATGAAGCAAAATGCAAAGTCACATGATTCTACCTCAGGGTATGCAAAGGGACCAATCAGGATCATCTTGAACAAAGTTCGCTCAATAAGTGGCACACCTCTTCTCACAGGAAACCTAAAGAAAATTCATTAGTCATGGTGAAGCACTTTGTAATGACAATTAAACCCACACAAACCAAACAAATTTATACTGAACAGCATTATCACATCCTGACAGCCCTTACCCCATGTAGTTTCTTCCACAGAATCTCCCTCTCAGCCCATGGAGAATAGCGGCATGTCATGCTCACATATAGGAGGAAGCTGAAGTCATAGCACTGTTTGAGAAGACACTGATTTGTACTGTCAGCTTGTAGGTTTCATCATTCTGGAAACAAAGGCTAAAAGTTAGTCCCAGCATGTCACCATTAGAAACAAGCTACAAAGAAATAAATGATGACTCACTGTGTTCTGAACAAAGCAGCTCAGCACAGAAGCAAGGAACTCAAGTATTTCCCAAGAAGTCAACAGTTAAGCTATATCCTGCAATGAGTCTTGGGAGAGGACACAAGCATCCCTTATTGTCTGTAGAAAGAAATTCAGATGGCCTTTTAAGAAAACCAGACATGTGATCAAGCAAGGTAGAGATATAACAAAGTGAACACCCTACACTTCATTCCATCTACTTATTGAAATTTTTAAAACTATATTAGTAGAATTATACACTCGTTCGGAAACAGTAGGTTTAGAGTAATGATTTCTATTTCTGCGCACTTGCAGTCAACAAATCTGAGTAAAGGTTGCAGCAGCACAGGTCTATTATTTAGTGTGATCAGCAACATGCTTTTAGCTAACGCAAAAGTTTCATACCCTGCATCTTACAAAAACAAAGCCTGGTTGCGCCATACAGCGCAGGAGTGCTCGTACTTAATCCAGTTTTATTACATTACGCGTCAACAGGCTTTTGCACATCAAAAGCTTTCCATTCAAGAAAATGATCACTCCACCAATCACATTGATGCGAAAACTTTCCAACAAAAGACTTATCCAACATCATCATCATAACACTCCCTTGACATTCTGTCCTCACCGAGCCTGCAGAAGACAACGATACTTGAAAACACACAACCGCAAATAAACAGGAAGCTAAAAGGACAAGCTCTGCTGAAGCGACCGTTATCGTACCCAGAGGGGGTTCTGTGTCAAAATCAGTGACTAACACTACTAGCAGCAATGTTACCTGCATTGAAAAAAAAACGCCAGTGAGAAACACACAATAAAATGAACGTTTCTAAAGTAGAAATGATCAACAAATTACCCAAATCTAAAACAACACGGCATCATTAAATCCAAGGCAGCCCGACGTGAACTTTTCTCCGTTATTTAAAGAAACAATAACAAAAACAAAACCGCCAGTAGCTGAGTTTGGTGTTCTTAGAGTGCAATGGTTTATAAAGAGGTTCAGGTGCTAATGGGAGCTAATTAGCTGCAATTGATGCGCGCACTCTTTTCATATTAGTACTCTGATTGTCAGTCAGTACGTTAATTAAAATAAAAATAATAATAATAATAATAATAATAATAATAATAATAATAATAATAATAATAATAATAATAATAACCCATTTTAGAAGATTGTACTTTGAATTTAAGTTTGGCAGAAGTGCGATGCGGATCAAATCAATTGTCACCTACAAGGACTGTCTGATTAAAGGCTCAGCTATGGAGGCATGTAGTAAAACCTAAAAGAATAATAAAAAGCAGGCTGCGCAAATGAAGAAACACATTTATATCATGCAGGAATCCAGGTAGATGTGTTGCCTGCGCCAGTTTGGGGCACGGAATGACAGCTCGAGTTCTGATGTTAATATCCACAAGTCAATTACACATTTTTACAATTTCACCAGACTGATAGGTAGGCTACAGAGATTAAGGTAGACAATTTATTTGAGGCCACTTGATTTAAAAACAGTGCAAAGCATCTTTCTGCATGTCAGATTTGCTGCGACAGGGCAGTCCTGGGGTATAGAATGACCAAGTGGCAAATGGAAAGCACAGCGCTTAACCCGGAAATACAACGCGCAGTATTGATTTAGAAACAGACTAAACTTCAAAATCGGATGGCGTGCTGGAAATTTGAATTGTCAATTTATTTAAGATTTCAAGTTCCCATTTCAATTTTGAGCTTAATTACATTCATTATTTTATGTATAATTAATTCAATTAGTGTGTTGAGCATTTTCAATTTGGCATATTATCTCGAGTGTTGAGCTTTGTCTATTTGACAGCTGTTATTCCAATTCAAATGTTGATCTTTGTCGTTGATGTTTGACGCTCTGTCTTTTGCAGTTCATTTTTGTTACATTCCACCTCTCATAGGTTTGAACACAAACGGGTTTATTTGTGAAATTGTCAGATTGTTTCTTGTGTATCCAGCGCTCATCTGAACTAACTGGTTCAGTGGTGTGTTCCCGTGAATAGACAGCATGCCTGAGGGGGGTGTTCTGTTCAGCTGTGCATTTATAAAGTTTAATGCGGAGTTTTAAAATGTTCCTATGGCAACTGAGTCAACAAAACAAACGTCATCACGCATTTGAGACAAGACTAAGGGCGAGAAGTAAATGGTAAGACGTGAAAGCAGTGTGAGTCAGTGGAATTTTGATTTTTTGATTTTATCAAATGTTCACGATAATCATGTATTTTCTGCAACGTGAATGCACCATTGATATGTGAAATCA
>CM072681.1:8991046-9029669 GCA_036884735.1 Huso huso | reverse complement strand
CCTGCTGAGGAAACAGCTAGCTCTTCCACGAGCCTCCTCCTGCTGCACAGGAGCTCTGAACTGCCTGCAGTCTGAAGGTTGCCACCCTGCTGGCAATGCAGACCAACCCCTGCCCCCTTCATCAGTGGGAGATACAGGACCGCTGGCCTCAGCCAATGTCTCCGCCTCCAGAAAAACTCCAGCAGTATTCTTGATCCTGCACCATGCCCCGGAGGGTCCAGACACCAGCCTGTGCCACAGCATGGAGGCCACCAGATTATTAATCACCAGACCCTTCCCTAGGGACAGAAGTTGGGCCAGCAGTCCCCTCCATCCTGCAGCCTCACCTGTCCACCAGGTTCTCCAATTTTTCTGCATATATATCTCCACTCCAAAAACACCCCCAGCACTTTTATACCTGTCCTGTCCCATCTCAGCGCCAGGCAGGACAGGGGGTAACTGTGCCAACTGACAGGAAGGTGTCACACTTTGCCCAGTTAACTCTTGCTGTAGAGGCTCGAATGGTGCAGGTTTGCTGTAAAGCCTTGATGTCTCCGCCATTGCACACAAACACGCTCACATCGCCTGCATAAGCGACACCTTCACTGCGACAGAGGAGGGTGAGGAGGCACTGCCCAGCCAACCAGCCGCCCCTCAGCAGGTGCAGCAGGGGCTCTATGGCCAGTGAAAAGTATTCAGACAGGAGCAGCCCTGCCTAATACCCCCCACACTGGGAAGGGCTGACCTGCCCATTGTTAATCTTTAAAATGCTAAAAAACATTCCAATATAAAGCTGATATAAGAACTCACGCGCTCTGGGACACGTGGGAGATGAGCACGCAGCACAAAACACAACAAACAAAAAGGCAGGCAGTCTTCCTACGACAGCGTAGGAAGCGACATCGCGGGGAGAAGTACAATGTGGACAAGCACAGCGCAGTTAGAAGCAGAAAGGCGAATTACATCTTTAAATCTGAGTTGCTTTAATCAGAAAACATTGCAGCGTTAAAGCCTGCAGCTGGGTATTATTTTTCACAAATAGCTGAAACTTTCGGAGCAACTGATTTCAAATCCAGCGGCGTTCTGGGACCGAGAGGGGGAGGAAGCGAACACGCCCAGCACAAACACAACAAGCAAGGCAGGCGATCTTCCTAGCGACAGCGTGTGGAAGCGACTTATCGTCCTGGGAGAAATACGGTCGTGGACAGTACAGCGCAGTTAGAGAAGCAGAAGGAGGAATTACATCTTTAAATCTGGGTTGCTTTAATCAGAAAACATTGCAGCAACCTGCGGCCTAAGTGTATTTTCTGATAAGCTGAAACTTCGAACAGCTGATTCAAATCCAGCGGCGTTCTGGAATATGCGAGGGGGAGGAAGGCAGTACATAGCACAAACACAACAAACAAAAAGGCAGGCAATCTTCCTAAGCGACAGGCGTGTGGAAAGGCAACATTGTGAAATACAGTGATGGACAGTACAGGCGCAGTTAAGCAGTTTGAAAACTGGGTTGATAGCTGCAGAAGCTGCATAAACAAAAATGGTCTTCAAGCCGTAATCTGTGACAACTGCATGATGTGGGAATCGGTGAAAACCCAACAGAGCTCAAACCAAGTTTTGTGTAAAGTGCTGACCATCCGGGACTCTGCTTCCATGTATTAAGCCTGCTAGAAAAGGAGATGGAGGAAATGAGACAGCAACAGTGAGCTTGAGGAGAGCTGGACACCCACAATTCATGGAAGCTCCTGCAATTCCCTAGCAGACTGGAAAGCCACCTGTGGGAGATGGAAGAGAGTCAAACAGCTACAGGTTCAAATAGGCAGAAATTAAGGGAAAAAAAAGAAACTTCAGCCAAACACAACCACCAGAACAGACATCTCAACACAGACGGAGCCACTTCAACATTTAGATGACCAAAACCAACATCAAGAGAAATTTAAAAGAAACAACACCTGTGACCTGATAAACAGTGCTGCTGACCAGCCAGCAAAAAAGAAGGGAGGCATGATTGTTGGGGACTCCATACTGAGAAACACAGCAAAGTTCAGTTCGCAGTTTGGACCCCTTGATTACAACAGTGTGCTGCCTTCCCAGGAGCCTCCTGGTCAAGCAACATTATCACCAGAAGCGCGGGACAGGCTCTAGAACTAACTGGAGATGACCCTAGTAGTCAGCCCACATTGGTACAAACAACATTGGAAGAGACAGGCCAAGATCCCTGCAGAACAAATTCAGAGAGCTAGAAGCAAAATTAAAAGACAAGACTAAAAAACTGTGGTATTTTCTGGAGATACTGCCGCTTCTGCAAAGGACCACCATATGGACAGCTGGAAATACAAATCAAAAAATGCATGGCTGAAATCATGGTGCACACAGGAAGGCTTCACCTTTCTTGGAACATTGGAGCACTTTCTACAAACAAGGACTATCTATACAGGTGGGACGGACTGCACTTAAACAGAAAGGGAACCAATCTACTCGGAGAAAAGCGATCCTTCAGGGCGGTACAGAAGCATTTAAACTAGAAAGGAAGGGGGGAGAAAACAAAAAACAGAAGGGAGACTACATCAAAACAAGGGCAACAACTCAGGTAAGACCATTATTAAATGTATTTATTTTAATGCTAGAAGTCTCAGAAACAAAATGTTTAGAACTTTGAAGCTACTTAACTAACAAGTAACTACGATGTGATAGGTGTTACAGAAACCTGGTTGTCTGAGAAAGTGATGGAGACGAATATAATATCAGTGGGTACACACTGTATAGGAAAGACAGGCAGGACAGAAGAGGCGGAGGGGTAGCTTATACACAAGAAATAGCCTTGAAGTCTGTGGGTGTTAAATCAGACAAAGAAACAATGCAGAATCAATATGGGTCAGAATAATGGACACAAATTAAAGGGCATAATAATAGGAGCATGCGGCAGACCCGCCAAAATTCAGACGCTGAGCAAAAAAAATCTGTTGTACAACGACATTAGAAATGCGTGTGTAGAAAATGAGAAGCCATTACTAATGGGGGATTTTCAATCCCCATATAAAATGGGAAAACCCAATGGGGGGCACGACGGACCGAAATTTGAATGGTGGAAATGACAAATGACTGCTTCCTTTAACGCGAATTTGTCAAGGCACCGATTAGAGGGAGGCATGCCTTGATTTAGTCTTTTCAAATAATGAAGACAGAATAACCAAACAGAGGTCAGAGAGCCATTGTAAACCCAGACCATAAACATGGTCTCATTTTGAAATATTTTAAACCCCAAAAGTAATGACTAAAGCTAAGGTTTACAATTTTAGAAAAGCAAACTATGAAGGTATGAACGGAGAACTAACAGAAGTAGATTGGAGTAAAATAGAGAAAACATCCACAGGAAAAAAGGGTGGTTGTCTTTAAAAAATGTAGTAACTAGAGGCACAAAACAATTACATCCCAAAAAGTAGACAACCCAAAATCTAAAACAAAATGGCCAAAAAATGGTTTAATAGATCAATTAAAAAAAATATTCAGCTAAAAAAGAGGCACTTTACAGAGCGCTTAAAAGGGACCAAAACAAAGCACACACAGAAAGAGTAATTTGGAACTGCAAACACAAGTCAAAAAAAAGGAAGTTAGAAAGGCCAAGAGAGAGATAGAAATCAATATTGCTAAGGGGGCTAAAACCAATTCCAAAATGTTTTTCCAATATTATAACAGCAAGAGAACATTCAAAGAGGAGGTTAAATGTCTAAGAGACACAAATGGTAAAATCATAGATGAAGAAAAAAAATAGCAACATATTAAATGATTACTTTTTTCACAGATTTTTTACAAAGGAGGACACGGACAACATGCCCCACATAATCACCTGTTCTATCCAGTTTTAAATAACTCTTAGCATAACACAGAGTGAGAGATGTTAAAAGGGACTAGGGGAGCTCTTAAAATAAACAAATCCCTGGGCAGGATGAGATCCTCCCAATAGTACTCAAAGAAATGAAATAAGTTATTTAAGGCCGCTAACCAAGATCATGCAACAGTCTCTTGACACAGGGGTTGTATTGATGGACTGGAAAAATAGCAAACGTAATACCGATCCACAAAAAAGGGAGACAAAACTGAACCAGGTAACTACAGACCAATAAGCCTGACTTCTATTATATGTAAACTTATGGAAACTATAATAAGATCCAAAATGGAAAATTACCTATATGGTAACAATATCCTGGGGACAGCCAGCATGGTTTAGGAAAGGGAGATCATGTCTAACTAACCTACTTGACTTTTTGAGGATGCAACATTGAAAATGGACAACTGCAAAGCATACGACATGGTCTATTTAGATTTGAAAGCTTTTGGACAAAAGTCCCCACATAAAAGATTAATTCTCAAACTGAACGCAGTAGGGATTCAAGGAAAATGCATGCACATGGATTAGGGAGGGTTAAATATGTAGAAAAAACAGAAAGTACTGATTAGAGGAGAAACCTCGAAATGGAGTGAGGTAACCAGTGGTGTACCACAGGGATCAGTATTAGGTCCCTGCTATTCCTAATCTACATTAATGATTTAGACTCGATATAGTAAGCAAACGTTAAATTTGCAGACGACACAAAAATAGGAGGAGTGGCAGACACTGTTGTTTAAGCAAAGGTCATTCAAAATGATCTAGACCGCATTCAAAATGGGCAGACACATGGCAAAATGAAATTTAATAGAGAAAAGTGTAAAAGTATTGCAAGCGGGCAATAAAAATGTTCATTATAAATATCATATGGGGAGATAGTGAAATTGAAGAAGGGAACTATGAAAAGACCTAGGAGTTTTATGTTGACTCAGAAATGTCTTCATCTAGACAATGTGGGGAAGCTATAAAAAGGCTAACAAGATGCTTGGATATATTGTGAGAAGTGTTGAATTTAAATCAAGGGAAGTAATGTTAAAAAACTCTACAATGCATTAGTAAGACCCTCACCTAGAATATTGTGTTCAGTTCTGGTCACCTCGTTACAAAAGGATATTGCTGCTCTAGAAAGAGTGCAAAGAAGAGCAACCAGAATTATCCCAGGTTTAAAAGGCATGTCAGATGCAGACAGGCTAAAAGAATTGAATCTATTCAGTCTTGAACAAAGAAGACTACGCCGCTATCTGA
Source organism: Huso huso (assembly GCA_036884735.1). Lineage (NCBI taxonomy): Eukaryota > Metazoa > Chordata > Actinopteri > Acipenseriformes > Acipenseridae > Huso > Huso huso. The sequence continues at coordinate 9,024,562 of CM072681.1, read as the reverse complement.
TTCAAACATTCAAAATCCTAAAAGGTATAGACAATGTCAACCGGGGACTTCTTTGACTTGAAAAGAAAAAAGGACCAGGGGTCATAAATGGAGATTAGATAAAGGGGACATTCAGAACAGAAAATAGGGAGGCACTTTTACACAGAGAATTGTGAGGGGTCTGGAACCAACTCCCCAGTAATAATGTTGTTGAAGCTGACACCCTGGGATCCTTCAAAGAAGCTGCTTGATGAGATTCTGGGATCAATAAGCTACTAACAACCAAAGAAAGCAAGATGGGCTGAATGGCCTCCCTCTCGTTTGTAAACTTTCTTATGTTCTTCTTATGTTCTTAAATAAAAGCAGGGCCAAAACCCGAGCTTCCGGGGTTTTAAAAGGTGTATGTGTGGTCGACCCTGTCAAACGCTTTCTCCTGATCTAAAGAAACCAGCCCAACATTCAAATCACATGTCTTAGCCATTGATAAAAGTCTCGAATTAAAACAAATTATCAAAAATGGAACGTCCGGTATGCAGTAAGTTTGGTCCATGTGTATTACAGCTCCTATACACATTTTTAGTCTATTGGCCAGACATTTTGAAATAATTTTAAAATCAGAACATAAAAGCGAAACAGGTCTCAGTTTTTTTGAGTAAACACAGGTCTCCTTTCTTGGGCAGTAGTGTGATTACTGCCCTCCTGCAGCTGAGGGCAGTTCTTTATCTCGGAGGCTCTCTCCCAGCACCTGCAAAAAGTCCTCACCAATCACAGTCCAGAAATTTTAAAAAAAATTCAGTGGGCAGTCCATCAATGCCAGGAGCTTTTCCATTTGAAAGCTGTGTAACAGCAGTGGTCAGCTCCTGATATGTTAGTGGCTTGTCTAATTGGTTCTGTTCTTCCTCGCTCAGGGTGGGCAAATCCTGGAGCAGCAGGTCTGTATCCTTCTGCTCACAAGGCTCTTTGCTGTATAGTTCAGAATAGAATTTTACTGCCTCCCTGCTGATCTCCTCCGGCTGTACAGCTCCCTGCCGTTTAAGGCGTCGGACGCAGTGCATCTTCCGGCTGTCTGCTCTCCTCTCCAAGCCAAAAAGAAACTGGAGGGTGTCCATGTCTTTAAGCTCCATGAAGCGAGAGCGCACCAGCGCCCCTTCACTCTTTCCTTCAGCAGGCTGCCCAGCATGTGTTTCTGCTCCCTCAGCGTTTGCAGGGTCTGCTCCTGGTGGTCTGTGTCAGGCTGCTCTCTAACTGGAGATTTTTTCAACTCCAGCTCTCTCTGCTGCGTTCAGTGACCCGGTTGAATTGAGTGTGTACTGCTGGCAAAAGATTTTAATCTGCGTTTTGCCAATGTCCCACCACTGCCTAATATTTTTATAATTTGTTTTTCTTTTTTCCAAATGTTCCAAAAATCATTAAATTGTTTTACAAAAGTGTGTCCTGTAATAGCTTTAAATTAAAATGCCAGTAGGAGGTGCTGTGAGAGTCAGTGGTGAGTATTACTGTAACTAACAGGCAGTGGTGGTCAGAGAGGCTACTGGGGATGATATTGGCTTTAATGAATTTATTCAAATGTGTGTGTGATGTGTAGAAGCGGTCTAACCTGGCTCTATATATATTTGTTGTGCGACAATGAGACCAGGTGTACTGTCTTTGCATTGGGGTGCAGACACCTCCAAACATCAACCAGGCCACTGAACTGAAAAACTGCAGCTAATTCACTTGAGGATTGGGGATTGGGTTCCTCATTATTTCTATCCATTGTAAAATCAATAGTGCAGTTAAAATCTCCTCCCACCACCACCACATCATCATTATCAATATTTAAAAGAGCTTGCTTTAATTTATTAAAAATTAAATTTCCTTCCTTTATTTGGTGCATAAATATTAATAAAACAAATACAGTACCACCCAACCTTGCTCTCACTTTTAATAACCTCCCTTTTCAATTTCTTCAATATCTAAAATTGTTGCTCCTAGGCTGGGCTTAAATAAAATTGCCACTCCTGCACTGGTGCTTGAGCCGTGGCTCAGCACACACCCCCCCTCCACTCTGCCAGCCACGCCACCTCATTCTCCCTGTCTGAGTCGTCTCCTGCAGCAGTGACCCCGCCCTTCTGCTCTAAAAACTCACACAGCTGCGCTCTTTAAAAGACTGTCTGCAGCCATTCCGTTAAAAGAAATAAAAACACTTTTTTTTCCATAGCGGCTAAAAAAATAAAACTGACAGAGTAAAACAAGCAACAATAAAAAAATTCTTAAAGGAAGTATCCATTTTTAAAATTATTGTTTGGCAACATTAGCGATCTTTTTCTTAATTATTTGTACATATTTTTTAAGACGGTACCTTTTTGCTGGTCAAACTCCTCTAATGTTGCCTTTCGTGTGACGATGTGTGCTGAGTGGAGGAATAATCTCAGATCTGGGAAGAATTTTTCAATTTCAACCCCTTTTTCCTTTTATACTCTCCATAAACTGTTTAAATTCATCTAGGGTATAGATTTTTCCCCTGTTAACGGGTTGGCTATCGGGGATGTCAGAGATAAGCGAGGAGTCAGAGCTCCCCTCCATTTCCTCTGCTCCGTCCTGCTGTCTGCTCCGCCGTCCGGGCTGCCAGCTCCTCGCGACTCTCTCCACCCTCAGCGCGCTCTCCTCTCCTCCCTCCCAGCACAGCCACAGCCGTCCGCTGCCTCTGCCTCCGCTTGCTGGGGTTCAGAGAGAGAAAGCGCTGCACCAGCGCCGGGTTGTAAGCCCGTCGCCCGTGCCGCTCCCCTCTCCCCTCCATATCAGGAGGACAGACCCCCCCCTGCCTGAGACTGCAGGCTCCCCTCCAACACAGGCTCAGGCTCTGCTCCGTCCCCCGCTCACTGTTAGGCAGATCTGCAACTTCTTTGTTTTTTGTTTTTAAGTTTTTTTTTAGCTACCATCACAAAACCCTCATCATTTTCGGTAGTTTTATTTTGTGACGGACCGTGGCTGAGTCTCTTCAGCCTCGGCTGTGGTGTGGGCGGCTTCATCCCGATCGGCGGCTCCCTGGTCTCTGCAGACTCCGGCTGGCGCTGCAATGGGGAGCAGCCTCATCCTCCGCTCACCCCAACATCCCCAGCCTCCTCCCTGCCATCAGTACCCTGCTCCTGCCTTTCCTCATTTTGTTTTCGGGCAGGCTCTCCTCTAGTGTCCCTGTTCCCCCCACAGTTAAAACACCGCATTGTATCCGAGCTGACAAACACTACGCAGCCCGTCCCTTCCACACTGAAGCTCCAAGCAACATCAATCACCTCCCCGGGTTATTCAGCAGCAAAACGCCTGTCTCAAAAAAGACAGGGCGTGCTTAACATTGTATTTCTGCACCCTAATGGTATATTTTTAATTGGGGACACCAGTTTGCCATATCGGGCAAGTTCATTTGCCAAGGTCGTTTTTTTAAAATGGCGGCACATTAGACATGATTACCTTGGTAACAGGGGTTACTAAGGGGATACTTGAATAAAATCTCCTTTCACTGAAAAACCTTCCTCCACTAGTTGATTGACCAGCGATACCTCTTTTTTAAAAACACGACAAACCTTTTATTCATACGGGATGCCGATATTATATTGTCACACCGACCACCTCTCCCACTGCCAGCAGGCACTCCTCCACCGACCACACGCCCACATCGGGCAAGCAGCTGACCCGTGTCGGGCGGCTGAAACCCCAGCCCTCAGAGTGAGATCCCATAACGGGACCTACACACACACACACTACTCTATAAACGGTAAAGTACAAACAAAGCAACGAAACAAAGATATATAAACGAACTAAACAATTAACAATTAAATATATAAATTTGCAAAAAATATAGTAGCGAAAACACTCTCCTACCGCACCAGCGTTCAAACGCTACCGCCTCTCCACAAGCTCCTCCCACAATCCCACAATCCTCAGCGAGAGAGAGAGAGAGAGAGAGAGAGAGAATCATATAAAAACAAAACAAATACACAGTTTTATTCCTCGCTTAGTTGTATTTTGTGTATCATTTTCATACTCTGTGCAGCTTCGGAACCCCGCGTTCCGGCCAGTTTTGTCTATACAGCTGTTTATTGCACGGAATGGGCAGTTAAAGGTCGGTTCGGTGGTTTTCTTTCAATAGTGTTATGATGCCCTCGCTTAGTTGTATTATGTGTATCATTTTCATCGTCTTTGCACCTTCGGAACCCAGTTTTCGAGGAGCTTTTTGGTGATAAAAATAGGTAATATACACAATACAACATTGTGTTTAGCCCAATAAATTTCGCTTTTTTAAAAAGTTATTAAAAAACACTTACCGCCCGAACAGGGACTTGAACCCTGGACCCTTAGATTAAAATTCTGATGCTGTACCGACTGAGCTATTCGGGCTCAATACAAAAGCTACAATTTAATACATTTACAAACTAGGCGTCACATGGTCGGCACAATCTAAACGAGATGATATTACTAGTACTTGAACCATTACAAATAGAAAGTAGCGGGTTTAGGCAAATCTCAGTGGGACCTGAGTTTTTTTTTAAAAAAAAAAAAAGTGAAATACCAGATTTCATATTTCAATCGGTCAGCTGAAATAAAATGCAGTTCCGATGTCTAAAGGTCGGAAATGGTTTCATAAAGACTAATGCGTTTTTGAATGATGTTTGTTTAATTTGCAAAACTTTCCCCACTTCATTTTCGAATGGTGCATTGTATTAGGGGGCAGTAGTAAAGCCGTGGTCCTTATCCGTTTCATTTCACAGGCCTCTGGCACAGATTCTTCGGACGCACCGCGTTTGTGTCACATGTTGTTACTGGAGGGGATATCGAAACGCAGCCAAATATAATTCTGTACTCACATACAAACACTGAAGCATCGAAAACGGCACAGCCCCCCAAGCCCTGAGCAATGACAGACAATGAATCATAATAAACTGCCGCATAATTAAATGAATTGCTGTGGTCCATTTCTAATTGTTCAAGCACTAGTAGTAGTTCTCCCTTTCAGATTATTCGGACCATGCGGCGCTTAGTTTGCTGGTTGCTTACTGGCCTCGAGGCTCTGTGGCCTGTCGATGGCGCGTGGACTTCTACTCAAGCACTGATGGGTTCATTGGAAGGATGTAAAACCGAGTCCCACCAGTCAATGCTTTTAAAGCTAGCAGTGGGAGTCTACAACATTGGTCACTTAAAATCAAAGCCTGATTTTCAAGTTTTTTTTTTGTAAGACAAAGAAAATAAACAGAAGGTTCCACAGAGATTTGAACACGAATCACTGGATTCAAAGTCCAGAGTGCTAACCATTACACCATGGAACCAATCACCTATGTCGGTTTCACGTTGCAGGGGCTCTCTGGATATTTTGCTTTTCTTTCAAACATTTTCTAATAATCGCTGAAGCTATCTGATGCAGCAAGAGCTGAAACCACATCTGCACCGTGGGTTTGAATCGTGTAACGGTCTGTGTGTGTGTCTCTCCTTGACTAGTAAGAGCTGAAACCTGCGTCTCTGTTTCCCTGCCTGCGCTCACACTCCGGCTATCCTATATCTGCGTTGTGTTGATGTTACTGGATGGTTTGTTAAAAAAAGTATACCACTCTAGATCAACTGTTGGAAGACGGCGACGTTTATTTCTCTCGGCATAACAGAAAATGAAAGAACATCAGTAAAAGATGGCTCGGTTCACCATTCATCTCCCTTCTAGAGTCCAGTAATGCATTAACATTCACATTAATTTCAGAAATTACATTAAATCGATTTAAAAGAAAATACAAATTCACAGACATTGCCGAAAGAAATCACATTTTAAACCGACATGAAAACAAAATACATTTTTAAATTAAAATACAGAAAGACAACATACCTGCATAACAGAAAATGAAATAAAATAAGTAAAAGATGGCTCAGTTGTACCCTTGTGGTATAGACATATGACATTTGGTAATTTGCTAACCATTACACTGTGAAATCGGCATATAGAGTGGTTTAAATCGAATACTAATGGGAAACAAAGTAACTTCCCTGACCGGGAATCGAACCCAGTCCGCGGCGGTGAGAGCGCCGAATCTAACCACTAGACCACCAGGAATGCTTCCCGCGCGTTTCCCATTCATTCTCTATGGTAGTGCTAAAATACTACTGCTGTAATACTGCTCCCGCCGCAACATGGTTTTGGCGCTGTTGTGCAGGTCTGTGCCTAAACAAGAGCTCCCGCCTCGAGCTCTCCAGAGTAAGTACAGTGAGTGAGATATCAACAGCATAACTTGCTCGCGTAGCTCGGAGTGAAACAGGGGAGAATGCGGTTATTTTTTGTTTATTATTGTTGTTGTTGTACGAGTAAGTAAACGTAAAAAGGAGCTATTCTAACTATATTTATATAGCGGATAAAAACATAATATATAAAGATATAAATATCCTTAATTTCTGTACACTGCAGTTTAACCTCCTCTGAAAACACTATCTATAAAACATATTCTATATAAATTTCATATTATTAAACATCATTCTTCTATAAACATCACAACTTTCTCACGTAGCTTCGGGTGACAGGTAAGAATATGTTTATTGTTGTTATTGTTAATTATTATAAGAGTGAGTAAATGTCAAAAGGAGCTATTCTAACTATATTATATAAAACTATTATTTTTCCAAATACCGTTAATGTGGATTGAATGCGGTTATAACTGATTTTATATTATTATTATTTGTTTGCTTAGCAGGTGCCTTATCAGGTTGACTTACAGTTACAATTGTAATTGCAATACTTTACAATAAGTTAAGTGCAAGTATAACCATGTAAATATCGTTTAAAAGCATTACAGACAGTGTAGTTAACTGAAAGTTTTAAAGTGTAAATATAGTTACAAGTAAAAGTAAATGCACTATAATTACAATTAAAGCAAATGCAACCTGTGCAGATAAAAAGAAGTGCCAAACAGACAAGTGGATGAACAAAACAAATATTTGCTGGCTAGCTTTTCTATTTGTTTGATTTATAATAAGTTAATAAGCAGTGTGAAGAGAGTTTCTTAATGTACAAAGACATGTCATCTCATGAGGATCACAAAGCAAAAAGCACAACAGTTCAGGCTAAGCAAACAGCGCAATGATATCTCTTATTTATACAAGAGACAGAATAACTTACACAACTTATATAGTAAACTACGTCATGCTGTTTCTGTTTTTTCCTTTTATCTACCAGCAAGTCCATCTCCAGGGTTGGGGTTAGAGTTATGTTTAGGAATATCTGGAGGAATTCATGTTATGTCTGTTAATGTACTGGCCACACATTTTTTTTATTTATTATTTTAACCTGTTTTTTTAATCAAAATTTAAACAAACCAAGAAAAAAAAAAAAAGAAAAGTCAATCAATATCGGATCCAGAAGATTAATTCTAAATACTTGATAAAATAAAAAAATATGTAAAAAAGGGTGAAAAAAATTATATATATATATATATATATATATATATATATATATATATATATATATATATATATATACACATATATAGTGACATATAAGTGGAAGTATAAAAATAATGGACCTTAATTAACCACTCTTCAAATTTAATCAGTTTCAATCTTTCCTTTCAACTTTTAGATTACTCAGTATTTATATGTAGCATTATATATTTTAATTCAAAAATGAATTATAGATATTTAGTATCAATGTTTAAATAGCTAATAAGACAGGGTTCAAACAGAGACCTAAAGAAGACCACATCACAAAGAATCATATCAGTAACACAAAGGAGTTGGGAAAATTAAACAGTGACAAAACAATAAAAATAAAAATTAACATGAAAAAAAATAACAAAAAGTGTTCACACCAAAAAAAATATATATAAATGTTACTACTAAGTTCAAAATATCAAATATAATCAAAGTGATAAAAAAAACAGTGAGAAAAAAGAAAGGGGATAAAGGAAATGTGAAGGGAATTATTAACTGACAGAATCCATGTAATCCATCTCCTCTCAGGAAATCTATTTTTCATTTAAACCTAGCTTTTCTATTTGTTTGATTTATAATAAGTTCATAACCAGCGTGAAGAGAGTTTCTTAATGTACAAGACATGTCATCTCACACGAGGACCACAAAGCAAAGCTCAACAGTTCAGGCTAAGCAAACAGCACAATGATGTCTCGGTTTCTGTTTTTTTCCTTTCATCTACCAGCAAGTCCATCTCCACCACCCCTTCCTCAGGTGTCTACTGGAAAGAAAATCCACACAACACCTTTAAGACTGGTTGACCACAATTATTCAGTCATGGTGAACAGCTCCTGCATAGATCCAAACAGTCTGCTTCATCCAACAACCAAGCAGCACATATCTAGGTATGTGAAACAACTGGCAAAGATGAAAAACACCAGCTCATCCCTCAACACCAGTCCTGAAAAGCTCCAGGAGACTCAGCTGCTGTGGCATAATTTAACTGAAGGCAGTGCCACTGAACAGGTCCCAGTGGTAACCGTGTCACCTGCAGCTGTCAACCCACCTGCACTGCTGTTAACACCTACTGCTCCATCCACTGCCTTAACACCAGAGTCAATTGAAAAAAAACATGCAAGAAATTATGGACAGACAACATCAGCAGCAACAGCAGTTCAAGAAAACCAAAGAAGGGACCATCAGGTACTTTTTTACAGCTCTACAAAAGTGTTGATGCCACAAAGCAAAGATTAGAGCAGAAAAAGAGGTCTGTCAGACTGTGCAGGTTCTGCAGATTGGCATTAAAACAGGGACCAAACAGAAAAATACATCTATTGTCCTGCCAGGGTGTTTAACCTTTACAAAGATCAGGGGATGACACAGGAAATGACCTGGTCTGAACTCCAAGCATGGAAAAGCGGAGATGGCAGAGAGAAAAGGGAAAATACAATTGGTTGGACAAAATAGTACTATAAATACAGTTGTTGCCTGGACAACATATACAAAATAGGACTGCAAATACAGTTGTTGCTTGGAAATATCAAAACACTACTGTAGGCTGTTATTTGGACAACATAAAAAAAAAAAAAAACTACTGTAAATATAGTTGTTGTTTGGACAACATATACAATATAGGACTGCAAGTGTTGCAGGTGTGCTTCAGCACCTTATTATTGATTTATTTGTATTATTTTTTTGTTTGGGTATTATTACTTATTTTACTTTAATCACAATATGATTTTGTATATTCACTCTGCACTATTATTTATAGCACTTCTGTGTCCAGCTGACACCCCTCCCTCTAGAGTTGTTGCAGTCTGTTTGAGTCCAAACTGCTTTGGGACACTGAGAATCGGGATCCTGGATATTTGTATTGTTTTTAACAATTATTATTCTGTTCATTCTTGTTGCTGTTTATATATAGCTGTATTACTTCTATTGCTACTGCTAACATTGCTGCTATTGATACAACTATAATTTTGAATTCTATTGCTATAGTTACTGTTACCTTTGCTGCTATTAAATTAGCTATTACTTTTATTGTTAATTGCATATGCAGGGATGGAAATAAGACTCCTAATGCATAGCAGTTTGGTCCATTTCAGGTTTTACTAACTGCAGGCCCTTGTATAAACTGTACTGAAGAAGCTGGAAAAAAAAAAGTCTGCAGGTCAGAAAACCTGAAATGGCTCCTACTGCTGTACAATGGGAGTCTTATTTCCACCCCTGCTTATGTGCTTAGCCAATTTAATAGTGTGTTTTTGCATAGTTAAATTTGATTGCTTTTAATAGTTTTAGAATACAATTAATTGTAATTTAAAAATTAATTGTACAATTAATAATTAAACCTCCTTTTGATAATTACTTTGTCTGGCTTCCTTGTCTGCGTTACCAAGGTGTTGTTACCCCAGAATCTCCAACTTATAACTTATCCCAGTGATACACACAACATCAATATAGTTGCTGCTTGGACATATCAAAACACTGTATTGTAAATATATATTTAGTTTACATTTAAATCTATAACTGTTACACATGGTTTATTCTTTAACTCATAATAATAAGCATTATAGTTTAACCAGCTTGGTTGTTGTAAAATTATAATTTATTCATTTAAAAGTAAAAGCACGCTCACTCTCACAGATAGATTTACAAAAAAAAAGTACAAATGGAGATTCTAATGGAAGTGACTGAAAGTTCTTGAATTTGCAGGTTTGTTTATTTAAGGTCACACAGAGATAGTGATCAAGTGGGAACTCTTTCAAGTGTTTTCAGAAAAAAGGATTCTGGCATTTTTTTTTTTTACGTTTTACAAAAGCAGACTCTGAAAATTTGACTGATTGTCAACAAATATTCCATAAACTCTCACACGGTTGACCAACCGTGTAACTAGATATATAAATAATATGCAATATCTGTGTGTGATTGATATATATATATATATATATATATATATATATATATATATATATATATATATATTAATGCATTATCTTGTTGCTTTTTATATTTTATGTATTTTGATTAATGTTTTATACTGTAAATAGCTTAATTTGCATAAAAAAATCCTAATGATTTCTAGATCATTACATTTCAGTATTATAGTCCCTAAGTGTGCTGAGTTATGCCACTCTCTGCAGTGCTTCCAGTATTACTGTTATTATTATTATCATATGGGTAAAACTTATGATAATACTATAAAATGTAATATATACAAGATAAGCTAGGTAACAGAAACATAAATGTAAAGTAAGCCCTGGATAAGGGTGTCTGCTAAGAAAAAAATAATAATAATAATAATAATAATAATATGTTGTGCAGCAAAACGTTAAATAGTTAACAATAAAGGAGTGTTTATTCCAGTCTCCTAGTGCTAATGAGGTGTAATACTCAGGGACAAAAAAAAAAAAAACTGAAAACAGGAGTAGTAATATTACTATAGCTTATGTCAAAAGTCTGATTTATGATCCTTTTGACCTTTTTTTGACCTTACATGTATGAATTTATGAATATATAATGAGGGGGCGTGGATTTATGAATTTATGAATATATAATGAGGGGGCGGGGATTTTATGGTTGTTACAAGACAGATATGCTTATTGAATATAGGCTTATATATGCCTATAAACTTATTGCACGTCTTTTATAAGATATGTACAAAAATCAGTGTTTAATATGTTATTTATGTAATCAGGGGATAGTGGGTACCCAAGTTTTATAAATGCTTATGTTAACTTATGCTTGGTGCAGACAACATTAATGCTTATGTTAACTTATGCTTGGTGTAGACAACATTAAAGTCTTAGTATTGCTTGGTGCAGACAACATTAAAGTCTTAGTATTTTTTTACATAAGACACTTAATGAAAAAAGGAGAAAGTTTAAAAGAGGGTATTAAAAGCAAAAAAAAAAAAAAAAAGAACACAACTACTTAGCCATTTTAAAAGCATTTAAACATTACACACACACACACAGAAATCAGAGTACGAGGTGCTGTGATTTTACATTTTGATATGTTTGGCGTATACATATTTTTTACTAGGCATCGTTAAAAGCAAAAGATATTTACACATACAGAATCCAATAGATGAAACAGGAGAAAGTTTAAAACAGCGTATCACAAAAGCAATAGAAAAATGCAGAAAACAATTTATTACATACATAATTAACTGTACAACCTGAGCGTTAGTCGTTTTAAAAGTGTATCGCTAAACAAAATAAAACAGATATTAAATTAAATATTTATAAAAGAACAAAAACAAAACAAAATCTACCAGAGTACATAGTGGTTTACCCCAAGTTTTATATAAATGCTTATGTTAACTTATGCTTGGTGCAGACAACATTAAAGTCTTAGTATTTTTTACATAAGACACTTAATGAAAAGAGAAAGTTTAAAAAGAGGGTATTAAAAGCATAAAAAAAAAAAAAACAATTTATATTTAAAATGCGTTTAAACATTACACACATAAATCACAGAACAACTGAGCATTAGTCGTTTTGAAAGTGTATCGCAAAACAAAATAAATTAGATATTAAATTAAATATTTATAAAAAAAACAAAAACAAAACAAAATCTACCAGAGTACAAGTTCTGAAAAAAGCTCTCTCTTACCGTCTTCAAAAAAAAAAACTCCCCCAGACAAAACGCACAAACCCTGCCTGAATCCTCTCCCTCTCACGCTTCTTCTCTCTTCAAACTTTAGCTGACGAATGACTGCAAAACATCGTTCTGTGACTTAAATAGGGGGCGTTCCTTTGGCCCCAAACATGCGCGCGAAACACACATCCACATCCCCCTGAAGTTGTGTTTATTGGGGGAAATAAACCTCTAAAATGAAACAAGTTATAAAACAGATTGCATAAACGTTAACAAATGAGTGAGAATATTTTTTACCCTGAAACATGAAATTTATTATCAACTCTGAAAATGTGATCAACCGTGACTCTAATAATCTCTGCAGGGTCCTAATGCCCCAAATGTATTGTATATGTACAATAATTATTATTATTTTAAACCAAACTTTTTATTTTTTACTTTACCTTAATTAACACCCCATGATCATTTACAAATGTATTCATTAACCCCTGTTTAGTTTAAATCCCAGACACTTTCCATTATATGAGTACTTTGTTCACCATCCAGTTGGATTATATGGCCCTTTCACATTTTGTTTTCTTAAACCAATTTTTGTTTTCTTAAATATACCCTTTATACTATATATATATATATATATATATATATATATATATATATATATATACCCTAAATAAAGGGTGTGTGCAAGTGTTTGTAAGTTTTTAATGCATATTAACCTATATTGCATAAACTGTATTTTGGTTGAATAAAAATGCAACATTGCCTTGAAGTCATGTATACTTCAATAAATATTTGAAAGGTTCCTTATAGGGTATGCATTAACTACATCTTTACATTTTAATGGTAATGTTTATTTGAAGTACTGCACAAAAACTTGGTCTTATTTTGTCCTCATGTATTCCCATCATAGGGATGCCCCAGGGCCCCCTAGCTCACAGGCCCAGCATGGAGGCAAGGTAGAACAACACATGGGTGAGGGGAAATCAAAGGAGGTTTTAGAATGCATGGCTTTATCAGATAAGGCTATCCTGTCTGGGCCCAAAGGAGTGAAGGGAGACATGGAGGATTCACTCTAATGAGTTAACACAGCATTTGACCAGAAGGGTCTCAGCCCTTTTACAGGCAACTGGAGAATACATCTGGTCTAAATTAGCCAGAAAGGCAGAAGGCATGTAAAGGTCATTGAGCCAAAAGACCAGTATGTGTGCAGGGGTATTTCAGAGCCTAAGAGATGCAGAGCCTTCCAAAATAGGTATATTAGAGTTATGGGTTAAATTAAATAAATACAACTGAAGGGGTTATTTGGGGAAATAAACATTATCATTAAGGAGATTGCTTACTTTCGTTAAGATTAAAACCTGGAAACAATTCTATAAACAAAAACTGTTTAATCATTTTTTTTTTTTTTTTTTTTGTTTTTTTGTTTTTTTTAAAAAGCTAGCAAAACTTGTTTATTCATGTCATGCCAATAAAACTTATTGAATTGAATATAATTGAATAAAAACAAAATGTTATGATTCTGTAACAAACAAATGAAGGAAAATTAAATACATATGTACATGAATAAAACAGAACAGAGTTTAACATTTTTTAAACATGTTAAATATAGAGTAAAGAAAATATAAGTAAAGTATAGCATCCTGCTAAAGAATAAGGCCTACGGTTTTTGTAATGTATTTAGATTCCCTGAAAAAGGCACGGAACAGCTTTTTAGAGAGAGAGACCCAGCTCTGACCAAAGATCTTTTCTGAAATGAGGGACATCCCTTTCTTTGGGGGAGTGGTATGGTGAACCTGCCTATATCTTTCCAAAGAAATGGGGTCAGTCTCCAATACTTTATTATGGATTTATTTTCTTGAGGTACATGTTTTACAATATTTGGTATGCTCTATATACACCCAAAAAACACAAGTGCATTATTTTTACTTTGTGTATTTAAGAATTATGAACAAACCCTGGTATTTGTGAGATGATAGGTGCAGTCATCATGTACCTTAAATTAGAAACTCCTCCTTTATAGATACATTTTCAATGTGTTATTTTACTGAACATAATTACAATATTCTTTTACAAGGTGCTCCAGGTGTTAATGCATGTGGATATGCAGGTTTGAACCTTAGGTGTCAATAATTACATAAACAAATACATCCTTATTTACATGATAAGCGCAGATATCTATCGCTCAGAATGCCTTATTTCTTTAAATTATTGTAAACACTCTTTATTGTTGAGCTCTCATTAAATTGAATTTATTTATATACAAAATAATTAAATGCTCCCCGGTACTGTGAATGTCAGAATATGACAGGTCGCCCCCCCAAAGTTTGTGTTAAAAATATCCATACTTTAAGTTATACATACTTTAATTTTTTAATAATGGATTGATCGTGGATTTGTTTAACTTCATATTCCCCAAATTGTTATGTTGGTAGGTTTGTAACACCAGGTTGGTGTTATTTTGGGGTAGGTGTTTAAAAATGGTCCACCTTGTGCGCTTGACCTGGGTATGTGTAAATAATTTTGGTTCAGAAAACAAGCAAATGTCCACCTGAAAGGCGATGTACTGAGTTGGTCCCTTAAAGTAATTTTTATATAATATTTCACTATTCATCAAATGTATGTGACTTTTAACTGATGAGCAACAAATAGGGGTTATATTGTAAACATCTAGGATTTGGGAGTTGAACTATAATTTGGCTTGTTCTTAGTGACTTATGCAGTAGTCAATCAAAGCAAGGACAGTGTCCCATTTCCTGATGTTACACAGGTCAAGTTGTGGTACACATACCATATTCTGATTATATACCACTTACTGGTCTATGCCAGAACCACAAAAATAAAGAGGAAACAAGGAGAAGAGTTATGTGTATATTTGAATAATAATAGTATATTGTAGTCTACTGTCTGTTTAAACTTCCCAAAGTGTTACAAATGGTACTTTGTGATGTATTATTATGAAAGAAAAGGTTTCTTTGACACCAGTCGGTACCAAAGAATCTTATGTAACGATGGGGCCATGGTTATTTTTTTTATTTGATGCATATCAAACATGTACAGTATAGAACTACGGAGGGTTTCTCTTTTACTATTTGCTTATTTTTTTACTGTTAAAAATAAGGTATAGATTTATCTTGTTCAGAAGCAGGTTCAGATATCTGCTGTCTTTATACATTATGCATATTGTTTCATATTGTTTCTTTCTGTTCATATTCAAATAAAAGCCTAAACCTTAATGTATCAATCCAACATTACAAATACTATAGTCTACCTATTTAAATATCTTAAGAGTTATTTGAGACACATAATAATATAAGACACATAATAAACACATAATAAGCAATAATGAATAAATAGATTGGGTGTTTTGGGGTGTTGAACTGGGAGATACAACTGTATTTGCTTTTATTTAGTATGAAAACAGCTCCTTGGATAAGGCAGCGGTAAAATAAATAATAATAAATAATAATAATAAAATAATAATAATAATAATAATAATAATAATAATAATAATAATAAATCATAATATTAATCATAGGTCATCAAGTTATCGATTGTAGTATGCAATGAGAGTAATAATATGCAACTAAATTAAGGAATACTAACTTATTGTTGAATAGCTTCAGTATAAAAGATAATAAATTAATTACAAAGGATAATTTCTGAAAGACAATATTTAAACTGTTGATTATATGGAGTTGTTAACTACAAGTAGCCTACTAGGCTAGTACATGTCTAGCACATGAACATGTCTCGTCTTAAAAAATGTTATCGTGGTAACAGCAGTGGGGCAGCAGTGTGGAGTAGTGGTTAGGGCTCTGGACTCTTGACTGGAGGGTTGTGGGTTCAATCCCCAGTGGGGGACACTGCTGTTGTACCCTTGAGCAAGGTACTTTACCTAGATTGCTCCAGTAAAAACCCAACTGTATAAATGGGTAATTGTATGTAAAAATAATGTGATATCTGTATAATGTGATATCTTGTAACAATTGTAAGTCGCCCTGGATAAGGGCATCTGCTAAAATAAATAAAATAATAATAATAAAAAGGTCATCAGGCAAGTTAGTACCACAGCATCTTCATTAACACATCCCTTTTTTAAACTGCTTTAATAATACATAGATAGGTATATAACGTCTAAATGGCAATAGATTGTCTATTTTTCTAACCTGCCTTTTATACATTTAACATGTTTTTGGTCACATGACAATAGAAAGACATACAACAATAAAGTGTTATGATCGATAGTAAAAACATCTCACAGGCTGTCCCTAAATGAAAATGTTTAATTGCTTTATTCACCATATGCTTTTACTAATAATTATTGTAAGACAAACCATATTAGAACTATTACTTGTAGGGAAAAAGACATCATAATTCTACTTACAAGACAGGGGGCCCAGCTGAGAGGAGATATTTTCCCTTGACCTATTTAGAGGTCTGGTTGAATGTGTTAAATTGTTTATATTTCAGGTTAATAGAATGATTGTATTGGGAAGTGAAACTGTTGATGGAATATGTTTTAGTGCAAAATCTAAATGCAGAGATTACAGTTTACTCAATTGCTAAAGTTAAATAAGCAGGCATGTGGCAGAAGCAGTAAAACTAAACCCACAGGTAGCTGTGTGGTTAGGGTTCAGGCTCCCATCATCCTCCTGAAACATCTCATTGGGTTTTACATTTCACCACAACACACTGGTCCATAGCAACACTCTTTCTATTCAATTTATTATTATTATTATTTTTTTTTTTTTTTTAACACAAGGGTACGTTTTGATCAAAACCTAATGTTAATGAGACAATATGGTGTATGGCAAGGCTGCAAATCTAAACACCATCGTGCAGATAATTCTTTCTATTTTATTTATTTATTTATTTGGGTTGTATTATTTGTCATCCTTAAAAATCCTTTGGTATATTGATAATTTACCCCTAATCCATGCACTGTGTCTAAAAATAGTTTTTGCTGCTGTGCTTAAGACCAAACATTCAACTTTCAAGTGGTTCTAAGAATTCCAACTGCTTGCTAAATTCGTTATAAATGGATCTCAATAAAGAGGGTGAATAAAGGAGACTCAATGACAGGCTGTTCCAAACACGGTCACACCTCCCTCCCCGGAAGTAAAAAGAATCATTCTGTAAGCATTCATTCTTTGAATTGTTTACCTCCATGTTAAGAAAGCTATGCATCTTAACAGATGATATATGGTAAGACAACCACTTTTAAACCCCAAAGTTATCCCGCAGATTTATAAGCTTACATTTTGAAGAAAATATTTTTACACTTTTAGACGTTAAGGTAAAAAAATAAAAATAAAAATAAAAATAAATAAAAAAATCACAATGCTAGATTTAGATTGGATTTTTAAAGAACAGTAACATTCTTTGGAATAATTAGTTTGTAAATATACTTGATTCATTGTTTGCCAAATTGACAAACACAGATTTATACAACTCTATATATATTTATTTGAATTTACACCTTATGAGCAGAGTGGAACAATTGGGGGTCTAAAAAACGCAGATAGCATTTGTTAGAGGAAGGCCCCCGACAAGACGTCTGCTAATGTGGTAGAATCATAACGGAGCTATCCGAAAGGTTTTTTACACCTAACCATGCTTCTCTGCGGGGTGTATTCCTCTGTCCATCTTTCTAATCTTTTTGATTGAAACTAAAGTCAGTTTGAAATATCACTAGGAGTGCCTACCCTGCTGAGACCAGACCTTAAGGCATCAAGATTCACACATTTCACAAAGCCTTCTCTGTGGGGGGCCTTCCTCTAACAAATGCTATCTGCGTTTTTTAGACCCCCAATTGTTCCACTCTGCTCATAAGGTGTAAATTCAAATAAATATATATAGAGTTGTATAAATCTGTGTTTGTCAATTTGGCAAACAATGAATCAAGTATATTTACAAACTAATTATTCCAAAGAATGTTACTGTTCTTTAAAAATCCAATCTAAATCTAGCATTGTGATTTTTTATTTTATTTTTTATTTTTATTTTTTTACCTTAACGTCTAAAAGTGTAAAAATATTTTCTTCAAAATGTAAGCTTATAAATCTGCGGGAAAACTTTGGGGTTTAAAAGTGGTTGTCTTACCATATATCATCTGTTAAGATGCATAGCTTTCTTAACATGGAGGTAAACAATTCAAAGAATGAATGCTTACAGAATGATTCTTTTTACTTCCGGGGAGGGAGGTGTGACCGTGTTTGGAACAGCCTGTCATTGAGTCTCCTTTATTCACCCTCTTTATTGAGATCCATTTATACCGAATTTAGCAAGCAGTTGGAATTCTTAGACCCACTTGAAAGTTGAATGTTTGGTCTTAAGCACAGCAGCAAAAACTATTTTTAGACACAGTGCATGGATTAGGGGTAAATTATCAATATACCAAAGGATTTTTAAGGATGACAAATAATACAACCCAAATAAATAAATAAATAAAATAGAAAGAATTATCTGCACGATGGTGTTTAGATTTGCAGCCTTGCCATACACCATATTGTCTCATTAACATTAGGTTTTGATCAAAACGTACCCTTGTGTTAAAAAAATAAATAAAAATAATAATAATAATAAATTGAATAGAAAGAGTGTTGCTATGGACCAGTGGGTTGTGGTGAAATGTAAAACCCAATGAGATGTTTCAGGAGGATGATGGGAGCCTGAACCCTAACCACACAGCTACCTGTGGGTTTAGTTTTACTGCTTCTGCCACATGCCTGCTTATTTAACTTTAGCAATTGAGAAAACTGTAATCTCTGCATTTAGATTTTGCACTAAAACATATTCCATCAACAGTTTCACTTCCCAATACAATCATTCTATTAACCTGAAATATAAACAATTTAACACATTCAACCAGACCTCTAAATAGGTCAAGGGAAAATATCTCCTCTCAGCTGGGCCCCCTGTCTTGTAAGTAGAATTATGATGTCTTTTTCCTACAAGTAATAGTTCTATATGGTTTGTCTTACAATAATTATTAGTAAAAGCATATGGTGAATAAAGCAATTAAACATTTTCATTTAGGGACAGCCTGTGAGATGTTTTTACTATCGATCATAACACTTTATTGTTGTATGTCTTTCTATTGTCATGTGACCAAAAACATGTTAAATGTATAAAAGGCAGGTTAGAAAAATAGACAATCTATTGCCATTTAGACGTTATATACCTATCTATGTATTATTAAAGCAGTTTAAAAAAGGGATGTGTTAATGAAGATGCTGTGGTACTAACTTGCCTGATGACCTTTTATTATTATTATTATTATTATTTATTTCTTAGCAGATGCCCTTATCCAGGGCGACTTACAATTGTTACAAGATATCACATTATACAGATATCACATTATTTTTACATACAATTACCCATTTATACAGTTGGGTTTTACTGGAGCAATCTAGGTAAAGTACCTTGCTCAAGGGTACAACAGCAGTGTCCCCCACTGGGGATTGAACCCACAACCCTCCAGTCAAGAGTCCAGAGCCCTAACCACTACTCCACACTGCTGCCCCACTGCTGTTACCACGATAACATTTTTTAAGACGAGACATGTTCATGTGCTAGACATGTACTAGCCTAGTAGGCTACTTGTAGTTAACAACTCCATATAATCAACAGTTTAAATATTGTCTTTCAGAAATTATCCTTTGTAATTAATTTATTATCTTTTATACTGAAGCTATTCAACAATAAGTTAGTATTCCTTAATTTAGTTGCATATTATTACTCTCATTGCATACTACAATCGATAACTTGATGACCTATGATTAATATTATGATTATTATTATTATTATTATTATTATTATTATTATTATTATTATTTACCGGCTGCCTTTATCCAAGGAGCTGTTTTCATACTAAATAAAAGCAAATACAATTGTATCTCCCAGTTCAACACCCCAAAACACCCAATCTATTTATTCATTATTGCTTATTATGTGTTTATTATGTGTCTTATATTATTATGTGTCTCAAATAACTCTTAAGATATTTAAATAGGTAGACTATAGTATTTGTAATGTTGGATTGATACATTAAGGTTTAGGCTTTTATTTGAATATGAACAGAAAGAAACAATATGAAACAATATGCATAATGTATAAAGACAGCAGATATCTGAACCTGCTTCTGAACAAGATAAATCTATACCTTATTTTTAACAGTAAAAATAAGCAAATAGTAAAGAGAAAACCTCCTGTAGTTCTATACTGTACATGTTTGATATGCATCAAATAAAAATAACCATGGCCCCACGTTACATAAGATTCTTTGGTACCGACTGGTGTCAAAAGAAACCTTTTCTTTCATAATAATACATCACAAAGTACCATTTGTAACACTTTGGGAAGTTTAAACAGACAGTAGACTACAATATACTATTATTATTCAAAATATACATAACTCTTCTCCTTGTTTCCCTCTTTATTTTTTGTGGCTCTGGCATAGGACCAGTAAGTGGTATATAATCAGAATATGGTATGTGTACCACAACTTGACCTGTGTAACATCCAGGAAATGGGACACTGTCCTTGCTTTGATTGACTACTGCATAAGTCACTAAGAACAAGCCAAATTATAGTTCAACTCCCAAATCCTAGATGTTTACAATATAACCCTATTTGTTGCTCATCAGTTAAAGTCACATACATTTGATGAATAGTGAAATATTATATAAAATTACTTTAAGGGACCAACTCAGTACATCATTACCCCTTTCAGGTGGACATTTGCTTGTTTTCTGAACTAAAATCATTTACACATACCCAGGTCAAGCGCAGTACAAGGTGGACCATTTTTAAACACCCTACCCCAAAATAACACCAACCTGGTGTTACAAACCTACCAACATAACAATTTGGGGGAATATGAAGTTAAACAAATCCACGCATCAATCCATTTTAAAAAATTAAAGTATGTATAACTTAAAGTATGGATATTTTTAACACAAACTTTGGGGCGACCTGTCATATTCTGACATTCACAATACCGGGAGCATTTAATTATTTTGTATATAAATAAATTCAATTTAATGAGAGCTCAACAATAAAAAGAGTGTTTACAATAATTTAAAGAAATAAGGCATTCTGAGCGTATAGATATCTGCGTTTATCATGTAAATAAGGATGTATTTATTTATGTAATTATTGACACCTAAGGTTCAAACCTGCATATCCAGAATATGAACAGAAAGAAACAATATGAAACAATATGCATAATGTATAAAGACAGCAGATATCTGAACCTGCTTCTGAACAAGATAAATCTATACCTTATTTTTAACAGTAAAAAATAAGCAAATAGTAAAAGAGAAACCTCCTGTAGTTCTATACTGTACATGTTTGATATGCATCAAATAAAAATAACCATGGCCCCAACGTTACATAAGATTCTTTGGTACCGACTGGTGTCAAAGAAACCTTTTCTTTCATAATAATACATCACAAAGTACCATTTGTAACACTTTGGGAAGTTTAAACAGACAGTAGACTACAATATACTATTATTATTCAAATATACACATAACTCTTCTCCTTGTTTCCCTCTTTATTTTTGTGGCTCTGGCATAGGACCAGTAAGTGGTATATAATCAGAATATGGTATGTGTACCACAACTTGACCTGTGTAACATCGGGAAATGGGACACTGTCCTTGCTTTGATTGACTACTGCATAAGTCACTAAGAACAAGCCAAATTATAGTTCAACTCCCAAATCCTAGATGTTTACAATATAACCCTATTTGTTGCTCATCAGTTAAAGTCACATACATTTGATGAATAGTGAAATATTATATAAAAATTACTTTAAGGGACCAACTCAGTACATCGTACCCCTTTCAGGTGGACATTTGCTTGTTTTCTGAACTAAAATTATTTACACATACCCAGGTCAAGCGCAGTACAAGGTGGACCATTTTTAAACGCCTACCCCCAAAATAACACCGACCTGGTGTTACAAACCTACCAACATAACAATTTGGGGGGAATATGAAGTTAAACAAATCCACGCATCAATCCGTTTTTAAAAAATTAAAGTATGTATAACTTAAAGTATGGATATTTTTAACACAAACTTTGGGGGCGACCTGTCATATTCTGACATTCACAGTACCGGGGAGCATTTAATTATTTTGTATATAAATAAATTCAATTTAATGAGAGCTCAACAATAAAGAGTGTTTACAATAATTTAAAGAAATAAGGCATTCTGAGCGTATAGATATCTGCGTTTATCATGTAAATAAGGATGTATTTGTTTATGTTATTATTGACACCTAAGGTTCAAACCTGCATATCCACATGCATTAACACCTGGAGCACCTTGTAAAAGAATATTGTAATTATGTTCAGTAAAATAACACATTGAAAATGTATCTATAAAGGAGTTTCTAATTTAAGGTACATGATGACTGCACCTATCATCTCACAAATACCAGGGTTTGTTCATAATTCTTAAATACACAAAGTAAAAATAATGCACTTGTGTTTTTTGGGTGTATATAGAGCATACCAAATATTGTAAAACATGTACCTCAAGAAAATAAATCCATAATAAAGTATTGGAGACTGACCCCATTTCTTTGGAAAGATATAGGCAGGTTCACCATACCACTCCCCAAAGAAAGGGATGTCCCTCATTTCAGAAAAGATCTTTGGTCAGAGCTGGGTCTCTCTCTAAAAAAGCTGTTCCGTGCCTTTTTCAGGAATCTAAATACATTACAAAAAAACCGTAGGCCTTATTCTTTAGCAGGATGCTATACTTTACTTATATTTTCTTTACTCTATATTTAACATGTTTAAAAAATGTTAAACTCTGTTCTGTTTTATTCATGTACATATGTATTTAATTTTCCTTCATTTGTTTGTTACAGAATCATAACATTTTGTTTTTATTCAATTATATTCAATTCAATAAGTTTTATTGGCATGACATGAATAAACAAGTTTTGCTAGCTTTTTAAAAAAAACAAAAAAACAAAAAACAAACAAACAAAAAAAAATGATTAAACAGTTTTTGTTTATAGAATTGTTTCCAGGTTTTAATCTTAACGAAAGTAAGCAATCTCCTTAATGATAATGTTTATTTCCCCAAATAACCCCTTCAGTTGTATTTATTTAATTTAACCCATAACTCTAATATACCTATTTTGGAAGGCTCTGCATCTCTTAGGCTCTGAAATACCCCTGCACACATACTGGTCTTTTTGGCTCAATGACCTTTGCGCCTTCTGGCTAATTTAGACCAGATGTATTCTCCAGTTGCCTGTAAAAAGGGCTGGAGACCCTTCTGGTCAAATGCTGTGTTAACTCATTAGAGTGAATCCTCCATGTCTCCCTTCACTCCTTTGGGCCCAGACAGGATAGCCTTATCTGATAAAGCCATGCATTCTAAAAACCTCCTTTGATTTCCCCTCACCCATGTGTTGTTCTACCTTGCCTCCATGCTGGGCCTGTGAGCTAGGGCCCTGGGGCATCCCTATGATGGGAATACATGAGGACAAAATAAGACCAAGTTTTTGTGCAGTACTTCAAATAAACATTACCATTAAAATGTAAAGATGTAGTTAATGCATACCCTATAAGGAACCTTTCAAATATTTATTGGAAGTATACATGACTAAAAGGCAATGTTGCATTTTTTATTCAACCAAAATACAGTTTATGCACATAGGTTAATATGCATTAAAACTTACAAACACTTGCACACACCCTTTATTTAGGGTATATATATATATATATATATATATATATATATATATATATATATATATATAAAGGGGTTGGTTTAAGAAAACAAAAAATGTGAAAGGGCCATATAATCCAACTGGATGGTGAACAAAGTACTCATATAATGGAAAGTGTCTGGGATTTAAACTAAACAGGGGTTAATGAATACATTTGTAAATGATCATGGGGTGTTAATTAAGGTAAAGTAAAAAATAAAAAGTTTGGTTTAAAATAATAATAATTATTGTACATATACAATACATTTGGGGCATTAGGACCCTGCAGAGATTATTAGAGTCACGGTTGATCACATTTTCAGAGTTGATAATAAATTTCATGTTTCAGGGTAAAAAAAATATTCTCACTCATTTGTTAACGTTTATGCAATCTGTTTTATAACTTGTTTCATTTTAGAGGTTTGTAACGGTGCTACTAGAATAAATAAATTTGGGGTGCCAGGAAGGGAAATACCCTTACCAATAGAAAAATAATCAAAACAAACAATAACAGAGAAACAACAAAACATATAAAAAAACATGAAATAAGCACCATTACCAGACTACAGATACCAGTGACACAGGGGCCACCTGACCTGCACCCTGAAGCAGAGTTACTATCAAGTAAACAAAAAAAGATTACAATTAATTACCAAAAACTAAATGTACCTGTTTTTGTAATAACAAAAACCAAAAGAAATACAAAGCACACCAATAACCCCACACACCTAATAAGAAATAACCTTAAGTACCATACTCTAATAAAACTATACCAAGAAATAAAGGAAACAGGACACCAAAGTTCTGAGGCAATTAATAGTTGTATTATTCAATCCAAGCCGCAGCACAAGCCACACAATCACACTCCTAACCACTACCAATAAATAATTAAGCGTAATGGTGAATTAGCAATACACACTAAAAACCCTAATCACATTTAATTCAGCACCTGGGTTTTTAACCTAAACACCTAATAACAAAGTATTTATACAAACAAAAAATATACCCGTTATAAACTATATAAAAGTTAGCAGAAAACGAGAGGTCTATAAATAAACAAACAGTCTTAGAAGGACTATATACTTTCTCTCAAATCGTGCATAATAACTAACACAGTATAACGACAAGAGTTAAAGAAAGAGTCATTAGAAACGTAATAATTACAAAAAGAAAAAGAAACAGAAAAACAAACAACGAAAATAGAACAAATACAAGTACCCACTGATCTACTTTCTGGGTCAGCGTTTGTCAATACACACCATTCACTCTGTAGATTTAAATTAACAGTCCAACCCCACTCCTACTAAGGACTGAAGAGACCTCCATGAATTTTGTATCCCGTGTAATATAATCCATCCGTATTTGCAGCGAAAACCCATTTAGGAATTCCACCACATCAGAGTCCTCCACGATTGTTTACATATTCACAAGGTTCCACTTCCAGCCTCAACCCAAGTAGTCGAAAGCCGAATCTTGTTCATCTACTGAAACGCAGCTTCATACTATTGTGACAAACGTAGAACAGAGTTTAGAATTAAAGATTACTACCCCAGAAAACAGCAGTAACGAAAAACCACAGATGCATCCAGTCAGGAAAAAAAAAAGAAAATACGCTCTCTCTCTAGGAAGAAACAGGCGCCTTATTAAGGCTCAAGGGGGCGTGTCATTTATTACACTCAATTTTCTTAAAGGACAGACACGGAGAACCGTGACTTCGTCACAGTCTCCCCCCTAGAAAAAAAATAGCCAGTATGGCCAGAAAAAATTAAATTCTGTTGATCAATCTGGGAACCCCACAAACTCCTCCTCATCCGAGTCTGCAGCAAACATATCCAGCACCTTCTGTCTCTTGGGTCTCCAATTCCAAAGCCGAGGGAAAACAAGGTTTAAGGTTACTCACATGCACTGTTTTGGCATCAGCCCCAGTCACCTCAGAACAACCTGATAATTGGCTGGGGCCTAGCTGTTGCACAATTCGATAAGGTCCCTTCCATTTTGGGGCAAGTTTGGCACTGAATTTGTCAATAGCTTTAGACAATGGATGAGCTCGAACCCAAACACGGTCTTCTGGTCAAAATGAACCTCACGACGGTGTTTATTATAGTAGTTCTCGTTGGCGATGACGAGCTTGTTCCAAATTTTTCTGAGCCTGAACATTAAAAGACTTCAGTCGCTGTAACAGATCATAAGAAGGTGAACAAGGAGAAATAGAACAATCCACCTTACCCTCAGGAGTTTCTCCATAGGCCCTCTTGAGCTTCTTCCAATGTTCAACTCTGCAGGTGATAATCCGTGGACTCATGCGTTGCAGAATTTAAAGCAAAACGAAACTCAGGAAGAAACTGATCCCACTTCTTTGTTGATTTCCCACATAAGAAGAGATCATGTCTTTAAAGTCGGTTCACTCTCTCTCCGTCAAAATTAGTCTGTGGGTGATAAGCAGAGGTTACCTTTGGAATGACTTGCCATTGTGCACACACAGCTCGAAAGACAGATGAGATGAATTGGGAACCTTGATCAGATAGTATGAAATCTGGAACACTAACGAGTAAAGATGTCTCTGGTCACTATCCTGGCGATAACCTCTGCAGTAGCTTTCCCTAAGGGAAACAATTCAACCCATCGGGTATAAATCAACTACAACAAGTAAGTATATATTCTGTTGAGAACTATGGGGCATTGGTCCCATAATATCAATTCCCAGCATCTCCCAAGGGCGATGCACTACAGTTTGTTGAAGAGCACCTGCAGGTTTCACGATTCTCTGGTTTATATAATTGACAAACTTGACAGGATTGTATGTACGTTTGACATCAGACCATAGATTCGCCAATATGCCACTGATTGAAGTCTCTTACTGGTCTTAAAACACCAAGGTGTCCACTCAATGGAGAGTCATGATAAGCATGCAGCACAGAGTCTCTCAAGCTTCGTGGTACATATATCTGGTACTTCACCTGATTGCCAGCTTGGATCTTACGGTACACCTTGTCCTCCAGGATAGCAAATCCAGTAGTAGTAGTAGTATCATTATCAGTCAACTCTGGTACAGTCTCCTCTAAAGAGACTGATGAACAACAATTTCTGAATCCTTTTTGTTGTTCTTTTCCAGAGGGTCACATCATCAAAGGAAATTCCTGGTTAGCTTAAAACTCAAGTAGGCACTGCAAGAGGGTAAAGAAACAGAATCATCAAGGGAAGCGTGACAAAGCATCTGGTACTACATTAAGCTTTCCTTTCGATATTCCACCACAAAATCAAATTTCTGCAACCGTAATGCCCAGCGAAGGAGTCTAGAATTGGCTTTACTAGTATTAAAGACCCACAGTAATGAAGAATGATCCGTAACTACTGTAAACATCTTGTTCTCCAAGTAGAATTGCCATTTTTCTAGTGCCCATACCACAGCAAGACACTCCCTCTCAGTGGTCGAGTAATTTGTCTCAGCACGATTAAGGGTTCTGCTGGCATAAGCCAGGACTTCCTCGGTCCCAGGCCCCATCTTCTGAGCCAACACGGCTCCCAGACGGTCTCACTGGCATGGGGTATAAACAATAAAATGGAAATCTAGATGGGGATGTCCCAAAATAGGGGACAGGTTAAAATGATGTTTTAAGACATCAAAGGCTTGTTGACATGCTGGTGTCCATATGAATAGTGCCCCTTTCTTCTTTAAGGCATTTAGAGGTTCAGCCAACTGTGAAAAGTTGGGTTCAAACCTGTGGTACCAAAACCTGCCATGCCTAAAAAAGCGTTGTACAGCTTTGAGGTTTGTTGGAACTGGGAAATCTTGAACAGCAGCAGTCTTCTCAGGATCAACGTGAATACCCATGGCATTCACCAGATGACCTAAAAATTTAATTTCAATGCGACAAAAGCGACATTTTTAAATTCAATGTTAGACCCGCCTCCTGCAATCTGCTAAAAACAGCTTGCAGATCTTGTAGATGTTGGGAGACTGTGGAGGAATAGATAATTATATCGTCTAAATACACAAAACAAACTTTCCTCTCAAGCGTACTCAAAACTGTTTCCATCAATCGTTGGAACGTTGCAGGAGCATTTTTCAACCCAAAGGGCATGACTGTGAACTGGTGTAATCCATAAGGGGTGACAAAGGCGGTTTTACTCTTACTTTCTGTATCCATGGCAACCTGCCAATATCCACTATTCAAATCCAAAAGAGTAGTGAATACTATGATCCAGCTAAAGGAATCCAGAATATCTGCAATAGTAGGAAGCGGATATGCATCACTTTCGGTAAGCGTTCAGTTTTGGTAGTCAACACAGAATCGTTGTCCTCCATCTTTCTATAGGGATCATAACAACTGGTGAAGCCCAACCAGAAAAAAGAGGCTTCAATGACTCCACTTGCTGTCATCTCATCCAGATGCTCCTTCAAGAGATTGCTTCATTGATGACAATCGATAAGGTCTCTTGATTGGATCATCATGGGTAGTGTAGATCTTATCGCGTCAGAAAATTTATGCGGCCAGGTTTTCAAAGTGCAAACCGAGTTGGTACTTCTCAAAGATTTGTAACAACTTGTGTCTTCTCAAAGTCCTGTAAACTAGCCTGTAAAACAGCTTGTTGAAGATAAAAAAGTAGTATCCATTACTGAAAAACAAGAAAAAGGTGCATCAACAGGGACAATAGCAGTGAACAAACGAATTTACAGCCTTTTGATCACCCATGGCAGTGGATAATATAGACTCATCCAGCTACGTGAGATGTTCCGGGTTGAAAAGGATAAAGCATTTTACAATTATTTTTTTAGACCAGTACACTTGGTGCATTACATCAATTTTACACACCACTGAAGTACATAAAGTCAAACCTAAAACAAACAGCAAAAGCAAGAGCAGAAGCAGGTAAAACAGCTGTAGGCAGGGTCAAAGTCTGATCATGTAAACATATTTCCAGATCAATCGCCTTGGGGGCAAGTTGCATCTCCATTTGCCAAGTACAAGGTCCTTCTTCCCACTTAAGGACTTCTTGTGGGCCCTTACATTTAACCAAAGATGTTCATGTAAGAGAGTATAGGTGGCTCCAGTGTCAAGAATAGCTTTACCTTTCCATTGTGAATAGACAAAGGTACAATCAATTGGCGTGGTATAGATACAAGAGACATAGGTTTACTGGGTCCTTGGCTAGACTGAAGCTTTTCTTGGAAGGGTAATGTTGTGACTGACCTGTTTCCTGCAACACGCCCACTGGATTGAACTGGAATTTCTAAGTGCCCTGAATTTACTGGTTTAGACTGGCATTTGTTGTTTTTTGTACATTGGACAGGTGCCAGGATCATGCTGTCCTCTACATCTCCAGCAAAGCAGTTCTAGCCTATCAGGAGTTTTAGTATAACTTCCTGTAGTACTTGTTTTTAAAAAAAACAGCTCCACTGGGAGGATGAGCTCTTTTTCGTTTGTATTCCTGTTGTTGTTGCGGTCTCTTTCCAATTGATGTCCAAGGCGTGCAACTTCTTCCACAGTGGTAACCCGTCCCGCAACTGACTGGTAAGATAAGGATTAATGTTTTTTAAAATCATTTTAACAATATCCACTTCACTCATTGTAGGTTTCATTTTTTTACATAAAGGCTCTGTATGAAAAAAGCAAAATCTCTTATTGGTTCATTTACTCTTTGTATTCTGGTACGTAATCTTTCTGCCAGTTCATCCTCATAATCTTCTGATAAGAAAGCAGACATGAACTGTTTTTCAAAATCTTTCCAATTCTTCACGTGTTCTCGGGCAATTTCCACCAATCACGGGCTGCCATATAGTACACTGCGAAGAGTAGCAAGTACTTCAGAATCAGTTAATGGTCTAAGAGCAAGAAAATCATGACATTTAGATAAATACAGTAGCGGATCAGAATCGTCTTGAGGTCTGCCATATGTAGGAAATGATAATTTAATTGGATACTTGCCATCCATAGAGTTTAATGCAGATCTCCTAAAATTTAACCATCCATGATTCACCAAACCTCCTTCAGTTTCAGACAACAAGAGGTCAATATCTGATCCAGCAGTGACCATGCCTGGTCCTGATTCTATTTTTTCTTGACCTCCTCTGCTGAAGTCTTCTGCAGAGTTTCAAACATTAGCTGTAACTCCAATAGCTGAGAAATGACATGTTTTTTTACTTCAGTATGCAAAGCTTGTGTGTTAATCTGACTGCTTTGAAAATCCTGTTGAAACTCAATTTGTAATTGTTGAAACATCCATTTCAATTCAGAAGTCAGTACAACAGACATATTGTGTACTTCCTCTTTAACAAGACTGTTTATGGTTTTCACAAACAGTTCCGTTCTCCGATAACCTCCGTCTTAATGTCTCTGAGGAAACCACCGACCTGTTGATAATGTTCTTCCCCAATGGTCTTGATTTTGCAAACTCTGAAGCATCTCCTGCCAATAGATTTTATGACTAGTAGTGAAATCAGCAATCATTTCCTTAATAGACATGAGTAAATATGTCTCTAGCGGAGTTGGAACAGGCAACAAGCGAGGGTGGTGGTATGGGTGAAGGAACCTCCACATCCAACTCAATTAAGATCCAGGAGATGTTAAGGGTTGAACATGAGGGCTAAAACTAAAATCACCGGCAGGGCTTTTTTGTGTCCAGTGTTCTGTATAGACAAATCAAGATTGCTTACACCCATGAAAGGATCAGGGGACTGCATTTTTAAAAAAAAAAAGAATAAAGAAAAAGAAAAAAAAAATACAATACAATAATTCATAAATATAATTTCCAGGGAATATATATATTCGTCCCATCTGGGGTGCCACTTTCTGTAACTTGGTGCTACTAGAATAAATAAATTTGGGGTGCCAGGAAGGAAATACCCTTACCAATGAAAAATAATCAAAACAAACAATAACAGAGAAACAACAAAACATATAAAAAACATGAAATAAGCACCATTACCAGACTACAGATACCAGTGACACAGGGGCCACCTGACCTGCACCCTGAAGCAGAGTTACTATCAAGTAAACAAAAAAAGATTACAATTAATTACCAAAACTAAATGTACCTGTTTTGTAATAACAAAAACCAAAAGAAATACAAAACACACCAATAACCCCCACACCTAATAAGAAATAACCTTAAGTACCATACTCTAATAAAACTATACCAGAAATAAAGGAAACAGGACACCAAGTTCTGAGGCAATTAATAGTTGTATTATTCAATCCAAGCCGCAGCACAAGCCACACAATCACACTCCTAACCACTACCAATAAATAATTAAGCGTAATGGTGAATTAGCAATACACACTAAAAAAAAACCCTAATCACATTTAATTCAGCACCTGGGTTTTAACCTAAACACCTAATAACAAAGTATTTATACAAACAAAAAATATACCGTTATAAACTATATAAAAGTTAGCAGAAAACGAGAGGTCTATAAATAAACAAACAGTCTTAGAAGGACTATATACTTTCTCTCAAATCGTGCATAATAACTAACACAGTATAACGACAAGAGTTAAAGAAAGAGTCATTAGAAACGTAATAATTACAAAAAGAAAAAGAAACAGAAAAACAAACAACGAAAATAGAACAAATACAAGTACCCACTGATCTACTTTTCTGGGTCAGTACGTTTGTCAATACACACCATTCACTCTGTGATTTAAATTAACAGTCCACCCCACTCCTACTAAGGACTGAAGAGACCTCCATGAATTTTGTATCCGTGTAATATAATCCATCCGTATTTGCAGCGAAAACCCATTTAGAATTCCACCACATCAGAGTCCTCCACGATTGTTTACATATTCACAAGGTTCCACTTCAGCCTCAACCCAAGTAGTCGAAAGCCGAATCTTGTTTCATCTACTGAAACGCAGCTTCATACTATTGTGACAAACGTAGAACAGAGTTTAGAATTAAAGATTACTACCCCAGAAAACAGCAGTAACGAAAACCACAGATGCATCCAGTCAGGAAAAAAAAAAAAGAAAATACGCTCTCTCTCTAGAGAAACAGGCGCCTTATTAAAGGCTCAAGGGGGCGTGTCATTTATTACACTCAATTTTCTTAAAGGACAGACACGGAGAACCGTGACTCGTCACAGGTTTATTTCCCCAATAAACACAACTTCAGGGGGATGTGGATGTGTGTTTCGCGCGCATGTTGAGACCAAAGGAACCCCCTATTTAAGTCACAGAACGATGTTTTGCAGTCATTCGTCAGCTAAAGTTTGAAGAGAGAAGAAGCGTGAGAGGGAGAGAATTCAGGCAGGGTTTGCGTTTTGTCTGGGGAGGTTTTTTTTTTTGAAGACAGTAGAGAGCTTTTTCAGAACTTGTACTCTGGTAGATTTTGTTTTGTTTTGTTTTTTATAAATATTTAATTTAATATCTAATTTATTTTGTTTTTTCGCGATACACTTTCAAAACGACTAATGCTCAGTTGTTCTGTGATTTATGTGTGTAATGTTTAAACGCATTTTAAATATAAATTGTTTTTTTTTTTTCTTTATGCTTTTAATACCCTCTTTTAAACTTTCTCTTTTCATTAAGTGTCTTATGTAAAAAAATACTAAGAACTTTAATGTTTGTCTGCTTTCAAACATAAGTTAACATAAGCATTATATAAAACTTGGGGTAAACCACTATGTACTCTAGTAGATTTTGTTTTGTTTTGTTCTTTTTATAAATATTTAATTTAATATCTGTTTTATTTTGTTTAGCGATACACTTTTAAAACGACTAACGCTCAGGTTGTACAGTTAATTATGTATGTAATAAATTGTTTTCTGCATTTTCTATTTTTTTGTGATACTCTGTTTAAACTTTCTCCTGTTTCATCTATTGGATTCTGTATGTGTAAATATCTTTTGCTTTTACTTGGTTGCCTAAAAAAAAATATGTATCGCCAAACATATCAAAATGTAAAATCACAGCACCTATTACTCTGATTTCTGTGTGTGTGTGTGTGTAATGTTTAAATACTTTAAAAATGGCCTCAAGTAGTTGTGTTCTTTTTTTTTTTTTTTTTGCTTTTAATACCCTCTTTTAAACTTTCTCCTTTTTTTCATTAAGTGTCTTATGTAAAAAAATACTAAGACTTTAATGTTGTCTACCAAACAATACTAAGACTTTAATGTTGTCTACACAAGCATAAGTTAACATAAGCATTAATGTTGTCTGCACCAAGCATAAGTTAACATAAGCATTTATAAAACTTGGGTACCCACTATCCCTGATTACATAAATAACATATTAAACACTGATTTTTGTACATATCTTATAAAGGCGGTACAACAATAAGTTTATAGGCTGTGGCGTGTGCCCCGCCCTGTGTGCATATTATGTGTTATGTGTTGCGTCGTGTGTAAATGTTGGTGTATAGTCATTGGTACACGGGATATAAAGCGGGTCTGTGTTTCCGTGTGATTTAAAAAGGTAGATTTGTATTTAGGCACGAGGAGGGCACAAATCACTTCATGCTGGTTAAATGTAATATGTGAGCACAGGGTTGCACAAGAATTAATTCACGTGCTGGGATTCAAGTGAATAATTAATTAATTGAATCCAACACAACAGTATAAATAGGCAAATTTTAGTCACTCTGGGTTTGGGTGTTGGAAGAGGAGAACGGGAGAGAGAGAAGGAGGAGAAAAGAAAGTAAAGTAAATCAGAACGTGAAAAGTGTTTGTTCTCACCGTGTTTGTTTGTCTCCGTGCACCGCTTTGTTTAATGTTAGTCCGTTTGTATGTCTGTTTATTTTGGGCTTAAGTGCCGTGTCCTGTGTTTTTGTTATGGCCATAACTT